>OY744551.1:6739342-6741842 GCA_963556195.1 Sepiola atlantica
TTTTATAAACCCGGTTAAAATTCTCTGGATTACCACCCTGTGGATATTTTTCACCTGGATTATTACCATTATTATATATATATATATATATATATATATATATATATATATATATATATATGAACATTTGTGTAATTAGGCAGCATTCCTTCTCTTATACATGTTTGGTTAAACAGTAGCGACAGTTTCTGTTTATTTACTTTTTAATTCGTTTTTCGATTCGTCGCACAACCGATTTGGTATTGTCGTCCATGTTGTATAAAAAATCGCCATATTTTCGCGAACGTTTTCGACCGACGTCGGTCATCTTCAGGCGGATGAATGAGTATGCAAAATAAAAGATTGGTGAATTTATTAAGAAGACGTTTTTAAAAAACATTTCAATACTACTTCAACAACACTTCAACATATATTCGCCCCTCCTCATAACGAGCATAATTGATACTAGGTTTATTTACTTGAATTACTTCCATTATATATATATGTATATATATATATATACATATATATATATATATTTATATATATATATATATATGTATATATATATGCATGTATATGTATATATATATATATATATATATATATATATATATATATTCTGTATGTGTATTTAAGTGTCATTTTCTAATTTATGCAAACATTGTTAAAAATAACAGAATTCGTCTGTTTAATAATACCATATTTTATTTTTTCAATTTTTCTGATGGTCCTTTTGTATTAAAATCAATAAATGTTCCATAGGTATCACGAACGTATTCGATTCTTTGTTGAATCATCTTAAGAGGTCAAAATCAAATGAATAAAAAAGCTGGAGAAAGAGGTTTTTTAAGACAGTGGAGAAACGCGGACGTAAAAGAAAGTGTTCGCCTTGTTCCATGGAAATACGTTGACAATTTAATTTCAGCCACGCCGGAGTGGCATCACAGAATAAACTTGCAGTACGTACAACATTTTCAAATGTTGCGATGTTATTAATTGTAGCTTGTTGTCTTTTATGCGATTAATAGCACTAAATAATACATTACGAAAAAAAATGTTTTAATTAAAAATATCAGAACCTATCTATAAAAAGTTTGAAATAACATCATTAGGAGAAGGTGCACCATTCCTCGTATAAGCCAGTGAGTAACACAGCTGAGAGGATCTTCTTTGGGCTTCGAATATTATAATTTTTTAAATATTTGTTCAGGGTTTAATTGTAGGGGGAAGTACTCTTATGTTAGGTTGTCCTGACAAACCATTGTACCGAGAGACCGAAGATACTCGAGGATTTAGTGATGTAGGCAATAAAACTCTCTGCAGTAGGCATTCAGGCTCTTTCGTATATATATATATATATATATATATATATATATATATATATATATATATATATATATATATATATATATATATATATATAGTATGCTTTTAAAAGGATGTGGGCAATGCAAATTCCGGTTAAGATGTAAGCTGAAAGGAACAAAAATAATAAATCGAATTCGAAATGTGACTTACTATTTCTTTTTTCTTAAAATCTTACATAACAGCAAGTGTGGTGTTAGCTGTTTGTGTGATGTCCGGATGATTATAAAAATCATATATATATATATATATATATATATATATATATATATATGTCTCTCTACAACCCAAACAGAACAAGTGCATAGCACCTATATTGGCCATACTACAACAACTCTCTCTCGATGTCTAACTTACCATGTATCCGATACCAGCGCCATCCAACGTCACATTACTACACATAACAAAAAAACTACAGTCAGTCGATATACGGAAAATATTAACATCTAACTCCAAAATAATACACAAAAATAACTGCATAAACAGACTTAAAATACAAGAAGCAATATTTATTAAGACTAAACAAAATAGCTTTGAACACAGGTAATAATATATAAAAAAGTATTCTATAATTAAATGAAAATAAAGTAATAAAAAATAAATAAATAATAGTAATAATAAGAATTAATAAAATAAATAAATAGACAATAAAACCAAACACACAAACGATAGAATAAAATCAAGTCAACCACACATCCTCTCTTTTCTTTCATTTGTCCTCAACGATATATATAAAAAATTAACTCAAGTCTTATTTTTTATTAAAAACTACTCCTAAAGACAAGTAGGAAAGTCGAAAGCGCTCGAAAAAATTTGTCAAATTAAGAACAATCGTTGAATTACTTTACGGATTGCCACTTGAAACCAGAAAGATAGCTCGACGGTTTGAGAACCTCACAGAGAAGATTTACACACGAGAAAGTTCCGTGACGTTTAATAACGCTTGCTTATATATATATATATATATATATATATATATATATATATATATATATATATATATATATATATATATATATATATATATATATATCCATATATATATATGCTAGAAGAATACTCGCCCTACGAGAGTGAAATTAATTCCTCGAACAGAATAGTTTAGCCTCACTTTCATGTCCTCTTGTCAATATTAAAATCAAGATATAATTAT
>OY744551.1:6746842-6751842 GCA_963556195.1 Sepiola atlantica
TGAGAGTGCTCAACTGTTTGAGGAGCTAGATATTAGTACTTCATGTATCCACATAAAATATTATTTTAGCCTGACGATTCCCCCCGGGGATGAAACACGGGAGCCTCTGTGTAGCTTGATTGCCATATATATTTTCATTGCTTACCACCTAGCTCTACTTACGTATCGAGCACTGTTGAAGTAAATACTGAAAACTGACACATAAAAAATTATATCTCCTTATAATATTTTATGCGGATACACTAATATATATATATATATATATATATATATATATATATATATATATATATATATATATATATATATATATATATATATATATATTTATATATACTGGTGATACCAGATCAGGCTGCCCTGTAGCTCCCTCAGACGAAATTCACCTACATTGACGTTTTTTTGTTGTTTTTTTTTTGTAAAACTTTATTATGTTCTACAAAACCAAAACAAAAACAACAGCCCCTCTCCCTTTCTCCCTCCCCTTTTTTATTTTATTTTTCCTACCCTACTCCCGGTCCTGGATATGACCTTAAACTACATCCGATGGTGAGATCCGGCTTACGGACTTTGGGGAATGTGGAGCCTCCTCTTAATTACCATTGCTCCCAGGTCCACCCTGACCCGGAGTGGTAGTACCTTTTAGGGTCCTAACTATGGGTTAAATAGAAACAGATATTAAAAGGGGAAAGAAACAAAAAAGAGAAGAAAACAAATATACTTTAACAACCAAACCAAACACCATCAATAAATGTTTGAACATGTGAGGAACTTGAAGCATAAAAACTTTCACCAAAATGACTGCATTCGGCATTAAATAACCTGAAAAGGGTTGATATGCCGTAAAACAAAACAACCAAATATATATATATATATATATATATATATATATATATATATATATATATATATATATACGTATGTATATGGTCAAGATAATCGGCCGAAATCCTTGGTAGGGCACCGACACTTTGTCATAAGGTCATCATATGGACATAACTCTCTATTTGGGAATTGACTGATTTGCTAATTGCTTGTTCAAAAACGAAAAAAAGAAGTATCTTTATGTTACGTCTGAATGTTTATACGCTGTTACCTGTTCAATACCAACTCAAAAATGAAAAAAGGACGAAGGAACCTTTAACAAATTTATTTAACAAAAACACCGATTAAATTGAAATGTAGAAATGCTTGTTTGATCGTAAGAGCTGTTCTGTTTACTTTTCAACTGTCATGGCTGACGAAGTCTTTTTTCCAAGGACGATAACTCTTTCTTTTGTATCCAAGAGAAACAACAATTCTGCATTATACAGCTTATTGATATCACTTTAAAAACTCCTCATCGTGCCAGTGTCTTAGCTATGACGTCTCGAACTCTGATTTTTTAAAAACATAATTCACCCCAAACAAAGCAGGCCGCTAATGTAAACGTAAGGGGCTACTGATAGTTAGAGCGTAGGTTTAGTGTGTCATCCTAAGTTGGGAGCTGTGTCGCGAGATGTCTGTTTACATTAGTTTTACACCTCTGACAGTCGGTACAGTCGAGGAAACACGGAGCAGGGAGTGAGTTCCAGAGGCCGACAGCATCAGGAAAGAAGCTATTGGAGTACAAGTCTCTCCGGCATCTGGGGACCTCCACAGTGAATTGATACTATTTAGCTGATTGTCGAGTTGGTCTAGTGTATTTACGTCGAGGAGACACCAGAGCAGCAAGTTCATCGGAGCACAGCCCATTGAAGTATTTGTAAAACAAGCACATGAATGCAACATTGCGGCGATAGGACAGGGGCTGGAGCTTGGTGGATAGTGAGGGACCTATTAAGTTGACGACTCTTTTTTTGGACCTTGTCTCAGAGGAAGAGACTAGTGGATGATGCACCAGCTCAGATGTGGCAACAATACTCCATGCATGGGCGGATGGTGGCTTTGTAGAGATATAGGATAATGTCAGATGTGAGGTGCTTACTAGCACGGTAGACGGAGGCCACCTTCTTTGCTGAAGCCTTGGCAATGTCTTCAATGTGTTTGTTCCAATGCATGTTACCTGTGAAGGTTAGGTTTAATGTTGAATTTTCAGGTAGGGTGTTATTTGCCATGAAAGGGTCGCTCATGGCAGACAAATCTGGCACGCACTTGTATTAGGTCACAACACTCGTAATATAGCTTCGGTAAAAGTCCTAGAGGAGTCCACACCAGGGTCAGTCGTCCTCTGGTCATCTTTCGATGCGTGAACGGGCTAATCCGGTCCAGGAGAGTGGAAACTTATCGTAGTTGATGGCGAGAATCGCAATATCATCCGCGTAGTCTGGCTCTGAGATGTTGATAGTAGTATCTATCTTGTATTGAAGTGTTTCACCGGAGACTAGCGAACGTGAACGAACTTTGCCGAACGTATTATATCACGTTGCATATGACAACGAGCGATTGTGCCTGTTTTACTTACGTAAATAATAACAACGTATGCTACTATGTTTCGGAATAGTTTAGATGAAGATTTTTGGCGAACCAGTTATTTAACAAAAGAAATTGTTGATTTTATTTTATATTTAAGTGTTTCACCGGAGACTAGCGAACGGTAACGAACTTTGCCGAACGGATTGAACGTTTTTTTTGCTAATAAGTTATTTTAAAAAAAAAAAACGGTTGATTTCATCTTGTATTTAAATGTATTCTGTAATGTTGTTTCGTTACTTCTACACAATACGAACTGAAATTATATTTTTATTTTAACCATAACCTAAACTAACCCTAACCTTAACCCTAACCCTTTTAGTAAAGGTAAATTAAAAGGTATCTAAAAAAAATTAAAATAAATAAAAAATTAGAAAATTAAGTAAAAATTTAAAAATTTAAAAATTAATAATAATAATAATAATAATAATAATAATAATAATAATAATAATAATAATAATAATAATAATAATAATAATAATAACAATAATTAATAATAATTAATTAATTAATAATAATTAATTAATTAATAATAATAATTAATTAATAATAATAATTAATTAATTTAATTAAATTAATAATTAAATATATTAAATTTATTAAATTAAATTAAAATTTATAATTACATTAATAATTAATAATTAATAATTAAAATTTATAATTAAATTAAAATTCATTAAATTAAATTTTATTTATTAAATCAAATTAATTTAATAAAATTAATATAATTTATTAATAATTTATAATAAAAATAAATAAATAATTTTTTTTAAATAATGGTGAATTAAAAGGTATCCAAAAAATTCAAATAAAAACTTACAAAAGTTATTGAGGTATGAAAAAAATTACGTAAAAGTCGGAACTTGATATTTCTAATTGATTGAAAAATGGTCGTCTGGCAAATAATTGCGCCTTTTTTCATTTGTATATTTCGGTAAAAGTCGGAACTCGATTTGACTTTGATATTAATTATTTTGAAAGTCTCAACTAAATCACAGTAAATGTTGTTTGTCCTCCCCCATACATATAAACATTTTTTAATTAAAAAGAAAACATTTTTTTTTAACCCCCCCAATTTTTTTTACCCTCCCACAAAACATAGTAATATTTTCAGTTAAAAAAAGAAATACATTTTTTTACCCCTCCCCCATTTTTTTACCCTCCCCCATACATAGTAATATTTTCAGTTTAAAAATTAAAAAAAAAAAATCCCCCCAAAAAACATTTTTTTACCCTCCCCCATACATAGTAATATTTTCTGTTAAAAAAAGCAAATAAATAAATTTTGTACCCCCCCCCCCCAAAAAAAAAATGTTTATTTCTTTTACCCTCCCCCATACATAAGAATATTTTAGTTCAAATTTTTTTTCTTTAATTTACGCCCCCCATTAAAAACACTTTTTTACCCTCCCTCATACATAGTTAAAAAAATTTAAAAATTAGGAGGCGCCTCGGTAATATCAAAGAACTCATGTTTAAATATGCTATTGAAGGCGCCTACGTCATATCACAGTAAAGTAAAGTGGTCAACCATAGTCGAGGGCGACTCGAAGGCTCCATTTTCAGCACCTACTACATCGATATGTAGGAGAAGGCACGACTCTCTTCCTACGATTACTCAACTTAAACCTCAACACGACGTGTAAAGACTGTTGGACATTCATGACTTAAACTTGGTGGACAAGTCAGTAAGGGTTGGACATTCATGACTCTATCTCCATCAGCATGGGTTAGGGTTAGGGTTAGGGTTAGGCAATCCCATAGAGTTACGACAATCCAACAAACTCTGGTAATATCGTGAGATACTGTTGGAGAACTCTCCCATAGTTGTAATGATGTTTTGTCTCCAAAGTAATACCTGAACCCAGAGTCATCTTCTGATAAAGGCTTGATTCTTTCTTTTTTTAAACATAGTTCACCCCAAACAAGGCAGGACGCCACTGTAGACGTAAGGGGCTACTGAGAAAAAAGAGGGGAGAAGGTAGGGGCAGTCAACCTAGATTGGGATCTGCGCAGCGAGATGTCTGTTTACATTAGTGTTAAACTTCTGCATGACAGTACTGTCGGGGAAACAGGGGGCAGGAAGGGAGTTTCAGAGGCCAGCAACACGAGGAAAGAAGCTATTTGAGTAGAAGGCTCTCCAACATCTGGGGGCCTCAACAGTGAATGAATAAGATTTAGTTGATTGTCGACTTAGTCTAGTGAATTTACGTCTTGACTACAGATCTGTGGCGATTTGTGATCAGGTTTCGCACCCGCCGACCGTTGAGAATCAGCTTCCTGCACTGAAGATTGCGTTAGCATGAAACATCGATGTTAAAAATAATTAATATTTATTAATAAATATTATATATATATATATATATATATATATATATATATTTTGATTTTATTCCATTAGTTGCGACAAAACAAGTTTTGTTTCATTGGTGCAAATAGCGACCAACTCATCGGGCTGGCAAAGGAATTCAAATGGCATAAATTTTAACCTCACTTTAACGGGAGATTGAAAATTGAAAATACATTGGAGGGGGAGGGGGGAGGGGGAC
>OY744551.1:6756842-6781842 GCA_963556195.1 Sepiola atlantica
CTCTCTCTTTCTCTCTCTCTTTCTCTCTCTCTATTTCTCTCTTTCTTTATCTCTCTCTTTTTTTCTCTCTCTCTTTTTCTCTCTCTCTTTCTTGAAATAAAACTTTTTGTTCATTCGTAAGAGAACTGTATACTTAATAATCAGAGGGCGGGTAACCAAATGTTGGAGTTGACGCCGGCTGTTCCATCAAATTACATTACAATCTAATGTAATTACCTAACTCAATGATATAGATTTTTTTTTTTAATTATTAATTTTATTTATAATTTTTATTAAAATTATTATTATCGGGGAAAATATTTTAAATACATCTGGAAATTAAAAAAAACAATCATGAGTGTATATTATCGAATATTAATTTGTTAGAAGTTTTAAAACAAATTAATTAATAAATATGAAAGAGGCACGATGTTTGGGTAAGTTTTGGAATGGATATATATACGAGCTGATAAGTTGATATACAAAGAGAGCCATCAAAACTAATAATATAGTTTCGGCTTCAGACAGACATACAAATACATAATGTCCATTATTAATAGATTTGTTAAATATATATTTGCTTACCAAGGATATCCATGCTGATGACAGGTCATAACCAGAAACACGTGTCCATGGATTCATTTAATGTACGTAAAGGAATACGTATATATATATATATATATATATATATATATATATATATATATATATATATATATATATATATATATATATATATATATATAAAATAATGACACGTCCGATTAAGGACGACTGAATGAAATATTCTGCATATTTAGGAAGTGGAAATATTCTAAAAGAACAACACTATCGCCAGTAAAACAATAACAAAACTATATATATATACATATATATATGTATATATATATATATATATGATTTAAAATACTGTTTTGTTTTTAAATTCCCGAAACAGTTTTTCATGGTAAACAACTGATGATCCCTTAAATAATGTTAAGCCTAGTGTAAATTCTTGGAAGCAAACTAATATAGTGACTGTAAAAAATAAATTGACTTACATGAGTGATTTTCTACTGAACGACTTGGAACTAAAATGTTGCTTTTTTTCTTTTCCGTATATAGTTTTAATGGTTGAGAAACTTCCGAGACTATATATATATATATAAAACTTACTAACCGCCATAAATAAAAACACTAACAACAACATTACTACTTATAATATAAACGTGTTCTATTGCAACCAGATGCACTCCAACCATAAAGTAGATGAAAAAATCATTAAAAATATTATACATAAATATATATCCCCTGTAGATAACGACTTTAAAATTAGATTTATTATTTACTACAAAAGGTTTAAAACTAGCAATTTACTAATAAAAATAATCCTGCTGACAATAGCTTACTAAAGACTAGTAATGCCATATACGTGGTCAAATGTCCTATCGGAGAATGTGTCTCCGCCAACAGCACGTATATAGGCATGACTAGAACCAGTATTTCACGTCGATTAACTTTCCACCTGACCTCCCCTCAAAGCTCCATTTACAAACACCTTACAGTACATAACATCTCCAAAGATACTTTTAGAAATATCTTAACCGGTAGCACATCCATTCTTGCTGTATCATTTTGTGGTATTCGCCTCCCCATAAGGGAAGCGTTGTTCATTCAATTAAAAAAGCCCAACATTAACAATGCTCGTTATGAGGGGTGCGAAGGCGTGTTGAAATGCTGTTGAATGATTTTATGTTTTTAATCACATGGAAACGTCTTCTTAAATAAATTCACCAATTTTATTTTGCATTTAGCAATCATCCGCCTGAAGACGACCAATGATGGTCGAAAACGTTCGCGTTTAATATGGAGATTTCTTACACTCCATTATTAAAAGCACAAGATCTATCGTCCGACGAATAGAAAGATTGGATCAAAAAAGGAACAAACAGAAGTTGGCACTCCTGTTCAACCAGATATATATATATTTATATATATATATATATATATATATATATATATATGATAATTTATTTTATTTTGACTACAAAATTGATTTTGTTTCACGAGAGCGGTTTGAGGCGCTTCCGATCGTCAGGTCTTGGAATAACATTATTTTATTTATTATCGATAATGTTATTTCAAGACCTGAAGATCGCGAGCGCCTCAAATCGCTCTCGTGAAACAAAATCAATTTTGTAGTCAATATGAAATAAATTATCATATACATTTATGCTCTATATTTTTATTGAGCACTCTCATGAACGCGGTTCAACCCCCCTGGATTTATACCTTGTGGATATATACCATACCCGGATTATATATATATATAATATATAATATATATATATTCAATAATATTTTTTTTAATAAATATTAAATATTTAAATACCTAGAGACATCGATGTTTCATGCTAACGCAATCTTCAGTCTAGGAACTAATTCCCGACGGTCGGTGGGCGCGAACCCCGAACACAAATCGCCACTGATTCATAGTCGGTGATCTTAACCAAAGGGCCATCGTCAATTAGTTAGTGAATACAGAGTAACTTTAACTGTAAATAGCGACACGTGGCCGCCATTTACCAGGCAGCTTAGAGTGATCTTACAAAACGGTGTTCGGATCTCGCATATATATATATATATATATATATATATATATATATATATATATATATATATATATATACATACACCTACAGACATTGTTTTGGGGCAAATCTCATGAATCGCCAAATTTACAAAATAATAATGTGCTCTGTAACCTACTCTCTTTCCTAGAATATATTACATAATTCACTATGATCGGTTCATTAGTTTAGTAGTTAATACTCTACATAGAAACGCATAAACATATACACATACCTATATATATATATATATATATATATATATATATATATATATATATATATATATATATATATATATATATATATATATATATAGAGAGAGAGAGAGAGAGAGAGAGAGAGAGAGAGAGAGATATGAATATTAAATACTATTCACTATGGCTAAACACATTCATAGCACAATAAACGGAAATCCATAAATTTTCAGATTCTGCAAGCTGGAATAATTTTGATTTGCAAGTATTAGGCTGACGCTATTCAAAGAGCACAAGAATGTCGAATTATCCGATGCAAATTACCATTTTCATCAATGGGCGAAATGTGGTGCCTTTAAATAATGGCTGTACAAGACAAAATGAGTGACTCATCCTCGTTTGGTCAAAAGAGAAATATATAATAAATCAAATAAATATATAATAAATGAAATAAGATATATAATAAATAAAAAAATATATATAATAAATAAAATATATAATGAATCAAATAAAATATATCATAAATAAAATAAAATATATAATAAATAAAATATATTTAATAAAAAAAAAAAATCGTATCGCCAAAAAAGTAATTAAGATGAATAGAATCGAATGTATTTTTTTGAAACTTTGCATTAATTCGATTTTCAAAGATCGTAGACATTTTTGTTAATTTTTTTTATTAATTAATTTAATTACAAGCGGAAATTCCACAGTGATTTTACACCAATCTGTATAATTTACTGTTAATAATGAGATTTAATTTTGAAAAAATAATGCCACTTTTTTATTTATCAAAGCGTGCACAACCATTATACACCCGTGGGGAAACCAATATTCGTGATCGTCTGCTGACTAAACCACTCAGACGCCGATGTTGATTTATTAAAAGCTTGGCACTTCTGCATTTCAACCGTCACTTGGAATTAATAATTGAAGAGTTCCATTCATTCCACCGAGTCAACCGGAAGTGCGAGACTGAATTTTTTTTCTCCCAAAATGGATCTGAATAATCTTAATCTGCGAGATATTGGTAGTTTAACAAGCGAGCCTCAGAAAACGATATATTTATTGCAGCCACACAAACTTATTTCTTCCAGCGAGACATACACGTCTGCAAGGGCAATGAAAGTGAGAGCAAAAAGTACAAAAGACGGTTCTGAGTGGAGATGTCCGCATAAAAATTGCTACAAAGTAAATTTTCGTTTTAAAGGATCAATGTTGACTATTTTGAGAAAGTTTTAATTCATACAATAAAAAAAATAACTAACTAAAATCACTGACTAAAATCACTGACTATTCATTTTAATGATAAATTTTCCTTTTAAAATCACTGTTGACTATTTTGAGAAAGTTTTAATTCATACAATAAAAAAAATCACTGACTACTCATTAAAATGATAAATTTTCGTTTTAAAAATCACTGTAGACTATTTTGAGAAAATTTTAATTCATACAATAAAAAAATTACTGACTAAAATCACTGACTATTCATTTTAATGATAAATTTTCATTTTAAAATCACTGTTGACTATTTTGAGAAAGTTTTAATTCATACAATAAAAAAAATCACTGACTACTCATTAAAATGATAAATTTTCGTTTTAAAAATCACTGTTGACTATTTTGAGAAAGTTCTACTTAATACAATAAAAAAAATCACTGACTACTCATTAAAATGATAAATTTTCATTTTAAAATCACTGTTGACTATTTTGAGAAAGTGTCAATTCATACAAAAAAAATCACTGACTACTCAGTTAAATGATAAATTTTCGTTTTAAAATCACTGTTGACTATTTTGAGAAAGCGTCAATTCATACAAAAAAAATCACTGACTACTCATTAAAATGATAAATTTTCGTTTTAAAAATCACTGTTGACTATTTTGAGAAAGTGTCAATTCATACAAAAAAAATCACTGACTACTCATTAAAATAAAAAATTTTAATTTTAAAATCACTGTTGACTATTTTCAGAAAGTGTCAATTCATACAAAAGAAATCACTGACTACTCATTAAAATGATAAATTTTAATTTTAAAATCACTGTTGACTATTTTGAGTAAGTGTCAATTCATACAAAAGAAATCACTGACTACTCATTAAAATGATGAATTTTCTTTTAAAAGTCACTGTTGACTATTTTGAGAAAGTGTCAATTCATACAAAAAAATCAATGACTACTCATTAAAATGATACATTTTCATTTTAAAATCACTGTTGACTATTTTGAGAAAGTGTCAATTCATACAAAAAAAATCACTGACTACTCATTAAAATGATAAATTTTCATTTTAAAAATCACTGTTGACTATTTTGAGAAAGTGTCAATTCATACAAAAAAAATCACTGACTACTCATTAAAATGATAAATTTTCATTTTAAAATCACTGTTGACTATTTTGAGAAAGTGTCAATTCATACAAAAAAATCACTGACTACTCATTAAAATGATAAATTTTCATTTTAAAATCACTGTTGACTATTTTGAGAAAGTTTTAATTCATACAATAAAAAAAATCACTGACTACTCATTAAAATGATAAATTTTCGTTTTAAAAATCACTGTTGACTATTTTGAGAAAGTGTCAATTCATACAAAAAAAATCACTGACTACTCATTAAAATGATAAATTTTCGTTTTAAAAATCACTGTTGACTATTTTGAGAAAGTGTCAATTCATACAAAAAAAATCACTGACTACTCATTAAAATGATAAATTTTCGTTTTAAAAATCACTGTTGACTATTTGGAGAAAGTGTCAATTCATACAAAAAAACTCACTGACTACTCATTAAAATGATAAATTTTCATTTTAAAATCACTGTTGACTATTTTGAGAAAGTTTTAATTCATACAATAAAAAAAATCACTGACTACTCATTAAAATGATAAATTTTCGTTTTAAAAATCACTGTTGACTATTTTGAGAAAGTGTCAATTCATACAAAAAAAATCACTGACTACTCATTAAAATGATAAATTTTCGTTTTAAAAATCACTGTTGACTATTTTGAGAAAGTGTCAATTCATACAAAAAAATCACTGACTACTCATTAAAATGATAAATTTTCATTTTAAAATCACTGTTGACTATTTTGAGAAAGTGTCAATTCATACAAAAAAAATCACTGACTACTCATTAAAATGATAAATTTTCGTTTTAAAAATCACTGTTGACTATTTTGAGAAAGTGTCAATTCATACAAATAAATCACTGACTACTCATTAAAATGATAAATTTTCATTTTAAAATCACTGTTGACTATTTTGAGAAAGTGTCAATTCATACAAAAAAAATCACTGACTACTCATTAAAATGATAAATTTTCGTTTTAAAAATCACTGTTGACTATTTGGAGAAAGTGTCAATTCATACAAAAAAACTCACTGACTACTCATTAAAATGATAAATTTTCATTTTAAAATCACTGTTGACTATTTTGAGAAAGTTTTAATTCATACAATAAAAAAAATCACTGACTACTCATTAAAATGATAAATTTTCGTTTTAAAAATCACTGTTGACTATTTTGAGAAAGTGTCAATTCATACAAAAAAAATCACTGACTACTCATTAAAATGATAAATTTTCGTTTTAAAAATCACTGTTGACTATTTTGAGAAAGTGTCAATTCATACAAAAAAATCACTGACTACTCATTAAAATGATAAATTTTCATTTTAAAATCACTGTTGACTATTTTGAGAAAGTGTCAATTCATACAAAAAAACACTGACTACTCATTAAAATGATAAATTTTCATTTTAAAATCACTGTTGACTATTTTGAGAAAGTGTCAATTCATACAAAAAAATCACTGACTACTCATTAAAATGATAAATTTTCGTTTTAAAAATCACTGTTGACTATTTTGAGAAAGTGTCAATTCATACAAAAAAATCACTGACTACTCATTAAAATGATAAATTTTCATTTTAAAATCACTGTTGACTATTTTGAGAAAGTGTCAATTCATACAAAAAAACACTGACTACTCATTAAAATGATAAATTTTCATTTTAAAATCACTGTTGACTATTTTGAGAAAGTGTCAATTCATACAAAAAAATCACTAACTACTCATTAAAATGATAAATTTTCGTTTTAAAAATCACTGTTGACTATTTTGAGAAAGTGTCAATTCATACAAAAAAATCACTGACTACTCATTAAAATGATAAATTTTCATTTTAAAATCACTGTTGACTATTTTGAGAAAGTGTCAATTCATACTAAAAAATCACTGACTACTCATTAAAATGATAAATTTTCGTTTTAAAAATCACTGTTGACTATTTTGAGAAAGTGTCAATTCATACAAAAAAATCACTGACTACTCATTAAAATGATAAATTTTCATTTTAAAATCACTGTTGACTATTTTGAGAAAGTGTCAATTCATACAAAAAAACACTGACTACTCATTAAAATGATAAATTTTCATTTTAAAATCACTGTTGACTATTTTGAGAAAGTGTCAATTCATACAAAAAAATCACTGACTACTCATTAAAATGATAAATTTTCATTTTAAAATCACTGTTGACTATTTTGAGAAAGTGTCAATTCATACAAAAAAATCACTGACTACTCATTAAAATGATAAATTTTCATTTTAAAATCACTGTTGACTATTTTGAGAAAGTGTCAATTCATACAAAAAAACACTGACTACTCATTAAAATGATAAATTTTCATTTTAAAATCACTGTTGACTATTTTGAGAAAGTGTCAATTCATACAAAAAAATCACTGACTACTCATTAAAATGATAAATTTTCGTTTTAAAAATCACTGTTGACTATTTTGAGAAAGTGTCAATTCATACAAAAAAATCACTGACTACTCATTAAAATGATAAATTTTCATTTTAAAATCACTGTTGACTATTTTGAGAAAGTGTCAATTCATACAAAAAAATCACTGACTACTCATTAAAATGATAAATTTTCATTTTAAAATCACTGTTGACTATTTTGAGAAAGTGTCAATTCATACAAAAAAATCACTGACTACTCATTAAAATGATAAATTTTCATTTTAAAATCACTGTTGACTATTTTGAGAAAGTGTCAATTCATACAAAAAAATCACTGACTACTCATTAAAATGATAAATTTTCGTTTTAAAAATCACTGTTGACTATTTTGAGAAAGTGTCAATTCATACAAAAAAATCACTGACTACTCATTAAAATGATAAATTTTCATTTTAAAATCACTGTTGACTATTTTGAGAAAGTGTCAATTCATACAAAAAAACACTGACTACTCATTAAAATGATAAATTTTCGTTTTAAAATCACTGTTGACTATTTTGAGAAAGTGTCAATTCATACAAAAAAATCACTGACTACTCATTAAAATGATAAATTTTCATTTTAAAATCACTGTTGACTATTTTGAGAAAGTGTCAATTCATACAAAAAAATCACTGACTACTCATTAAAATGATAAATTTTCATTTTAAAATCACTGTTGACTATTTTGAGAAAGTGTCAATTCATACAAAAAAATCACTGACTACTCATTAAAATGATAAATTTTCGTTTTAAAAATCACTGTTGACTATTTTGAGAAAGTGTCAATTCATACAAAAAAATCACTGACTACTCATTAAAATGATAAATTTTCATTTTAAAATCACTGTTGACTATTTTGAGAAAGTGTCAATTCATACAAAAAAACACTGACTACTCATTAAAATGATAAATTTTCATTTTAAAATCACTGTTGACTATTTTGAGAAAGTGTCAATTCATACAAAAAAATCACTGACTATTCATTAAAATGATAAATTTTCGTTTTAAAAATCACTGTTGACTATTTTGAGAAAGTGTCAATTCATACAAAAAAATCACTGACTATTCATTAAAATGATAAATTTTCGTTTTAAAATCACTGTTGACTATTTTGAGAAAGTGTCAATTCATACAAAAAAATCACTGACTACTCATTAAAATGACAAATTTTCGTTTTAAAAATTCACTGTTGACTATTTTGAGAAAGTTTTAATTCATACAAAAAAATCACTGACTACTCATTTTAACGATAAATTTTCGTTTTAAAAATCACTGTTGACTATTTTGAGAAAGTGTCAATTCATACAAAAAAAATCACTGACTACTCATTAAAATGATAAATTTTCGTTTTAAAAATCACTGTTGACTATTTTGAGAAAGTGTCAATTCATACAAAAAAAATCACTGACTACTCATTAAAATGATAAATTTTCGTTTTAAAAATCACTGTTGACTATTTTGAGAAAGTGTTAATTCATACAAAAAAAATCACTGACTACTCATTAAAATGATAAATTCTCGTTTTAAAAATCACTGTTGACTATTTTGAGAAAGTGTCAATTCATACAAAAAAAATCACTGACTACTCATTTTAATGATAAATTTTCGTTTTAAAAATCACTGTTGACTATTTTGAGAAAGTGTCAATTCATACAAAAAAAATCACTGACTACTCATTAAAATGATAAATGTTCGTTTTAAAAATCACTGTTGACTATTTTGAGAAAGTGTCAATTCATACAAAAAAAATCACTGACTACTCATTTTAATGATAAATTTTCGTTTTAAAAATCACTGTTGACTATTTTGAGAAAGTGTCAATTCATACAAAAAAAATCACTGACAACTCATTAAAATGATAAATTTTCGTTTTAAAAATCACTGTTGACTATTTTGAGAAAGTGTCAATTCATACAAAAAAAATCACTGACTACTCATTAAAATGATAAATTTTCGTTTTAAAAATCACTGTTGACTATTTTGAGAAAGTGTCAATTCATACAAAAAAAATCACTGACTACTCATTAAAATGACAAATTTTCGTTTTAAAAATTCACTGTTGACTATTTTGAGAAAGTTTTAATTCATACAAAAAAATCACTGACTACTCATTTTAACGATAAATTTTCGTTTTAAAAATCACTGTTGACTATTTTGAGAAAGTGTCAATTCATACAAAAAAAATCACTGACTACTCATTAAAATGACAAATTTTCGTTTTAAAAATTCACTGTTGACTATTTTGAGAAAGTTTTAATTCATACAAAAAAATCACTGACTACTCATTTTAACGATAAATTTTCGTTTTAAAAATCACTGTTGACTATTTTGAGAAAGTGTCAATTCATACAAAAAAAATCACTGACTACTCATTAAAATGATAAATTTTCATTTTAAAATCACTGTTGACTATTTTGAGAAAGTGTCAATTCATACAAAAAAAATCACTGACTACTCATTAAAATGATAAATTTTCGTTTTAAAAATCACTGTTGACTATTTTGAGAAAGTGTCAATTCATACAAAAAAAATCACTGACTACTCATTTTAATGATAAATTTTCGTTTTAAAAATCACTGTTGACTATTTTGAGAAAGTTTTAATTCATACAAAAAAATCACTGACTACTCATTTTAACGATAAATTTTCGTTTTAAAAATCACTGTTGACTATTTTGAGAAAGTGTCAATTCATACAAAAAAAATCACTGACTACTCATTAAAATGATAAATTTTCGTTTTAAAAATCACTGTTGACTATTTTGAGAAAGTGTCAATTCATACAAAAAAAATCACTGACTACTCATTAAAATGATAAATTTTCGTTTTAAAAATCACTGTTGACTATTTTGAGAAAGTGTCAATTCATACAAAAAAAATCACTGACTACTCATTAAAATGATAAATTTTCGTTTTAAAAATCACTGTTGACTATTTTGAGAAAGTGTCAATTCATACAAAAAAATCACTGACTACTCATTAAAATGATAAATTTTCATTTTAAAATCACTGTTGACTATTTTGAGAAAGTGTCAATTCATACAAAAAAACACTGACTACTCATTAAAATGATAAATTTTCTATTTTAAAATCACTGTTGACTATTTTGAGAAAGTGTCAATTCATACAAAAAAATCACTGACTACTCATTAAAATGATAAATTTTCGTTTTAAAAATCACTGTTGACTATTTTGAGAAAGTGTCAATTCATACAAAAAAATCACTGACTACTCATTAAAATGATAAATTTTCATTTTAAAATCACTGTTGACTATTTTGAGAAAGTGTCAATTCATACAAAAAAACACTGACTACTCATTAAAATGATAAATTTTCATTTTAAAATCACTGTTGACTATTTTGAGAAAGTGTCAATTCATACAAAAAAATCACTGACTACTCATTAAAATGATAAATTTTCGTTTTAAAAATCACTGTTGACTATTTTGAGAAAGTGTCAATTCATACAAAAAAATCACTGACTACTCATTAAAATGATAAATTTTCATTTTAAAATCACTGTTGACTATTTTGAGAAAGTGTCAATTCATACAAAAAAATCACTGACTACTCATTAAAATGATAAATTTTCGTTTTAAAAATCACTGTTGACTATTTTGAGAAAGTGTCAATTCATACAAAAAAATCACTGACTACTCATTAAAATGATAAATTTTCATTTTAAAATCACTGTTGACTATTTTGAGAAAGTGTCAATTCATACAAAAAAACACTGACTACTCATTAAAATGATAAATTTTCATTTTAAAATCACTGTTGACTATTTTGAGAAAGTGTCAATTCATACAAAAAAATCACTGACTACTCATTAAAATGATAAATTTTCATTTTAAAATCACTGTTGACTATTTTGAGAAAGTGTCAATTCATACAAAAAAATCACTGACTACTCATTAAAATGATAAATTTTCATTTTAAAATCACTGTTGACTATTTTGAGAAAGTGTCAATTCATACAAAAAAACACTGACTACTCATTAAAATGATAAATTTTCATTTTAAAATCACTGTTGACTATTTTGAGAAAGTGTCAATTCATACAAAAAAATCACTGACTACTCATTAAAATGATAAATTTTCGTTTTAAAAATCACTGTTGACTATTTTGAGAAAGTGTCAATTCATACAAAAAAATCACTGACTACTCATTAAAATGATAAATTTTCATTTTAAAATCACTGTTGACTATTTTGAGAAAGTGTCAATTCATACAAAAAAATCACTGACTACTCATTAAAATGATAAATTTTCATTTTAAAATCACTGTTGACTATTTTGAGAAAGTGTCAATTCATACAAAAAAATCACTGACTACTCATTAAAATGATAAATTTTCATTTTAAAATCACTGTTGACTATTTTGAGAAAGTGTCAATTCATACAAAAAAATCACTGACTACTCATTAAAATGATAAATTTTCGTTTTAAAAATCACTGTTGACTATTTTGAGAAAGTGTCAATTCATACAAAAAAATCACTGACTACTCATTAAAATGATAAATTTTCATTTTAAAATCACTGTTGACTATTTTGAGAAAGTGTCAATTCATACAAAAAAACACTGACTACTCATTAAAATGATAAATTTTCGTTTTAAAATCACTGTTGACTATTTTGAGAAAGTGTCAATTCATACAAAAAAATCACTGACTACTCATTAAAATGATAAATTTTCATTTTAAAATCACTGTTGACTATTTTGAGAAAGTGTCAATTCATACAAAAAAATCACTGACTACTCATTAAAATGATAAATTTTCATTTTAAAATCACTGTTGACTATTTTGAGAAAGTGTCAATTCATACAAAAAAATCACTGACTACTCATTAAAATGATAAATTTTCGTTTTAAAAATCACTGTTGACTATTTTGAGAAAGTGTCAATTCATACAAAAAAATCACTGACTACTCATTAAAATGATAAATTTTCATTTTAAAATCACTGTTGACTATTTTGAGAAAGTGTCAATTCATACAAAAAAACACTGACTACTCATTAAAATGATAAATTTTCATTTTAAAATCACTGTTGACTATTTTGAGAAAGTGTCAATTCATACAAAAAAATCACTGACTATTCATTAAAATGATAAATTTTCGTTTTAAAAATCACTGTTGACTATTTTGAGAAAGTGTCAATTCATACAAAAAAATCACTGACTATTCATTAAAATGATAAATTTTCGTTTTAAAATCACTGTTGACTATTTTGAGAAAGTGTCAATTCATACAAAAAAATCACTGACTACTCATTAAAATGACAAATTTTCGTTTTAAAAATTCACTGTTGACTATTTTGAGAAAGTTTTAATTCATACAAAAAAATCACTGACTACTCATTTTAACGATAAATTTTCGTTTTAAAAATCACTGTTGACTATTTTGAGAAAGTGTCAATTCATACAAAAAAAATCACTGACTACTCATTAAAATGATAAATTTTCGTTTTAAAAATCACTGTTGACTATTTTGAGAAAGTGTCAATTCATACAAAAAAAATCACTGACTACTCATTAAAATGATAAATTTTCGTTTTAAAAATCACTGTTGACTATTTTGAGAAAGTGTTAATTCATACAAAAAAAATCACTGACTACTCATTAAAATGATAAATTCTCGTTTTAAAAATCACTGTTGACTATTTTGAGAAAGTGTCAATTCATACAAAAAAAATCACTGACTACTCATTTTAATGATAAATTTTCGTTTTAAAAATCACTGTTGACTATTTTGAGAAAGTGTCAATTCATACAAAAAAAATCACTGACTACTCATTAAAATGATAAATGTTCGTTTTAAAAATCACTGTTGACTATTTTGAGAAAGTGTCAATTCATACAAAAAAAATCACTGACTACTCATTTTAATGATAAATTTTCGTTTTAAAAATCACTGTTGACTATTTTGAGAAAGTGTCAATTCATACAAAAAAAATCACTGACTACTCATTAAAATGATAAATTTTCGTTTTAAAAATCACTGTTGACTATTTTGAGAAAGTGTCAATTCATACAAAAAAAATCACTGACTACTCATTAAAATGATAAATTTTCGTTTTAAAAATCACTGTTGACTATTTTGAGAAAGTGTCAATTCATACAAAAAAAATCACTGACTACTCATTAAAATGACAAATTTTCGTTTTAAAAATTCACTGTTGACTATTTTGAGAAAGTTTTAATTCATACAAAAAAATCACTGACTACTCATTTTAACGATAAATTTTCGTTTTAAAAATCACTGTTGACTATTTTGAGAAAGTGTCAATTCATACAAAAAAAATCACTGACTACTCATTAAAATGACAAATTTTCGTTTTAAAAATTCACTGTTGACTATTTTGAGAAAGTTTTAATTCATACAAAAAAATCACTGACTACTCATTTTAACGATAAATTTTCGTTTTAAAAATCACTGTTGACTATTTTGAGAAAGTGTCAATTCATACAAAAAAAATCACTGACTACTCATTAAAATGATAAATTTTCATTTTAAAATCACTGTTGACTATTTTGAGAAAGTGTCAATTCATACAAAAAAAATCACTGACTACTCATTAAAATGATAAATTTTCGTTTTAAAAATCACTGTTGACTATTTTGAGAAAGTGTCAATTCATACAAAAAAAATCACTGACTACTCATTTTAATGATAAATTTTCGTTTTAAAAATCACTGTTGACTATTTTGAGAAAGTTTTAATTCATACAAAAAAATCACTGACTACTCATTTTAACGATAAATTTTCGTTTTAAAAATCACTGTTGACTATTTTGAGAAAGTGTCAATTCATACAAAAAAAATCACTGACTACTCATTAAAATGATAAATTTTCGTTTTAAAAATCACTGTTGACTATTTTGAGAAAGTGTCAATTCATACAAAAAAAATCACTGACTACTCATTAAAATGATAAATTTTCGTTTTAAAAATCACTGTTGACTATTTTGAGAAAGTGTCAATTCATACAAAAAAAATCACTGACTACTCATTTTAACGATAAATTTTCGTTTTAAAAATCACTGTTGACTATTTTGAGAAAGTGTCAATTCATACAAAAAAAATCACTGACTACTCATTAAAATGACAAATTTTCGTTTTAAAAATCACTGTTGACTATTTTGAGAAAGTTTTAATTCATACAAAAAAAATCACTGACTATTAATTTTAATGATAAATTGTCGTTTTAAAAATCACTGTTGACTATTTTGAGAAAGTGTCTATTCATACAAAAAAATCACTGACTACTTATTTTAATGATAAATTTTCGTTTTAAAAATCTCTGTTGACTATTTTGAGAAAGTGTCTATGCATACAAAAAAATCACTGACTACTCATTTTAATGATAAATTTTCGTTTTAAAAATCACTGTTGACTATTTTGAGAAAGTGTCTATTCATACAAAAAAATCACTGACTACTCATTTTAATGATAAATTTTCGTTTTAAAAATCACTGTTGACTATTTTGAGAAAGTGTCTATTCATACAAAAAAATCACTGACTACTCATTTTAATGATAAATTTTCGTTTAAAAAATCACTGTTGACTATTTTGAGAAAGTTTTAATTCATACAAAAAATCACTGACTACTCATTTTAATGATAAATTTTCGTTTTAAAAATCACTGTTGACTATTTTGAGAAAGTTTTAATTCATACAAAAAAAATCACTGACTACTCATTTTAATGATAAATTTTCGTTTTAAAAATCTCTGTTGACTATTTTGAGAAAGTGTCTATGCATACAAAAAAATCACTGACTACTCATTTTAATGATAAATTTTCGTTTTAAAAATCACTGTTGACTATTTTGAGAAAGTGTCTATTCATACAAAAAAATCACTGACTACTCATTTTAATGATAAATTTTCGTTTAAAAAATCACTGTTGACTATTTTGAGAAAGTTTTAATTCATACAAAAAATCACTGACTACTCATTTTAATGATAAATTTTCGTTTTAAAAATCACTGTTGACTATTTTGAGAAAGTTTTAATTCATACAAAAAAAATCACTGACTACTCATTTTAATGATAAATTTTCGTTTTAAAAATCTCTGTTGACTATTTTGAGAAAGTGTCTATGCATACAAAAAAATCACTGACTACTCATTTTAATGATAAATTTTCGTTTTAAAAATCACTGTTGACTATTTTGAGAAAGTGTCTATTCATACAAAAAAATCACTGACTACTCATTTTAATGATAAATTTTCGTTTTAAAAATCACTGTTGACTATTTTGAGAAAGTGTCTATTCATACAAAAAAATCACTGACTACTCATTTTAATGATAAATTTTCGTTTAAAAAATCACTGTTGACTATTTTGAGAAAGTTTTAATTCATACAAAAAATCACTGACTACTCATTGTAATGATAAATTTTCGTTTTAAAAATCACTGTTGACTATTTTGAGAAAGTTTTAATTCATACAAAAAAAATCACTGACTACTCATTTTAATGATAAATTTTCGTTTTAAAAATCACTGTTGACTATTTTGAGAAAGTTGTCTATTTAATACAAAAAAAATCACTGACTACTCATTTTAATGATAAATTTTCGTTTTAAAAATCACTCTTGACTATTTTGAGAAAGTTTTAATTCATACAAAAAGATCACTGACTACTCATTTTAATGATAAATTTTCGTTTTAAAAATCACTGTTTACTATTTTGAGAAAGTTGTCTATTTATACAAAAAAAATCACTGACTACTCATTTTAATGATAAATTTTCGTTTTAAAAATCTCTGTTGACTATTTTGAGAAAGTGTCTATGCATACAAAAAAATCACTGACTACTCATTTTAATGATAAATTTTCGTTTTAAAAATCACAGTTGACTATTTTGAGAAAGTGTCTATTCATACAAAAAAATCACTGACTACTCATTTTAATGATAAATTTTCGTTTAAAAAATCACTGTTGACTATTTTGAGAAAGTTTTAATTCATACAAAAAATCACTGACTACTCATTTTAATGATAAATTTTCGTTTTAAAAATCACTGTTGACTATTTTGAGAAAGTTTTAATTCATACAAAAAAAATCACTGACTACTCATTTTAATGATAAATTTTCGTTTTAAAAATCTCTGTTGACTATTTTGAGAAAGTGTCTATGCATACAAAAAAATCACTGACTACTCATTTTAATGATAAATTTTCGTTTTAAAAATCACTGTTGACTATTTTGAGAAAGTGTTTATTCATACAAAAAAATCACTGACTACTCATTTTAATGATAAATTTTCGTTTTAAAAATCACTGTTGACTATTTTGAGAAAGTGTCTATTCATACAAAAAAATCACTGACTACTCATTTTAATGATAAATTTTCGTTTAAAAAATCACTGTTGACTATTTTGAGAAAGTTTTAATTCATACAAAAAATCACTGACTACTCATTGTAATGATAAATTTTCGTTTTAAAAATCACTGTTGACTATTTTGAGAAAGTTTTAATTCATACAAAAAAAATCACTGACTACTCATTTTAATGATAAATTTTCGTTTTAAAAATCACTGTTGACTATTTTGAGAAAGTTGTCTATTTATACAAAAAAAATCACTGACTACTCATTTTAATGATAAATTTTCGTTTTAAAAATCACTCTTGACTATTTTGAGAAAGTTTTAATTCATACAAAAAGATCACTGACTACTCATTTTAATGATAAATTTTCGTTTTAAAAATCACTGTTTACTATTTTGAGAAAGTTGTCTATTTATACAAAAAAAATCACTGACTACTCATTTTAATGATAAATTTTTGTTTTAAAAATCACTGTTGACTATTTTGAGAAAGTGTCTATTCATACAAAAAAATCACTGACTACTCATTTTAATGATAAATTTTCGTTTTAAAAATCACTGTTGACTATTTTGAGAAAGTTTTAATTCATACAATAAAAAACATTTTTATTATTTTTATAAATTTTTGAATTATTAAGTAAAATATTTTCATATTTGTTACACCGGCCGTTCTTACACAGGAGAAACAACACCGGTTGTCACTATAAATAGTGTGAGTCACCAGAGACACAGAGAAGACAAAGCACAATCGTGTAACTGTCTAGCCAAGTGCTAGTCACTTTCTTACTTTGTTAATACACTTGTTAAACCAACCCTCGACTTGACTTCCTTTATTTATTATTTACTGTTGGACAACTTCACAACAATATTCAATAACAATACATTGTTCGCTGTTATTATTCTTCGCTGTTAATATTGCTATTTTGAATAAACACATCTAATTCGGTTACTTCCGGTTGGTTGTCTTCAAAAGAGGTAAGCAAATTAAGTCCTAGTGACAGTTTAAATGCAGAAGTGGCAAAATCTGTACTAAAAAGACAATAAGAGTCACATAATAAATCAAAGCGACAAGCTAATTATGTGAGAGAGAGAAATATAGACAGGTAGATAGACGGATAGCTCCTCTCACTACACCTAGCAACATTTTGCGCGGCCGTCTCCTAATTGGGGACTTCGTTCTGGACACGTTTTCTCTGCTTAAAGTGTCAACAGAAAAAGAGTGAGAGAAATTTCCGCCCGGAAGTCACATGGTTTCGTCGACCTCCATTCTGGGGTTACTCCTGATTATTAGGTGTCACTCATGTTTTTCTCCATTCAAACAGCAACTTTCGTTATGTAAAAATAAATGTTTCCCAGAGTCAATACTATTATGGAACATTTCTGTTTCTTCTTCCGTAAAAATAATTGCTACGGTCTGCTAAATTTGATAAGTGATAGTTAAGCAAAAAGTAAAAAGGAACTGGAAAAGCTGATGAATACGACCAGAATCTTCAGTCAGGACATTCAAATGGAATTCGGAATGGAAAAGTGTGCATTGCTAGAGATTAAAAAGGGAAAGTTGGAGACGACTCAGGGCATGGAACTACCCAACCAAGAGCAGATGAGGGTGCTAGATGAACAAGAGAGCTATAAATATTTGGGAGTTTTTGAAGCAGACAATCAAATCAACTTAAATGAAAGAGAATATTAGTAAATAATACCTGAGAAGAACAAGAAAGCTCTTAGAAACAAAATTATATAGCAGAAACCTAACCAAAGGAATAAATACCTGGGCAGTATCACTAAATACATATTCTGGACCATTCATAAGCTTGATTAAAGAAGAACTCAGACACCTTGACCAGAGTACTAGCAAATTAATGACTATGCACAATGCACTACATCCAAAAGACGATACAGATAAACTCTACGTGAAGAGAAACGAAGGGGGAAGATGACTGGTAAGTACAGAAGACTGTGTGGATGACACTAAAAAAGAGCTGGAGAAATACATAAACCAGAACACAGAAAGGCTGATCACCGCAGCAAGAGATACCGTCCCAACGAACAACGCAGGAAGCATCGAAACTGGACACAAACAGACAAGAAAAGAAAAAATGGGAAGAAAAACAACTACATGGACACTTCATAAGACTCACAAGAGAAGAAACCAACGAAAATAGCTGGACATGGCTAAGAAAAGGAAACTTGAACAGAGAAACGGAATCTTTACTGATGCCTGCACAGAACAATGCGATTAGGACAAACTACATTAAAGCTAAAATAGATAAAACCCAGGAAAACAATAAATGCAGACTGTGTGGACAAAGAGACGAAACAGTAAATAATATAATAAGTGAATGTAGCAAACTTGCTCAAAAAGAATACAAGAACAGACATGATTGTTGGGAAAGTAATACACGAAGAACTGTGCAAACAATTGAATTTCGAATATGCAGACAAATGGTACAAACATAAACCAGTAACAGTACTGGAAAACGAAAAACACAAAATCCTCTGGGGTATGAATATACAAACAGATAAACTCATACAAGCAAGGAGACCTGATGTTATTATAATAGATAAAAAGGAAAAATCTTGTAAAATCGTAGACTTCGCCGTTCCAGCAGCCCACAGAGTGAAGATCAAAGACACGGAAAAACGAAGTAAATACACAGAACTAGCCAGAGAACTGAAAGGAATATGGAGCATGAAGAAAATTAGTATAATACCAATAATCGTAGGAGCACTAGGAACAATCCAAAAAAAACTGGAGAAAAGATTGGGAGAAATTGGAATCAAAGGGACTATCGAAACCATACAAAGGACGGCAATGATCAAAACAGCTGCAATCTTAAGGAAAATCCTCGAATGCGGAAACTAACACACATAAGCTACAAAGGCACAAGGAATTTACAACGGAGAAAACAAGACCACACGAAGAACACCACAACAAGAGCCAAGGAACAGAAACTGCAAGAAACAGCACTTCATAACGTCCCCCTCCCCAATAAATTACACCGGCCTCAGCAATCACTAAACAAAAATGAACTAAGAAACAGAAATTACAAGAAACACTATAAACTCCTCCCTCTCCCTCACCCACCCACCCCCCAAAAATTAAAAAGAATTTTAAAAATTCTTCTTTTTTTTTAAATAATGGAAGAGAAAAGGAAAAAAAGAAAAGAAAGAAAAGGAATTGAAAGGAAAAAAAAAATTTAAAATTATAAAAATTAATTTTTTTTTGTTTTTTTAATTAAAATTTTTTATTTTTTATTTTATTTTTTATTTATTTATTTTAATTTTATTTTATTTTATTTTATTTATTTATTTATTTTTTATTTAATGTAAAGAAATATTATTTTATTCATTTATTTATTTATTTATTTATTTATTTTCTAACTGGTGCCGGCTTAGGCTGACACCAGACAACATATTTGTAGAGGGTCGAGGAGGATGAGAAGACTGAGGAGGGACAGCACAAACCAGACCTCCACTGGAAAAGTGCAGAGAGTGCTGAGACCTTGGAGAGGCTTGTTGCCACCCAAATCCCAGAGAAGACCAATTATCCTTACCGGCGAGAAATCAATGGTAAGAGGCTGTTGCGATACCGCATCGTTATCGAAAAGAGGGGAAGAACACTGGAAGTCTAGGGAGACTTGTTGTCACTCAGACTCCAGGAAATACCACTGGTTGTTGTCGGTCAGCAATCACTGACGATGATCTGTGTGAGAACTCCTAGTGAGTGCAAATAATAATTGAAAAGAGGTTAATAATACTGGCAATCTGGGGAGGCTTGTTGTCACTCAGACTCTAGGGAATACCACCGGTTGTTGTCGGTGAGCAATCACTGACGATGGCCTGTGTGAGAACTCCTAGTGAGTACAGATAATAATAATAATAATAATAATAATAATAATAATAATAATAATAATAATAATAATAATAATAATAATAATAATAATAGTTTGTGACATATTTTCTTTCTATAGACGTCCACCCCGAACGCAGACCCCACCTTATTAATGTATCATCTTTAAAAATAACAGATACTGCACTTTGACCCTAGCCAAAATTCAAATTATTTACTTCCAGGAGGTCAGACACAAGGTCAAAGTATTTTTATTTACCTCCTCTCCAGGGGAGGTTAGACACATGGGCAGGTGTTGTTAACCAGCGACTAGTATTAGTGCGCTCGGACCAACAAAAAATGCATCAGCATCCCTTTTGGCATTCCCCGGTAGAGGCCACCAGGCGATTAGCAATTAACTAACCCCTTCTCAAAGAGAGGGTAAAGCCTGAAAGGCTGCACCTTAGACCGATTGAATCAAGGCCCAAAGTCCAAGACAATACCGGTCTACAGAATGTAGCATCAATCGGAACAGATACTACACACTAATCTCAGCCAAAAAGCCAAGGAGACAGCAATATCGGATAATAGTTAAAACATATAATTTCCTAAAATGCACGAAATATGGTGCCATGAAAAAAAGGAATGAATTACTCACCGTTATTTGCAGAAAAAAATATTTAAATTCTTCATATCGCAAAAATGAATCTGGCGGAAAAAAGTGAATCCTATCTATGAAAATTTGAATTAGTTCGGGTTTTCACAGATCGGAGATATCTTTTTTAATTTTAATTTATAAGCTTATTTATTTGATATCTCAATTCAAAGATTTATAACAGAAATAATGTTTTGATATATATTGTATTAGTAAGTAAAAACACATTTTTATTACCCTGACGAAAGCCGAAGGAAACAGCCGAAAATTATGTTTTTTTAAAAGATTTTTTTAAAGACATTTTATATTCCTATGTACCAACAAATGAAAAATACATATATATATATATATATATATTTATAAATACAGATTTTAATCAGACATATGGACCGGCGGTTTCTGACAGGAAAAAGGTTGGATCCTCGTCTTCGTCAACACTGCCTGAAATGGTAAATAATGAAATTTCTTCAAAGAATAATAAACATCTGTGTTCAGTTTTATCCGTTATGAAACGCTATGTGCAGAAAATTTTTTTAAATTTTTAAATGAAAAGGCGGGAAGACGCTTAATCGGGAGAAATCTTGAAGAGAAAGCCGTTATGTTGGTGTTTGTATATTTAGAAGGAAGGAAACAGAAAAAGAAAAAGAAAAAGAAAAAGAAAAAGGAAAAGAAAAAGAAAAGGAAAAGGAAAAGAAAAAGCAAAGAAAAGAGAAAATAAAGTTTAAGAAAAAACCGCATGGTTAAGGGTACTTAGCTTTGATTAAATTATCTTATAAGGGGAGGTAACTATTTAGGGATGTATATTATTTTTTATATATATATATTTATTTTTACAAGGAGTTCTATTAATAACTCAAAAAGTAAACTCGTTCTTTATTATATCACAACAAATACAGCTCATACCTACATGTATACTAAACACACCTATGCATGTACTTATGATTGCATATATACACATATATATATATATATATTTATATATATATATAGTTATACATGCACACGCGCGCACGTGCATTTGTATATGCACGTGGATTCGACACAAGTGTGGCGGTAATAGACCGAATGCTTTAACTAGATAAGGCTATTTATATATACACTTGACAAACATGACAATCACCTAAATCCCATCAATTCACGGCGGAGATGGAAGGTGACGGTGGTTAAGTGGATATCGACACGGACTGAAGACCTGGGTGATTCAAGTTCGAATCCAGTCGGTTCCACAGCACCACTTTCACTTAGGGAGGTTGGCAACCTTCTCGTGGGCCTTCCCGTAAGTACCCGATGTCTTTCCAGAAAGATTCCGAACTTGAAATACATCGGGGAAACTAATGCCAAATTATCTGATTCTCACGAAAGAAAAAGAAGACTGTGGAGATCTCCATATGCCGGAGAGACTTTTACTCCAATAGCTTCTTTCCTCGTGCTGTCGGCCTTTGGAACTCTCTGTCTGCTCCCTGTTCCCTCGATTGTACCGACCTGCAGAAATCTAAAACTAATGTGAACAAGCATCTCGCTGCACAGCTTCCAATTAAGGATGCCCCCACAACTTTCAGTAGCTTTTTACTCTACAGTGGTGGCATGCCTTGTTTAAGGTGAACTATGTTAAAAAAGATGTTCGACAGCATAACGTCATAACTGCATAACGGCATAATACCCGAGTATTGCAACTGTGTATGAGTGCCCGATCAAAGTGTAGTATCTGTTCCGATGGATACTTCACCCCATAGACTGGTATTGTATTGGCCTTCGTGGCTTGATTCCGCCGGTCTGTGGGTCTGTCCTATGCAGTTCTAGGAGGTCCACCTTCCCAGGCTTTGCCTCCCCTCTTTGGGGAGGAGTACGTTTATTGCTTACTGCCTGAGGCGCACCTACCGGGGAACGCCGACGGGGCTGCCCAGGCAATTTTTAAATGGCCAGGTTGCTCACCTCTCGAGTGCTGGCTTATCTAATCCCACTTTCCCGACCTTGTGTCACGTCTCACCGCTGTGGGAGGTAGATAAATAACTTGTATGAGTGCCCGATTTGTCCTACTGTTGTCACTTTTGGGAAGGTACTGCTCAGAGCATCCGTCCCTTCGTAGACAGAGTACAAAACCGACTTCGAAATCTAGTGGGAGATGTCTTTTTTCTCTTCCCCGCAGCTTCTTTCTCACGGAAGCCACGTTTCTAGTCTCTCTCTGCTCTATCGTTTTTTTATGTTAGTTGCTCGATTTTGATTCAATCTAATACCCCCGTAAAACCTTCATAGCAAAAAATCGTCTTCCTACAACAAATGTAAATAATTTTCCTTTCTTTCCTAATATAACTAAATTCAAACGAAAATCCCATAGGCACAGTGTCTTTACAAGAACTACCCATCTGTGGAACACATTACCACAGGGCTGCTTTTCAGCTGACTATAACATGATCGTTTTCAAGTCTAATGTTAACAAGTTCTCGATAGTCGTGTCCCCTCCAATTTCAACCATCGCTACCAATCCGCACGGTGTTGTCTCGCTGTTCATCTGACACTCATTTACCCTTGTCCTCGAGTGTCCCTTGGGCCTTGATAAGTAGTGGCATTGTAGTACATAAAAAGAAACTGGCAAGAATGACCACCCACATAACATTCCTATGCAGATGCCGTGATCTAAAGCTAATTGCATCCCGAAACTATCACTCAGTTCCAGAGGAAACGTAAAGAGTGAAACAATAAAAAAAAAACGGTGGTCCAACATAAAAATTCCCATGCACGACAGAAATATTCCCATGTTCGAAAAGATGCACTAGAAGAAGGTCGGAGGTTACATCAGCCGAAACGTTGTAAGAATAACACTCAAGTTGAGAATAGTAGTCCGAATAATCCAAATTATACAAATTATCAATCCTCATCTAAAAAATTCAGAAACAGAAGGTCGGAGGTTACATCGGCCGAAACGTTGTGGGAATAACATTCAAGTTTAGAATAGTAGTCCGAATAATCCAAATTATACAAATTATCAATCCTCATCTCAAAAATTCAGAAACATAAGATCGGAGGTTACATCGGCCGAAACGTTGTGAGAATAACACTCAAGTTGAGAATAGTAGTCCGAATAATCCAAATTATACAAATTATCAATCCTCATCTCTAAAATTCAGAAACAGAAGGTCGGAGGTTACATCGGCCGAAACGTTGTGAGAATAACACTCAAGATGAGAGCAGTAGTCCGAATAATCCAAATTATACAAATTATCAATCCTCATCTAAAAAAATTATGGTCGGAGGTTACATCGGCCGAAACGTTGTGAGAATAACACTCAAAATGAGAACAGTAGTCCGAATAATCCAAATTATACAAATTATCAATCCTCATCTCAAAAATTATGGTCGGAGGTTACATCGGCCGAAACGTTGTGAGAATAACACTCAAGATGAGAACAGTAGTCCGAATAATCCAAATTATACAAATTATCAATCCTCATCTAAAAAATTATGGTCGGAGGTTACATCGGCCGAAACTTTGTGAGAATAACACTCAAAATGAGAACAGTAGTCCGAATAATCCAAATTATACAAATTATCAATCCTCATCTAAAAAATTATGGTCGGAGGTTACATCGG
>OY744551.1:6786842-6824342 GCA_963556195.1 Sepiola atlantica
GTGTGATGTATTTGTATTCTTTTATTATATTTAGTTTCATATTGAAATATTTAAAAATTATATACATATTATATATATATATATATATATATATATATATATAAAGTAATCCAACAAAAGATATAAGCGCCAACTAATATCTTATAATTAGTGAAACATCCGGATAAAAAACTGAAGCTCAATATACTGGATAGAGCATTAATATTATAATATAAAATGAAGTAATAAAATAAGGTGTCAATCAAATATTTTTATGTATTTGTGTATATAATTTTATATATTTTCAAAGCGTAACTTTATTACCTGTAGTAGTATAACTGCGGTAATGGTCCTCTGAAGAGAAGAATTATCTTTGAAAACTCAATAGCTAAGGACTTAAGGATACTTTGCTTGAACTTTGAATTCTAATAAAATTTGATTGACACCTTATTTTATTACTTCATTTTATATTATAATATTAATGCTCTATCCAGTATATTGAGCTTCAGTTTTTTATCCGGATGTTTCACTAATTATAAGATATTAGTTGGCGCTTATATCTTTTGTTGGATTACTTTATATATATATATATATATATATATATATATATATATATATATATATATATATATAATATTATAATATAAAATGAAGTAATAAAATAAGGTGTCAATCAAATTTTATTAGAATTCAAAGTTCAAGCAAAGTATCCTTAAGTCCTTAGCTATTGAGTTTTCAAAGATAATTCTTCTCTTCAGAGGACCATTACCGCAGTTATACTACTACAGGTAATAAAATTACGCTTTGAAAATATATAAAATTATATACACAAATACATAAAAATACATAACATCAAAACATATCAACCCAAAAACATACTTTTTGTTGAATCCATACAGTCCATCCAGGTCATACAAGTTGAGAAACATAATCAGGAAAGACATTACTCCAGGTTACAAACAGCAGTCCAAATACGTGTCAGCCCCTTCAATTACACGTATTTGGACTGCTGTTTGTAACTTGGAGTAATTGTCTTTCCTGATTATGCTTCTCAATATGTATGAACTGGATGGACTGTATGGATTCAACAAAAAGTATGTTTTTGGGTTGATATGTTTGATGTTATGTATTTTTATGTATTTGTGTATATAATTTTATATATTTTCAAAGCGTAATTTTATTACCTGTAACAGTATAACTGCGGTAATGGTCCTCTGAAGAGAAGACATATCTTTGAAAACTCAATAGCTAAGGACTTAAGGATACTTTGCTTGAACTTTGAATTCTAATAAAATTTGATTGACACCTTATTTTATTACTTCATTTTATATTATAATATTATATATATATATATATATATATATATATATATATATATATATATATATATATATATATATATATATGATAAATAGTAATAAGTTATGCAATTAAGCTACATAGCGGCTTCCGCGTTCTATCCCTGGAGGGAATCGTTAGGCTATATATGGACATTGAAAAATAAACAATATCAGTTATGTATTCATCAACGTTTCGTCTTTATTATAAGATTTCCTCAGGATTATTTTCTGAATAAAAAACAAACGCAAGTACCAAATGTTTGAAACAAGAAGTAGTGAGGGGTGTGACCTTAAAATTGGAGCCGCTTATGAAAAACATAAATTATGAAATACAAATAGATAGTAGCACTAGGAAATTGAGTTGCCAGTAGAGAGTGGTGGAGTTGTGGTGGCGGTTGGAGTTATAAGATCATTAGGTAGATGGAGAGACATTAAAATAATTGAGAGTGGGGCGAACATTGGTTAGTATTAATTTAAACTATGAAGAGGGAAGACAGGGGCATGAGACATGTTTATTGAATCTTTTAAAATTAGCCTGGAGATAAAAGAACGGGAGGATTAAATATCGGGGCCGTGTCAACTTATCCAAACATACACTCACCAACACACAACGGGAAGCCCTCATTCTAGGCTTCAACTTGCCCCAGAAAACACACATATATATATATATATATATATATATATATATATATATATATATATATATATATATATATATATATATATATATATAATACTCGAGGCTATCTTTATTTAAACCCAGCAACCTACAATGTAACATTACGCATGAAACCAGTAACAATATTTTAAAAGGTTTAACGTAATACAATTTATTCTGCGACGCTAATTCTGGCGTCACTGAATTTAAATTGTTAACGTCTCACCTGGATTTTCACTGGTTCGTTCTTTTGAAGTCTAACCGATTTCACGTGCACGTTAGCAACTGCTTTTTGAAATCATCTTTTTTTTCCTCCAGCTTTGTCATTCATTTGTTTTTGTCACCTGAACATGATTCAACAAAGAATAAAAAATGTTCGTGATACATATGGAAAATATTTGAATTTTATTTGATTTTGACACGAAAAGATCGTTAGAAAAGAAAAAAATGGAAAATCAAACGGAAGAATTTTGTTATGTTTAACAATGTTTGGATGAAGGAAAGAATGCTGCTTAAATATATATATATATATATATATATATATATATATATATATATATATATATATATATATATATATATATATATATATATATATGTGTGTGTGTGTGTGTGTGTGTGTGTATGTGTGTGTGTGTGTGTGATTTTTTGAATGTTTACCAAAGCATTCCCTTCAGGAGCCCAATCAACACCACAAAAGACTTTTTCATTCAAAGATTATTTATTTATCATTTTCAAATTAAAGAGTTTTTTACTTACACGTGTTTCACTACCAAGCAGCCCCTTGCTTTGCAGATCATCAGGGAAATTAAGTATCTGGAATAAGAATTACAACAACCGGCAATACACAATGTGGTGTTGCTTTAATTGAGGTCACTTAAGAAGGGAAGAAAAAAATAAAATAATAAATTAAAAAAAAACTGAAAAAAAAAAATATAGAATGTCTTATAAAAATATCTCGCAAGATTTTCACAACATTGGTGCTACTAGGCGAAATAGCAAAAAGTCACATATAAATGCTCTGTACCCTGTAATCGAGTATCATCGAGCTTGTTTTTATTTCGCCTAATCCCGGTCTTCACTGAATAATCTATTTTGTAAGTGAAAACTCCAAATCTCTCTCTCTCTCTCTCTATATATATATATATATATATATATAAAGAGGTGTACTAAAAGCGAACTTTTAGGAAAGGTAAAACCCTATTGTGAAGAGTATACAGCTCAATATCCAGGATAGAGCAGGTAGAAATGAAGGAGAGTGGAAAGGAATTAGAGAAAGCAAAAGCCAAATCAAAATTCAATTCAAAAGTTCAAAGCAAGGTATATTCCGCAAAAAGGCAATTTATTCAAAAATACGCGAAGGAAAATTTAACTTGAATAAATTGCCTTTTTGCGGAATATACCTTGCTTTGAACTTTTGAATTGAATTTTGATTTGGCTTTTGCTTTCTCTAATTCCTTTCCACTCTCCTTCATATATATATATATATATATATATATATATATATATATATATATATATATATATATATATATATATATATACTGATTCGTTGTTTCTTCGACTCATCAGTATGGCAATAAACGAAATTACTTTAACAATGATTTCCTTTATTGTTTTGAACAATCATTTATGTATTTTTTTGACAGTGTTTTAGTTTTTTTGTAGTTTTCTTTATATATAAAAGAAAAACTGGGCCATTACAGTAGCCTATTGCAACATCTTTCGCTGCTTCTCTAGATTATGCCCCGAACTATCTTCGACCCAGTCCTTAAGGTTAATGTTAGGGTTAGGATCAGGGTATGGGTTAGGGTTAGGGACAGGGTCAGGTCAGGGTAAGAGTTTTATTTAGCTCGGGTCCTAACTGAAGAACTACCCATACTAGCTTAGCCGTTTGAGAAAGGTCGGCATTATACAGAATATAACCCTCTATTTGCGGTTTTGAGTTCCTTAATTCTTGATGATGTAGGGTTTTGCACAAATGGCCTGGCAAATGTATCGTCGTGCTCCTACATAGAGCCCATGATATACCAAAATTGTCACCCACCTAGTGTTGGCAAACTTCAAGGTCTCTTACCTTCGGTGATCTGACGGATACAGATGTGTCAACATGATTTTTTACCTTATACGCTTATGTTTAAACGAAGTAATGAATATTAAAAAACAAACAAAGAAATAAATTTAATAAGTAATTAAAATCATTAAAAAAATAAAAATCAGTTATAGTTTTAGTTTTTTTAGATTTGCTGCGGATATTAATATTTACTGCGTTATAAGCAATATTGCCAGCCACACGTTTTTCGAGATTTAAACACCTACTATTAGATAAAGAGTTCTTCCTCGAAATATATTATGGAACTCAGTCACACACATTACATCAGTGTTGAAGTCTTGCCTAATCAAGTTTGATTTGATATATAGAAAAAAATTATTAAAAAAGACTTAGAAAACATATATAATCAAAGTCATTTGTTTTTGTGTTACTTCTCAACGCTGACATTTTTCCATTTCTTGCATTGTGATAGCCTTCTAATACTCCTCTCTCTCTCTCTCTCTCTCTCTCTCTATATATATATATATATATATATATATATATATATATATATTATGTGTTCTATTTTGTTTTGTTTTGTTTTGTTTTACTTTTGATTTTAGATTTTAACTTTTTTGATTTTTAACGGTCCTAAACCACGTGACTCCCTAAATTCTGAAATCTCAAATTTCTTTTCTTCTTCTTTTTTTCTCTCCATTTCATTCTTTCCAAATATGATCTGAGGTTAAGATCAGATTCTAACTCTGCTGATGATATCTCAGTTTATAATAACTGTTGATCGATAACATCGACATGACAGTGTCGCAGATTTAGTACATGTTTGTGTAAATAAAACTGATCATAGGTATATATATATATATATATATATATATATATATATATATATATATATATATATATATATATATATATATATGGTACATAATGGATGTATGTACGTGAACGATTACATCCGTTAGTATGGATTTTGTATCGAGATGGAAAATCTTGACACGAAAATCTGGGGACCAAGTTCGCACTTGGACTCAAAATATAAATATACCTGAACTCTGCCTCCCTCCCTGATCTCTGATTTTGCATAAAATAATATAATTATTCTGTTTAAACGAAGAGACGCACGTAATTTTCTTTGAAAATACAATATATCCGAGTCTAAGAAAAAAAAATATCAGTTTACATACACGAAGGCAATTCATCAAAAACCTATTTGCCAACTACTCAATTTACTAAAGAGCTGTCATCTATTCAATAATATGCATTGTGTTGCCTTTTAATAATATATGTACATGCATATATATATATGTATATATATATATATATATATATATATATATATATACATACATATATACATATATATATATATATATATATATATATATATATATGCATGTACATATTATATTCCTATAACCATGTTTTTATTTTATTATTTTTATTTTTATTTTTTCACATTTCAAAAAAAACATAACATTTTCGTAAGATATATTTTTACGGTCCGTTTCATTTGTCGTGTGCCAAGCAAATTTTTATGTTAATATACTCTCTGCAAGATTACAAAATTATCAGAAAAATTATCAAAAAGTAATAAGTTTTTGGATTAAAGTGTCTTGAAAACACACACACACTATACAGTGGTTAATTTTTGGGTGAAACAAAAAATATATATACAAATGTATATATATATATATATATATATATATATATATATATATATATATATATATGATTATTTTTATTTACACAGACATGTACAAAATCTGCGACACTGGCATGTCGATGTTATCGATCAACAGCTATTACAAACTGAGGTCTCATTAGGCAGAGTTAGAATCCGATCTTAACCCTAGATCATATTTGGCAAGAAGGAAATGAAGAAAGAAAGGAAAAGAAAAAGAAAATAAATTTAAATTTCAAAATATAGGTGTGCACTGTTAAGAATACAAAATATTAAAGTCCAAAACGAAAATACAAAAAAACAAAAAATAATAAAAAATAATAAAAAATAATAAAAATATTAATATAAAATATAAAATATGAAATATAAAAGAAAGTAGAAAGGAAAGGTAGAATTTAAAAGGATAGATAGATAGATAGATAGATAGATAGATAGATAGAAATGAAAAAAGAAGTCATTTGCGGTCCAGACGGAGAGTAGGGGAGGGAGGTACATACAACTAAATGTGTCAAAAAACTCGAAAAGTTATTTTTTCTCATCGGCCAAAAAAAACATAATTTCAAATCAGCAGCAATCAGCAGCAGCGAGTTTGTATATATATATATATATATATATATATATATATATATATATATATATATATACATATATATATATATATATGAAACGAATGATGAGAATAAAAATTAGAAAAAGAATAATATTTATTGACTGGTTATATAGTTTACACAAGGAATATATCAGTAAACCTTTTTCTTTTCCTTAACCCATGGATTTTCAAAAATGCAAGCTTTCATCATCGGCGGTATAAATCAGTAAAAATGATATTACTGTTAGAACAGATTTAGAAAATATAAAAATATATAGTAAGGAAATCAACATCTTTGAAGCACGGATTAAAATATATTAAAGTGAAATATTTTGTAAATCAACAATCGTGCAATTTTAAATGAAAAATTCATTTATTTAATTTTATCATTTTTATTTTTTCGCGAGCTTTCGTTGTAGAACAACCTTGTCAGGCGAGACTGTTTTATAGTTTGTTTTTTTCTTCAGTTCTTTCTCCTCATTTTACTGGTATTAACCCTAAGGGGTCGAATAGACGTCAAGTTCTTAAGACAATATAAGTGTACTCCTGGCGATGTTATGCGCAGATTGGCGCTTTTTTTAAGTAAGGAAATCAACATCTTTGAAGCACGGATTAGAATGTATTAAAGTGAAATATTTTGAAAATCAACAATCGTGCAATTTTAAATGAAAAATTCATTTATTTAATTTTTTTTACATCTATTCAACCCCTCAGGTTTAATACCAGCAAAATGAGGAGGAAGAAAAGAAGAAAAAAAACTATAAGACAGTCTCGGCTGACAAGGTTTTTCTACAACGAAAGCTCGCGAAAAAAAAATTAAATAGATGAATTTTTCATTTAAAATTGCATATACGGAAAGAAATCAACTAATATATTCTAAGCCGTAAAACAGTTGCTGCAATTGTTAACACAATGATAAATACATGTAATTTTCATTAGAAAACTATCATTGCTGGTTGCATTGTAGGTTAAAATGTTATATCTACACTATATCTACAGGCAGTATTTCCCCTGAAACAACAAATGCAAATGTTATTTTTGTTAATCAAAGTGATAACTTACATTATGTCAAACATATTTTAGGACGAAAACAATTTCAGCAGGAGTGGATAAGAATAAAATCTTATTTTTGCCAGTGTTTTTTTCTGATTCCCGATTCCGACTAATTTTTTGAACACTTATAGTTACAAGCAGGAAGATTAGGTGTTGGCCGAATCAAGTTAAGCACACTGTAGTTTCTTAACGATATTTCAAAAAATTGGAGGATCAACCGACATTAAAATGCAGTGAAACAAAGATCTCGGACCGCCGTCGTGTCCGGATTCCCGTTCGTTTGACACGTCGCAAATTGCTCTGTGGATATTTCGTCTCTCGGCATCTTTTTCTATCTGGCAGCTGCGATAATGGAAGAAAGTTAAAAACAAAAAATAAGCCATCATTTGCCTCTGAGAACTTAGTTTACTTTCACCCAACAATTTCCTACAACGTACATCTAGATAGACTTTAATTTTCCGTTCCACCACGTAGGTAACACAGCAGAATTCATCTCGTTTCTCCATCACGTACTTAATCTCATGACGTAATGCTTTGTGACGTAACCATAACTAGTAATAGAATGTTCGACCATTGCAACCACATGCCTGTGCCAACCTTGTGTGGACAACTACTGTCCTCAACATATCTTTTACACAGTCGTCTCTAATCTTGTTATAGTTCTTCTTATTATCGCTTGATCTATTTAATTATCTAATGTACAAAGTACCAACGTTGGCGCAACGGGTCACGGCTGCGCTAGCATGTATACATGATGCTACAAGCAGTGGCGGTGGTTATTCTTTTCCATTCATCGTGGGTCACTCATAACAGAAGTCGAAAGAGGAATGGAATGATGTAAATAAATAAAAGAGAGACAGAAGAGAGAGAGAGGGAGAGAGAGAAAGATAACGCAAGAGAAGGAGAGAAGATTTTCGTGTAAAGATTTTCCACCTCGATACAAAATCCATACTAACGGATGTAATCGTTCACATACATACATCCATTATGTAACACACACACATATATATATATATATATATATATATATATATATATATATATATATATATACACCTATGATTATTTTTATTTACACAAACATGTACTAAATCTGCGACACTGGCATGTCGATGTTATCGATCAACAGTTATTATAAACTGAGATCTCATCAGGCAGAGTTAGAATCTCATCTTAACCTCAGATCATATTTGGAGAGAATGAAATGGAGAGAAAAAAGAAGAAGAAAAGAAATTTGAGATTTCAGAATTTAGGCAGGCACCTGGTTTAGGACCGTTAAAAATCAAAAAAGTTAAAATCTAAAATCTAAAATCTAAAATCAAAAGTAAAACAAAACAAAACCAAACAAAACAAAACAAAATAGAACAAATAATATATATATATATATATATATATATATATATATATATATATATATATATATATATATATATATATATATACATATATATATAAATATATATATATATATATATCATATAGAGGAGTATTAGAAGGCTATCACAATGCAAGAAATGGGAAAATGTCAGCGTTCTATATATCAAATGTTAGTATGGTAGGTGTTTAAATCTCGAAAAACGTGTGGCTGGCAATATTGCTTATAACGCAGTAAATATTAATATCCGCAGCAAATCTAAAAAAGAGGAGCTTAAAGTGGATAGAGGAAGACAAAAGAGAGAGAGAGAGACAGAAAAGAGATGAGGAAGAAAGGGAAGTAAGTGACGAAGCGACCGAATATATTATAACAGGACAATGTATTCTGAAGTCCTTTAAAAAATTGACGTTTCGAAAAGTTGATGTTTTTCTTAATTTATTTATCCTTAAAACATTGGTATTGTTGAACCGGTACACATTTCTGTTTTTTTATCTATTAATATCCATTCGTCTAATGTATACAAGTACCAACGTTGGTCTAATGGGGCACGGGGACGCTTGTATGTATATATTATGTTGTAAGCCGTGAGGATGATTATTCTTTTCCATTCATTCTGCCATCATCCAGAAGTCGAGAGAGGAATGGAATGATGCAAATTATTAAAAAGCATAAAAAGAAGTAGAAAAAAGAGATAAGGCAAGAGATAGACAGAGAGGAAATACAGAGCATAAACGTATGATAAAAGACGGGAAAGAGAGACAGAAATGAGATTGGGAAGAAATGAAAGAAAGACAGCTAAAAAGGAACCGAGTATATTATAACAGCACAATGTATTCTGAAATCCTTTGAAAATTTGACGTTTCGAAAAGTTGATGTTTTTTGTTACAGTTGCTTAAAACATTGATATAATGTTATGTCTTTTTATCTATCAATATCCATTTGTCTAATGTACAAAGTATAAACCTTGGCCCAACGGGGCACGGGTACGTTTGTAAGTGTTGTGAAGTTGTTCAACGGTAAATAATAAATAAAGGATGTCAAGTCGAGGGTTGGTTTAACAAGTGTATTAACAAAGTAAGAAACTGACTAGCTCTTGGCTAGACAGTTACAAGACTGTGCTTTGTCTTCCCTGTGTCTCTGGTGACTCGCACTATTTATAGTGACAACCGGTGCAGTTTCTCCTGTGTAAGAACGGCCGGTGTAACAGTAAGTATACATGATGCTGCTAGCCGTGAAGGAGATTATACTTTTCCATCTATTGTGTCGTCATCTATGAGAGAAGTCGAAAGAGGAATGGAATGATGCAAATACTTAAAGAGAGCGAGAGAAGAAAGAGAAAAAAGACAAGAAAAGGGAGAGAGAGAAAAAGAGAGAGAGAAAGAGATAGAGGACATAAATAACATACGACAGATAGAGAAAAACAAGAGAAACAGACAGAAAAGGGATAAGAAAGAAAATAAAAACAAAATAAATAGAGTGAGTAAGCGACAGAGTATATTATAACAGCACAATGTATTCTGAAACACTTGGAAAATTTGACATTTCGAAAAGTGGCTGCTTTGTTATTTATGATTTGTTTTTATTTATGATTATTCTTTTTCATTCATTGTGGGTACCCATAAGAGAATTGGAGAGAGGAATGGAATGATGCAAATAATTAAAAATAGTGAAAGTAGAGAGATAAAAGAAAGATAAGGCAAGAGACAGACAGAGAGAGAGAGAAGGTGAGAGGGAGAGAGAGAAAAGAAATACAGAGCATAAAGCGGATGAAGAATAACAAAAGAGATAGTGACAGAAAATAGATGTGGAAAAAAGTAAAGAAAGAGAGCTAGGAAGCAACGTAGTATATTATAACAGCACAATCTATTCTGAAATCCTTTAAAAATTTGACAGTTCAAATAATATATATTTGTTTCTATTTATGATTTGTTTTCTATTTATGATTATTCTTTTGCATTCATTGTGGGGTACGCAGAAGAGAATTCGAGAGAGGAATGGAATGATGCAAATACGTTAAGAGAGTTAAAGTAGAGAGAGAGAGAGAGAGAGAGAGAGAGAAAGAGAGAGAGAAAAGATAAGGCAAGAGACAGAGAGACAGAGAGAGAGAAGAAATGCAGAGCATAAAGCGGATGAAGAAATACAAAAAAGAGAGGGACAGAAAAGAGATGTGGGGGAAAAAAAGAAAAGAAAGAGAGCTAGGAAGCAACGTAGTATATTATAACATCACAATGTATTCTGAAATCCTTTAAAAAAATTACGTTTCGAATAATATTTTTTTTTCTATTCATAATTTTTTCTATTTATGTTTTTTTGTTCATTCATTGTGTGATACCTATAATAGAAGTCGAGAGTGGAATAGAATGATGCAAGTAATTAAAGAGAGCGAACGAGGAGAAAGAGAAAAGGATAAGGCAAGGGAGAGAGAGGGAGAGCTAAAGAGGAAATTAAGAATGAAGGCGGAAAGAGAAAGACGAAAAAGAGAGACAGAAAAGAGATGAGGAAGAAAGGAAAGAAAGAAAACGAAACAGCGACATAATATTTTATAACAGCACAATGTATTCTGAAATCCTTTGTCGTTTCGAAAAGTGTTTTTTTTCTATTAATACTGTTACAGTTGCTAAAAATATATATATCGTTGAACCTGTATACTTCCTTTTTTTATCTAACAATATCAATATAACTAATGTACAAAGTACCAACGTTGGCCCACGATGCACGGGTACGCTAGTACGTATACATGATGTTACTAGCTGTGAGGGTGATTATTATGTCTAATTTATTTTGCCGTCATCGGTGAGTGGTGTAACAGAAATGATTGATGATCGATACCCAATCATTTGTTCCTATTACCGTATTCCTACGTTGTCTTAATTAAGCTATAGAAAAGCAATCTCAGATTACAGACTCCAGCAACAATGCAAACATCGATACAAAACCAGATAAAAACAGAACAAATTCTCCTCATACGGCGAAGGTTGAAAACGATATTATAGATTTATGACGACAATACCTTCCGCACTGTTTTTTACTTTACATAATTAAGGGTTGCATCAGCATTAATTGATATATATATATATATATATATATATATATATATATATATATATATATATATATATATATATATATATATATATATATATGAGAAATGAAAAAGGAAAAACCAAAAGATGTTTTTTATGTATTCATCAACGTGTCGTCTTTATTTGTAAGACTTCCTCAGGATGATAATTTTAAGAAACATCTCATGCAAGTACATGAAAATATTGGGTTGACATGATGGGTTGATGAGAAGAAGTGGTAGGAGCACAGGACTGAAGTCCGGGCTGAGAGAAGTCAGTGCTAGGGAATTAAATTAATGGGGATGGCTGTGAGTGAAAAAGTGGAGGGCTGGTCAAATACTCCTACTCTCAAAAAATTTCACAACTAACCACAATCAAATCTCCTCTCTCCCCCTCACCCATTTCACCCTTTCGACTATTTCTTTCACACTTTTACCCACCCACCCCTCCCACTTTAAATCACCTTAATTTCTCCAAATCTTTTCTAAAACTATGACACTACCTACACACCAAAAACACAGGGCCTCCCCCCCACTTCTCTTTACCCACACCTCCACATTTTTACTCACAGCCATCCACATTAAGTTCATTCACTCCCACCCTCATCCTTCCTTTATCATATATATATATATATATATATATATATATATATATATATATATATATATATATATATATATATATATATATAACGCCCATTTAACATATACAGTCTTAACAGTTGCGCCGTTTGAAATTAAAATAATTAAGGTTATACCGCAACACAGCAAAGTTCCGTGCGTTTAATTCTGATTTAAATGTAACTTTATTTCATAAATATATATATATATATATATATATATATATATATATATATATATATATATATATATATAAGGTTCATATTATATTCCAATAACCATGTTTTTATTTTATCATTTTTATTTTTATTTTTTCACATTTCCAAAAAACATAACATTTCTGTGAGATATATTTTTTACGGTCTATTTCATTTGTCTTGTGCCAAACAAAATTTGATGTCAATATCGTCTCTGCAACATTACAAAATCATCAGAAAAATTATCAAAGAGTAAAAAGTTCTTGGATTAAAGTATCTTGAATAAACCTATACTATACAGTGGTTCATTTTTGGGTGAAACCAAACAAAAAATTAAAAAATAAGCAAACTCACACGTGGGGGAACTCACTAATACGCCATTTTCCTGACGTATATATTTGCTCTGTTGTCACTAATTGACAATCATCGAGCTGAATCTTTACAGGAAACTGCAAAGTTCAAGGGAACTGATTGTATATGCTAATCCGTATATTTTCATCAAATAATTATATATATATATATATATATATATATATATATATATATATATATATATATATATATATATATATATATATATATATATATATATATGTATATATTAAAATATACGTTGCTTATTTATATATCAGCGTATACAACACTTCTAAGATGTTGACTTCCTTTCTTTACTTAAAAAAGCGCTAAATCAGCGTATACAACATCGCCAGGACTAAAAAAAAAATAACGTCGTAAGATCGTGACGTGTTTTCGACCCTTCAGGGTTAATACCACCAATATGAGGAAGAAGAAAAGAAAGAAAAAACACTATAATACAGTCTCGCTTGACAAGGTTGTATTTTACAACGGAAATTCGCGAAAGTAAATTTTAATAAATGAATTTTTCATTTAAAATGTGCACGATTGTTGATTTTCAAAATATTTCACTTTAATATATATATATATATATATATATATATATATATATATATATATTATAATATAAAATGAAGTAATAAAATAAGGTGTCAATTAAATATTATTAGAATTCAAAGTTCAAGCAAAGTATCTCTACGTCCTTAGCTCATGAGTGTTCAAAGATAATTATTCTCTTTAGAGGACCATTACCGCAGTTATACTACTACAGGTAATGAAATTAAGCTTTGAAAATATATAAAAATTATATACACAAATACATAAAAATACATAACATCAAACATATCAACCCTAAAACATACTTTTTGTTGAATCCATACAGTCCATACAGAATTTTAACCGGCTTTATAGGTTCTCTCCAAATATGATCTGAGGTTAAGATCGGATTCTAACTCTGCCTGATGAGATCTCAGTTTATAGTAACTGTTGATCGATAACATCGACATGCCAGTGTCGCAGATTTTGTACATGTCTGTGTAAATAAAATTATCATATATATATATATATATATATATATATATATATATATATATATATATTCCCAGACACAGACAGACTTTTTCGCTGTATCACAGCTCATCAGTGTTGCTAGACAAGTAAGTGCTTCAAGCCTGGATCGAAACTCATCTGTCCAGCTGACAGTCGGCGCCTCTACCCCTATTATATCATCCGACACCTGCTGAATGTCAAGTGCCAAGAGGTCGAATTTGTTTTATTCAATAAGCAATGCCTTAACACCTAGTGTCAGTTGGCGTCTTCTTCACTATAGCTCTTCCTAATTAGGTGGGTGGGGGGGGCAAATACTCTTATATATATATATATATATATATATATATATATATATATATGTGTGTGTGTGTGTATCGAGGCAGCATTTTTTCTTTAAGACACGTATTATTAAAAATAACCGACAATTTTTGTCTGGTTATTTTAGTGTTGATCCCTTCAATTTTCCGGATTAAAATCTTAATCTCGGAAGGAAATTGGCTGATGAAACTGCCATAGTATACATGTTGGTCCAGAGTACTTTCTGACCTGTTTGTCATTATTCCACTGACGATGGACCCAGACGGGTCAGAAAGTACTCTGGACCAACATGTACACTATGGCAGTTTCATCAGCCAATTTCCTTCCGAGATTAAGATTTTAATCCGGAAAATTGAAGGGATCAACACTAAAATAACCAGACAAAAATTGTCGGTTATTTTTAATAATATATATATATCTATAAATGTTTAATTAAATTTAAGATAATTGAATTATCGTGTAATAATAATCTATCGTGATATCAGGTTGGAAAGAAAGTAATGTCGTTTTTGTCGAACCCATTTATTTCATCTGAATCATTTACATTAGGGCATTTTTAATCTTTAAAATAATTTTCCTCATTTTCTGTGACTTCTGTCTAACGATTCTTGATGCCATCTTAAAAAAGATTCTCTGAATTTTTAGAGAAAAAACAAATTTAGGTCATTTTTGAGTTGGTCGTCATTTTCATAAATTTGAGTGTTTAAGTGATGCTGCAACGACCGGAAAAGATGGTAGTCAGATGGAGAAATGTCAGGTGAATAAGGCGGATGAGGCACAACTTCCCAATTAAAACTCATGACCTTCTCCTCAATGAGGTTTGCTGTGTGAGGTTTCGCGTTATCATGCTGAAGCACTACACGCTTCCTATGTAGTAATGCTGGTCGTTTTTTTTTTGATAGAGCAATTCTTAGATCATCCAGCTGCGAACAATATTTTACTGCTGTTATTGTTTGATTAGGCTCTAGAAACTCATAATGAATCAGTCCTATCATATCCCACCATAAAAGGAGCATAACCTTCTTTGGGTGTAGTCCTTGTTTTGGAACAGGCTGTGAACTTTGGTTTCGGTCTAACCATTGTCTTTTATGTTTGGTATTTTTATAAAGAACCCATTTGTCATCTCCAGTGATAATTCTTTGCAAAAATGGTTCTCGATGATTCCTGGAAAGCAAAGATGTGCAAACAGTCAATCTTTGATTTCGTTGAGCGTCGGTCAAATCGTGGGGAACCCAGAGTCCAAGTTTTGAAACTTTTCCTAACTCGTGAAGGCATGAAATGATTGGGGTGTATGTGTTGTATTGAATTGTTGAGCTCATTCTCTGCTGGTTAACTGCTTCTTTAATGGCGTCTTTATCATTTGATTTTGGTCTTCCCGAACGCCGCCGATCTGACAGGTACAAGTCTCCAGAAAAATGTTTTGCAAACAACCGTTGATATTTTCGATCATTCAGAACATTTATCCCATAAACAGTTCCAATATTCCTTGTAGCTTCTGCGGCTGAGTTTCCTTTTTTGAATTCATAGAGCATGCAATGTCTCAGATGCTCCTCACTAATATCCATTCTTTGACAACTAAAACCGTTAAACTTAATATTTTCCAACTAATTACTATATCTGAAAGGCAAAGCAAGATATTAAGACACCAATTCACCAAAAAATCTAGAACTGTGTACAACTTAGGAGTCTGCAAAGTGATGAAGTAAAAAATACGACATTACTTTATTTCCAACCTGATAATATAAAGCTCAATATATTGAATAGAGCAATCAATTCTAGAGATGGGAGATGAGAATAAAAAATGGTAAAGATACAATTTTATTAGAACATCAAAAGTTTACAGCATGGAGCTTCATATCCTTAAGCCATGGATTTTCAAAGATAAACTCTTTTCATCAGAGGATAGAGAAAAACTAACAATGTTTTATTAGGGGTTAGGGTTAGGGTAAAAGTTAAGGTTAGGGTTAGGGTTAGCCTATTGAACATCTTTGTACATATATTTTAAAGTGAGTGTAAAGCCGAGAAACAGACAAAAAATAAATATTTATCAGGTCTAAATATAGAAATAAAAAAAACTGGATCGGAATATTTTTTTCTAATAACACGGACCAGTATGTGCCCCATACGACAAATAGAGATTTGTATGTACTTTGGTTAAGAAAGCTACTAAGCATAAATATAGGGCTATTAAGAAGCTTAAAAAGATGCAGAGGGGGGCACGCTGTTTTATTCATCATATTATTTTATTTTAACTAGGATTTTTTTAAACTTGAATTTATCCGGTATAGATATTTTTATATTTTATTTAATATAAATTATTACTCAATCGATTTTATTTTTTTTAATTTTACAAATCACACATATTCGCATTTCAATCACTTATTATATAATTTTGTAAATGAAATTTTTTTTGAATAAATACTAATATTTTTCACGATCTTCAAATAAGTGAATAGAAAAAAGACAATTATTTACAAGACATAAAATGTTTTATTAGAGGCGCGACATATTGAAATCATTGTGAATAAATATATTCTTTGATTTGAAGCCGGTAAACAGACATAAAATGTCACATATTTATCACTAATAAATATAGAAATTGGTCATATAAATTGAAAGTAACACTTTTTTTCTAACAACACGAACCAATACGTGCCCTATCCGGCTAAAAAGAAAGAGTTTGATGTACTTTTTAAGAATAATTTATCGAGTATAAATGTATGCATAGTAAGAAGATTAAATAGCTTCACGCGGATGTTTTTATCAAAGTATTATTTTATTTTAATTAAAGCTTAAATTTATTCCGTGGATTTTTTTTCATCAAAGTATTATTTTATTTTAATTAAAGCTTAAATTTATTCCGTGGATTTTTTTTCATCAAAGTATTATTTTATTTTAATTAAAGCTTAAATTTATTCCGTGGATTTTTTTTCATCAAAGTATTATTTTATTTTAATTAAAGCTTAAATTTATTCCGTGGATTTTTTTTTATCAAAGTATTATTTTATTTTAATTAAAGCTTAAATTTATTCCGTGGATTTTTTTCATCAAAGTATTATTTTATTTTAATTAAAGCTTAAATTTATTCCGTGGATTTTTTTTATCAAAGTATTATTTTATTTTAATTAAAGCTTAAATTTATTCCGTGGATTTTTTTTTATCAAAGTATTATTTTATTTTAATTAAAGCTTAAATTTATTCCGTGGATTTTTTTCATCAAAGTATTATTTTATTGTAATTAAAGCTTAATTTTATTCCGTGGATTTTTTTTATCAAAGTATTATTTTATTGTAATTAAAGCTTAAATTTATTCCGTGGATTTTTTATCAAAGTATTATTTAATTTTAATTAAAGCTTAAATTTATTCCGTGGATTTTTTTTATCGAAGTATTATTTTATTGTAATTAAAGCTTAAATTTATTCCGTGGATTTTTTATCAAAGTATTATTTAATTTTAATTAAAGCTTAAATTTATTCCGTGGATTTTTTTTATCAAAGTATTATTTTATTTTAATTAAAGCTTAAATTTATTCCGTGGATTTTTTTCATCAAAGTATTATTTTATTTTAATTAAAGCTTAAATTTATTCCGTAGATTTTTTTTTCATCAAAGTATTATTTTATTTTAATTAAAGCTTAAATTTATTCCGTGGATTTTTCCAAAATTTAAATTAGTTTTGTAGTTTAGTTGATTTGTTTTACGGCATATCAACCCTTTTCGGGTTATTTAATGCCGAATTCGGTCATTTTGGAAAAAAGTTTTTATACTTCAAGTTCTTTATACGTTCAAGTATTTATAAATGGTGTTTGATTGAAAGATAGGGGAAGGGAGAGAAAGGGGAAGGCAGAAGAGGGAGGGAAATTGTTGTTTGTTGCTATGGATTTTGCAGAACATGATTGAGTTTTGCAATGCAAAAAAAACAAACAATAAAACATCAATGTTTGGTGCATTTTGGGTCAGGAAGTCGAGATTTCAGACAGCTTTATCTGGTAGCGCCATGCTGTAAAATTTAGATTTAAAAGAAATTATTAATTAATTAAACGATTTTTTTTCACTCAAAAATCAAAGAAAAAAAATCGTGCTTATTTGATTTCAAAACAGACGCGATATCTGATGAAATCATTTTATAAATAGAGAAAATTGAATTGATTCAAATAATTTTCACGATCTTCAAAACGCTACCAAACAACAACAACAACAACAACAACAACAACAACAACAATCCTTTTCAGGACATAAAATGTTTTATTAGGGACGCGGCCTATTGAAAACCATCGGGAATACATGTTTTCTCATCTTTAAAGTCGGAAAACAAAGAAACAAGAACAGAAACCATTTTTCCCTTTGAGTTATTCTAAGTCGGTAATCAATCATTTTTTGAACCACTCGACGGAATTACGGATTCGTCCATTTTCTTTTTTGAATGCGCAGTAATGTTATTTACCTTTTCATTATTTTATTTTCTAGATGCGTCCGTGTACCGATATCAGATGCTTTTTTTCCGAAAGTGGCTTCGTCTGTCAGGCGTCAGTTTGAAATAGACTGTCGATCGTCATGCGTGAAATTTAGCTAGGTCTCAGCGTAAATAAGGTTCGAAATTATATTTTCTATATCTTTCACGCTTAACAGGTAAATTAAATGCTTCATGTTAACTTCACATATTTTACATATAGAGCTGAAGTGTTGTTGTATAGATGACCCGAAGCAGTAGTTCGTTTGCTTACATCTCTTTATCGTTATTGTCGTCTTCTTCTAAGAGTATTGTTCATATTCCAACTGAGAATCATATCCGGAGTGTTGTGGTGTAGATGACACGAAGCAGTAGTTCATTTTCTCTTCTTTTCGTTATTGTTATCTTCTTCGTTTTGAGAAAATACTATAGTTTGAAATAGAGTGTGGATAGCTAAACGGGCAGGGTTAGGGTTAAGATTAGGGTTAGGGTTTAGGGTTAGAGTTAGAGTTCAGAGTTAGGGTAAGGGTTAGGGTTAGGGTAAGAGTTAGGGCTAGGATTAGGGTTAGGGTAAGGGTAAGGGTTAGGGTTAGGGTAAGGGTTAGGGTAAAGGGTTAGGGTAAGGGTTAGGGTTAGAGTTAGCGTATCATTAGTTGAAAATCGTATTTTCTAATACTCAAGCTTGTGGCATTAGTTTGAGCGGTTTTGGGGGTAGCTTTACTTCCCCAAAATTAAAAACCTTGTACATGACTTATTTGCTCTTGTGGGGAGACACGTAAAATCAAGAAAGTGTTATTATTACATCAAAACAGTGCGACGTCAGTCACTATTTTGCTCAAATCTTAGTTGACAGTTTGTTGATAAAACGCGAGGTTGACGGGAGCATCAGATGGAACATATCAACTTGGCTGACACAATGGACGGTTCATCTGATAACATAAGTTAATGTATTCTTTCTCTTTGTCTTTTTCTTTTTTACCCGTATCGCGTCTCTTTCCTGCTCTTACAGACGTTCTACTCTTTATCTCGTGTTTGTCGTCGAGAGAGAGGCAAAATCAGTTGTTGTCTCATTTTCGGACGGGACGTGCGTGTCCGACTTATGAGGTTTATGTTCTTTTTTATATATATATATATTGGGTTCGCTTTTTTATTAAAAGCGTTCAATTTTCAGCTGATGGTCCCTGCCCAGTAGCAATGGCGCCAAATACTCATCGAACGAAACCACGGTATTAGTCTCTTCATTGCAAGACAGTGTGTCTATCGTTACCCTGAAATCTTGTGGTGCCGTGTCAGGACGATAACATTCCTTTACAAAAACGTCGCCCGGCAGCCAGGGAGTTCTCCACTGAACAATAGTACCTGACGCTTAACGTTTTCTTCGGTAAACGGGTTTATTTAATGCCACATGTACACTGCACATATGTTACATATAGAGATAAAGTATTGTTGTATAGATGATCCGGAACAGTAGTTTGTTGGCTTTTCTTTCTTATTTGCGTTGTTGTTGTCTTCTTCATCTCATAGTATTGTTTTTGCATCTAACTGATAACCTCAGTGTGGTGACTCGTCTAAATAAATAAATGCGGGCGTTTTTTTTTCTCACTCAGTCACTCTCCCCAAACCAGACACCATACAGGTAGTAGCAAGAACATTTCTCTCTCACATATTACTACTCCCACGCTACCAGTCTACACCGGGGCCAAATACACAACGGATACTTTCACACAATTTACACCTTATTATTTACGTTAAATATGCCTTCACCTCACCACACAGAAGCATACGTTGCACAGCAAATATAACAGACGCTCCCTTCAATACATCTGCCTACGTCACTTCCGCCAAAACAGAATTACGGCTTCTACTCTAAGCCTCAACCACCAACTACAGATCACGAAACGCCTGCCAGATTCACTACCCTTAAACAATTATAGCGATTCCCCTTACCGATCAAACTTTTCTTCAGGTAATATACCGTTCCTGTTCTTATTTATATTTCCGTTATACATTCATCAACACGGGTTACTGTTATCTATTCAATAATACAACATAATGTTCTGAAATACTCTCTAATAGTGGAGATGAACGATCCAAAGACAATTTTTAGAATGGATATTTTTTAAATAGTTCATAGTAAATTAGATAAGCGGTGATTTGTTAGTTAATAAACAAAATTTTTTGAATTGTTGAGCTCATTCTCTGCTGGTTAACTGCGTCTTTAATGGCGTCTTTATCATTCCCGAACGTCGCCGATCTGACAGGTACAAGTCTCCAGAAAAATGTTTTGCAAACAACCGTTGATATTTTCGATCATTCAGAACATTTATCCCATAAACAGTTCCAATATTCCTTGTAGCTTCTGCGGCTGAGTTTCCTTTTTTGAATTCATAGAGCATGCAATGTCTCAGATGCTCCTCACTAATATCCATTCTTTGACAACTAAAACCGTTAAACTTAATATTTTCCAACTGATTACTATATCTGAAAGGCAAAGCAAGATATTAAGACACCAATTCACCAAAAAAATCTAGAACTGTGTACAACTTAGGAGTCTGCAAAGTGATGAAGTAAAAAATACGACATTACTTTATTTCCAACCTGATAATATAAAGCTCAATATATTGAATAGAGCAATCAATTCTAGAGAGTGGAGATGAGAATAAAAAATGGTAAAGATACAATTTTATTAGAACATCAAAAGTTTACAGCATGGAGCTTCATATCCTTAAGCCATGGATTTTCAAAGATAAACTCTTTTCATCAGAGGATAGAGAAAAACTAACAATGTTTTATTAGGGGTTAGGGTTAGGGTAAAAGTTAAGGTTAGGGTTAGGGTTAGCCTATTGAACATCTTTGTACATATATTTTAAAGTGGGTGTAAAGCCGAGAAACAGACAAAAAATAAATATTTATCAGGTCTAAATATAGATGAACGACCCAAAGACAATTTTTGGAATGGATATTTTTTCAATAGTTCATAGTAAATTAGATAAGCGGTGACCTGTTAGTTAATAAACAAACATTTTTAGATGTGTGCACTTATTGCTATACGAGGTTTTACCCGCCAGTTTGTCGGTGAGTCGGCAACGTTGCGCTTCTATAATTTTGCATAACAGTTTCAACGTAAATGGCGCCAATTGGATAGACGCATCTTAAGGTACCGTGTTTTGTTTTTAACGCGAACGCTTATTAAGAACCGTTTTTCTTGTTTTGTTTTCAGCGGGAAAATAATTCTTTGGAAATATCCAACCGGAAAGCATTTTCTGAAGCGCTTTTGCACAATTAAACTTCGCCGCCATTTTGTATAGTTATTTTATTTGAAAACCCTCTTTCTCTCTCTCTCTCTCTCTCTCTCCCTCTCTCTTTCTTTCTTTCTCTCTCTCTCTCATTCCCTTTCTCTCTCTCTCATTCTCCCCTCTCTCTCTCTCATTCCCCCTCTCTCTCATTCCCTTTCTGACTCTCTCATTCCCTCTCTCTCTCTCTCTCTCTCTTTCTGCAAATTCTTTAATTTTTTCTCGTTTACGAATATCGGTTGGAATTGTCTGTGCGTTCTTTTCTTGGTATTTCTTTGATTTTGGTGTTGTTAATTTTCAATTCCGTACGTTCAACCACATTTCGATATTCAATACGCTGCAGTTCAGGCGCAATATTGATTGGAAAGTTATTGAATGAAGTAATCGATATCCGTGGTTTTAAAAAGGAAAATTATGTTTTGTTCTTGGTTTTGCTCGAGATATCTTGTTGATTAGAAATTGTTTTTCAATCGAGAAAAATAACATTTAGATGCGGGTGTGTAATGATAGCGATAGTATGGTAAGTTTCCACGCAAGGTTAAAAATTAGATAGAGCTGATTTTTCGAATTAGAATTTGAATAAAGCTACGTGGCACATGTGGTTGCAGTGATTACATGGAGACAGAAAGGCGTTAAGCTGAAAGTTAAAATGAGCAGAGAGTATCGTTTTCTTTCGACTGAACCGGCATAGAGATAGAGAGAGAAGGGGGAAAGAGTGAAAAAAATGAGAGGAAAAATGGAGGAGAGTGATCTGGGTTGATGGAAACAACATGTGTACAACTGGAACTTTTTTACGTGGTATATTTTCTCAAGTTACACCGTATTCAGTAGAATAACAACGTGTTTGCAGCTAGATAGTTTTCATGTAGTAGACTTTTTTCTAACAACACCGTTTACAAAACTGTACACATGAACAATGTTTTCACCATTGGAACTTAGTTAAGTGTTATAATCGTCTCCAACTTCAACGTTTTCAATACTGAACTTAGGATACAACGTGCTCACACACAGAGCTTCGTTACCAGGTATACTCTTCAGCATGTCAAGCAGCAAATTCTTACCCCTTCACCGTAGAGGTCTCCATATGACGGAAAGATGTCGGTACTCTTATAGCTGACGTACTTCGCGTCGTCACCCTTCGGACAGGTCTCGGAATCACCCGAGAGTCGACGAAACTATTAACCAAGCAGCCGATAACTCCAGATAATGGGGCCTCACATCAGTGAGGAGGGGATGGGCGATACACAAAAAAATGTCGGCTAGAGTAAGGCACTGAAACGGCGTGTATTCTCTCCTGATGACCCGACATTGTCTGGAGGCTGAAATGGGGTATTCTACCAGTAAAACAGCCGGCAGTATATATATATATATATATATATATATATATATATATATATATATATATATATATATATATTTGTTATTGTTTATTTTCTATGTACGTATACGTTTCGTCCTTTTTAATCTGGACTCTTCAGCATAGAGATATGACTATTCACTACCGGTCATGCGATTCGAACCCCTGGATTACAAGTATTTTTCAACTCAAATCCAACGTCGCTAACCGCTTGGCCAATTTTAAATAGCCGATAAACAATGATAATTTTAACACTTTTTAAAGCGGCTTGACGCCCAGGCATTCTACTTCTATTAGGGAAGGAATGATGCATTATAAAGCAAGTGACGTCATGCTGTGTTAGTACTATCATTACAGTGCTCTACTTTTTTTTACGAGGAACGACCCATTTTCTTTAATTTCTAGCATGGCAATACTTTCTTCGTTCTACAACCAGACTTTGAATTCATAACCGCCAACGACATCGACGCGGATAACACCATAACAAGGAGATTTTATCGAAATAATAAAAGAGAAAAAGTTTGTTAATTTTTGTTTTTGTGTTTTTGACGAAAAAAAAAATGACACAATACTGGTCAACTCTGATGATGGAATATTATACTGATCTTTATCGCTCAATGATCATAACGCCTTAAGTGCTAAAACGTTTCTTCCGACTTCTGTTCGGCTCGGTTTTTTATGGATGGAAAAGCACGCCGTCACACGTGGTCGATACATATAAATACTCTCGTTCCAGCGGTCATTTGTTCTTTCTCACATCCAGGTGTTGTACGTAAAGCAGAAACGAGGCTTTTATGGCGGCGATAAGGTAAGTTAAATCATTTCCATCACTTGATTCAGGGTTTTGCCCATCGCATCCGTCACAGAAGGAAGCGGAAAATCAGTGGGGGTGGATACCTGCTACCTCCCAAATGCGGTTATGCATATACATGAATGATATAAAGGAAGAATCAAACGCCAGAATCTAAAAATGGTTGTTCATTAACAAACGGGTCACCACTCATCTAGGCCTAAAGGCCACTCGAGGATAAGGGTTAATTATTTTGTCAGAAGGACAGTAAAACAGCAAGGGGAAGATTGGTTACAATGGTTGAGACTAGTCAGAATTTGATTACTTCAACAAGAATTTGTTTATATTGGACTTGAAAACGACCATGTTATAGTCAGCTGGAAAGCAGCACCGCGATATTGTGTTCCACAGACGGATATTTCTTGGAAATAAACTTTGGTCATGGAAGTTCCGTTTAGTTTTAGGTACACAAATATAGAAAGGAAAATTATTTGCAGTGGTTGTAGCTAGACGAGTTTTGTTGTAAATGTTTTACAGAAAGCAAACAACAGAGTAAGGCTCAGTCGAGTACCTACCATGAAAATAACGATAGAGCAGAGAAAGACTAGCAACCTCTCTATTGTGAGAAAAGGGGGTTGTAGAGAAGAGAAGAGAAGAGATTGGAGCTCAGTCGAGCACCTTCCATGGAAATAACGATTGAGTAGAGAAAGACTAGCAACCTCTCTATTGTGAGAAAGAGGCTGTAAGAAAGAGAAAAGAACATTCACCACTAGATTTCGAATCTGTTTTGTACTTTGTCAAGGCATTCCTACTTTGATCAGACGTTCTGGTTCTATCCCTCCGCGCTTCTATAGTCAACCTGAAACCCATATAGTCAAGGTACCGTTAAGACATATACTCTATGATATTGTCTTCATTATATAAGGTCGTCAAATGGGACAAGTTTTTGAACGCTATAGTTCATTTTGTATTAAAGATATATTTTCCCCTCGAATTTTATAGAAAAGTATTGTCATACTGACAGATGCATGTGTTCCTTTGATATATCAAGTATTTTAAACAGTGTTCCCCTTCTAGAGACGATGAATATATGTGCAGATGCCTAATATTCTTGTCAACTACGAAAGCATTGTCGTGGAATTAATGAAATTCACCACTATGTCGGTTGAATTTAATTTTAATGACATTATGTACATACATATTGATAATCTCTGTGTGTTCTCCTTTGGGGCCGGCATTGACCAACATTTTTGTAGATTTTTCAAGAAAAAGTTATGTTATCTGGTTTTAAAACACCAGACGTTTCTTTCGTTATGTTGACGACATCTTTTGTTTGTTACACAATGAGACGCAATCGACGTTTATTCTTACATCCCTCAACAATATTCATTTAGCCCTCAAGCTAATATTTCACTTCTATTTCTTGATGTCTAAGTTTTTAAAGCTTCCTCATGTTTAGGGTTACGGTTAGGCTTAGGGTTTTAAAGCTTCCTCGTGCTAAGGGTTACGGTTAGGCTTAGGGTTTTAAAGCTTCCTCATGTTTAGGGATACAATTAGACTTAGGGTTTTAAAGCTTCCTCATGTTTAGGGTTACAGCTAGGGTTAGGGTTTTAAAGTTTCCTCATTTTTAGGGTTACGGTTAAGGTTAGGCTTAGGTTTTGAAGCTTCTTCATGTTTAGGGTTACGGTTAGGGTTAGGGTTTTAAAGCTTCCTCATGTTTAGGGTTACAGTTAGGGTTAGGGTTTTAAAGCTTCCTCATGTTTAGGGTTACGGTTAGGGTTAAGTTTAGGTTTTGAAGCTTCTTCATGTTTAGGGTTACGGTTAGGGTTAGGAATAGGGTTTTAAAGCGTTCTAATGTTAAGGGTTACGGCTAGGGTTAGGGTTTTAAAGCTTCCTCATGTTTAGGGTTACGGCTAGGGTTAGGGTTAGGGTTTTAAAGCTTTCTCATGTTTAGGGTTACGGTTAGGCTTAGGGTTTTAAAGCTTCATCATGTTTAGGGTTACGGTTAGAGTAAGGGTTTTAAAGCTTCCTTATGTTTAGGGTTACGGTTAGGGTTAGGGGTTTGAAGTTTCCTCATGTTTAGAGTTACGGTAAGGGTTAGAGGTTAGGGCTTTAAAGCTTCCTCATGTTTAGGGTTACGGTTACGGTTAAGCTTAGGGTTTTAAAGCTTGCTTATGTTTAGGGTTACGGCTAGGGTTAGGGTTTTAAAGCTTCATCATGTGTAGGGTTACGGTTAGGGTTAGGCTTAGGTTTTGAAGCTTCTTCATTTTTAGGGTTACGGTTAAGGTTAGGCATAGGGTTTTAAAGCGTCCTCATGTTAAGGCTTGGGGTTAGAGTTAGAGTTTATAAGCTTCCTCATGTTTAGAGTTACAGTAAGGGTTAATGGTTTTAAACTTTCTCATGTTTAGAGTTACAGTAAGGGTTAGGGTTTTAAAGCTTCCTCCTGTTTAGGCTTAGGGTTAGGGGTTTAAAGCTTCGTCATGTTTAGGGTTACGGTTAGGGTTAGGGTTAGGGTAAGGGTTTTAAAGTTTCCTCATTTTTAAGGTTACGGTTAGGTTTAGGTTTTTAAAGCTTCCTCGTGTTTAGTGTTAAGGTTAGGGATTAGGTTTTAAAGCTTCCTCATGTTAAGGGTTACGGCTAGGGCTAGGGTTAGGGTTTTAAAGCTTCCTCATGTTTAGGGTTACGGTTAGGGTTAGGCTTAGGGTTTTAAAGCTTCCTCATGTTTAGGGTTACGGCTAGGGTTAGGGTTTTAAAGCTTCCTCCTGTTTAGGGTTACGGTTAGATTTAGGGTTTTAAAGCTTCCTTATGTTAAGGGTTACGGTTAGGGTTAGGCTTTTGAAGCTTCCTCATGTTTACAGTTACGGTAAGGGTTAGGGTATTAAAGCTTCCTCATGTTTAGGCTTAGGGTTAAGGTTTTAAAGATTCCTCATGTTTAGGGTCACGGTTAGGGCTAGGGTTAGGGCTTTAAAGCTTCCTCATGTTTAGGGTTACGGTTAGGGTAAGGCTTAGCGTTTTAAAGCGTCCTTATCTTTAGGCTTAGGGTTAGAGTTAGAGTTTTAAAGTGTCCTCATGTTTAGGGTTACGGTTAGGGTTAGGGGTTTGAAGCTTCCTCATGTTTAGAGTTACGGTAAGGGTTAGGGTTTTAAAGCTTCCTCATGTTTAGGGTTAAGGTTAGGGTTTTAAAGCTTCCTCATGTTTAGGGTTAGGTTTAGGGTTAGGGTTAGGGTTTTAAAGTTTCGTCATTTTTAGGGTTAGGTTTTGAAAGCTTCCTCATGTTTAGGCTTAGGGTTAGGGTTTTAAAGCTTCCTCATGTTTAGGGTTACTGTTAGGGTTAAAGTTTTAGAGCTTCCTCATGTTTAGGGTGACGGTTAGAGTCAGGGTTTTAAACCTTCTTCATGTTTAGGGTTAGGGTTAGGGTTTTAAAGCTTCCTCATGTTTAGGGTTACGGTTAGGGTTAGGGTTAGGGTTTTAAAGCTTCCTCATGTTACGGGTTACAGTTAGGGTTAGGGTTTTAAAGCTTCCTCATGTTACGGGTTACAGTTAGGGTTAGGGTTTTAAAGCTTCCTCATGTTTAGGGTTAGGGTTAGGGTTAGGGTTAAGGTTTTAAAGCTTCCTCAGGTTTTCTTGCTTTAGTATATCAGAAATCAACTTTCACTGGTCTCTACACTCGTTATGATTCATTTTCTCAAACGAAACTAAAGTTCAATTTAATTAAGACCCTTACCCATAGGGGCTTCATGATTGGTTTTAGGACCCAGCTGGTTGGTGAAATGAAATTCATCACTAAAACCCTCTGCAACAATGGCTATCCATTAGACATTGTTGAATCTACTATCAAAAATAACATTTTAAAGTTTCATAAAACTAAAAAAGCTTCGGTTGACAGACTTCCTTTTACCTTCGCCTACCTTGGCTAGCTAACATAAGTGATAGATTCGCCAAATAGATCCTTTTGTCTGTACAACAATATTAAATCGATTCAAAAATATGTTCTTCCCCTCACCATTAATATTTATTGATTTATATGCAGTTACATTGGGAGACACCGCAAATATTAAACATGCGGATGAAAGAACACGTGCCCACAAAAATTCGATAGGCAAATTATTTACTATCGGATGTTCTGAATAAAACACACGGGTCATCCATAACCGAATATTTAATGAGTAACCGTCTTTGATCTTCTAATTTTATGGTTGACTTATTCTCCGTTCTCAGTAAGTCACACTTTCCCTATCATGTGAAGATTCTAGAGACTATTTATATGAAGTATTTTCGAGCTTCTCTTTGTAAGCAAAGGGAAAAGTGTCTTGGACTTAATGTGGTTTCTATTTGTGTCCATTTTCCTCTCGCTAAAATCTGCATAACATTATTTTTTTCTCTTAATGTTTACCTCGATTTAGCTCTGTTAAGCGAGGTTCGAAACCGGTTAGCTCGCGCTTTCAGTCTTGTTATTTTTTTAATTCATCATGTTAAAAAATATATACAGTATTTATATAGCAACAATATATATATATATATATATATATATATATATATATATATATATATATTATACACGCGTCGTTAAAGACCACGGAGTTTTCTCTCTTCGCTATCTTTCTTGTTAATTTTTTTGACGCGGCGAGCGATTCGTCGGTTTTCTGGTGTTGATTGGTTGAGTATGGCACCTAACGTTGTATCGTGGGCCATTCATCTAGCGCTTTCCCTTACCCCAAAACCCTAACCCTAACCCTAAACACTAACCCTAACCCTGAACCCTAAATCTAACTCTAACCCTAACAACAACAAAAAAACAAAACAAGCAAACGATTAGAATCATAGGACGCAGAACCGTATCAAAATAGTCGTCTGGTACAAATCGGCTCGTCATCTTTCGGGCGTTTGCGTAGGATAGCCGAACGCTTCCGACAAGAAACTCACGGAAACTGGGTCAAGATTTAATAGATACCAATTTTTTTAGATTTTGTGAGATCAGTGTTTTGAACGCACTTCGTTTTCGGAATAAAACAAATGTTGCATTCATTGTTCACTACTGTCTTCGCAAGTACAGCTTCAGTATGGATACTTTCTGAACAGATCCCATATTCTGTTGGTAAGAGGTTAATATAAAGCCAAGGGGTCTAATTGGGACCTCATCAATCTGTGTCGTAATGAAGAAAGAGAAGCCCTCCATTGACACGTGCGTGGAAATGGAGCTTTTAATTAACGATTCATTATAGTGGCATGCACTGAGAACGCTCCGGACGATGATTGGGTCGCAGAATTAATTCATATTCTTAATTCTAATCATAAAAACCTATAAATAACAACATAGTTGTCTTACATATATATATATATATATATATATATATATATATATATATATATATATATATATATATATATATATATATATATATATATATATATATATAATGGTAATAATCCAGGTGAAAAATATCCACAGGGTGGTAATCCAGAGAATTTTAACCGGGTTTATAAAAAGTGCTCAATATCAAAATAGAGCTTTATGTATGATAATTTGATTTACACAGACATGTACAAAATCTGCGACACTGGCATGTCGATGTTATCGATCAACAGTTACTATAAACTGAGATCTCATCAGGCAGAGTTAGAATCCGATCTTAGCCTCAGATCATATTTGGAGAGAACCTCAGTTTATTGTAACTGTTGATCGATAACATCGACATGCCAGTGTCGCAGATTTTGTACATGTCTGTGTAAATAAAATTATCATATATATATATATATATATATATATATATATATATATATATATATAATAATAATAATAATTCAGGTAAAACATCCACAGAATGTAAGTAATCCAAAGAATTTCAACCGGGTTTATAAAAAGTGCTCAATATCAAATAGAGCTTTTATATATGATTATTTTTACTTTGACAATCATCTACAAAATCTGCGACACTGACATGTCGATGTTATCGATCAACAGCTATTATAAACTGAGATCTCATCAGTCATAGTTACAATCAGATCTTAAACTTAGACCATATTAGGCAAGAATGAAATGGAGAAAAAGGAAAAGAAAGTTAAAATTTAAAAAAAGTCACGTGGTTAGGGACCGTTAAGAATCAAAATCTCAAAATAAAAATTTAAAAATTAAATATATATATATATACATATGTATGTATTGAATATATTTCTAGAATATTCTTATTTCTTTATTTTTTATTGAATATTCATCAAGAATATATTTATAAGCACTTATGTATTCTGAATATAGACTTGATTGATAGTGGATCTGTGTAGGTGTCCATGTTTAGATGTGTATGTATATCGATGTCCGTTTATTTATCTGTGTGTTTATTTAGGTGTGTTTGGGTTTGTTTATATATGTATGATTCTTGATGTATAGATGGGATATTTACACTTGAGTGAATCTGTTAAGCTGGCAAGCGAGAACAATACAATGAGAACAAGAAAAAGCAATGGAGACGCCATAAAGAGTAATAAAAAATAAGGGAGGGACAACCACGTGCAAAAAAAGGTCAAGCTAGTGAAATAAGTAATCCGATACTAATTCATAAGAAATAGAAGATGCTAGAAGTAGAAGAAGCTAGATCCCAAAAAAGAGTTATTTAGGATAGAAAATTCTTCAAATGCATCCATTCCTGAAAAATTCTTGGTCTGATGAGGTTGACCTTCTTGAAAAAGTGCAACCGAAACATGTATGCACATATGTAACCAATAATGTTTGTATGAATAAAAATGTATACTTATAAACAGCTCTACTTGGTATTGAGCACTTTTTATAAACACTTGAGTTTCTACGGATTTACATTTACAGAAACTAATACATGTACGATATATATATATATATATATATATATATATATATATATATATATATATCTATATATATATATATATATGTAGAGAGAGAGAGAAAGAGAGCGAGAGAGAGAGAGAGAGAGAGAGAAAGCGAGATAATAATATAGTATCCGTCCCTGAACAGAAAGGTTTCGTACCAAGTTTATTTCCATTTACCAAGATTAAACGCAAGATATACTGAACCTTATGTCTAGAATACTTATTTAAAATTTGATCAAAATCAACTACACAAATTTGGAACTAATACATCATATTCGCATTGAATTTAAAGCATCATTATTAGACACTAGTTTTTTTGTAAGAATTTCAAAGAGTTTCCCTGGGCATAATATTGGCACCTACTCCCATTTCAAAATTCAAATATTTCAGATTTAAATTAAATTGTATCCATAGTTATTGGCAACCAATTAAGCAAGATTTCTCTGAATTTAAATTCCTTTGTTACATCCTATATGTCTCAAATTTTAGACATTTTCTTGAATCAAAATTATGTAAGAAATTGGATCAACATTGGAATAAGGATTCTACACATAAGTGTTAGTATAATTATATCCTGTTTTTAATCTTCGCAAGATGACATAAAAATTGCAAAGTTTGGGGAATTTATTTTACTTGTCCTAGGACGGTTATTCTTTTAGTTATAAATATATGACGCCTTTTTACAAACAACAATAGTACCTGTTCTTGTGTGTTTGTTTTATTATCTCATCTTTAAATATTGAACGAGTAAATCCACTAGTATATCAATTGGTTAGTTGAAAATAATAAGAAATTTAAAGTTCAGCCGAAGTACACTTACTAAACACGGGGTTGGAATTACTAGACTGTGAGAATTGATAGAAACTGATGTGAAGTCACATGGCTCAAAGAGAGAGTGAGACAGAAGTTTTTAGTTCCTTAGAAGCACATTACGTGTGAACATGTTGAATAGAAATGAGCTGACAAGATATGATTAAATAGTGATTATTGATGGCTCTTTGAACCCCACCGCACTGGTAAGTTATTTGGAACTAAGATCAAGCCGGATAAACCTCTTCTGTCTTTCCATCATTCTTGGGTTGACTTTGTTAGTCTGGTAGCCTAACGGACATTCATGAGTTTTTGTACAACGAAAACTTTGTTTCCACGTGTAGATTAGAAATATTAGAAATATTAATTCGAAATATTAATTCGAAATATTAATTCGAAAAATTAATAATTAATTAATACATGTAATTAATACATGTAGTTTATTACATAAAGTTGCTTAAAGTATTAAACTTATCACATGTAAATGTATATTTTTATATATACTTATATAATACTCATAATATTTTTTATTATATGATTTTAATTATGATATAATTATGAATAAATAAATTATAATATTTATTATATTAATTATTATTATTATATTATTATATTATATTATATCATATATATATATACATTATATAATAAATTATTATATTATATATAATGATTATATGATATTATTATTATATAATAAACATATTATTATATTATATTATATTATAATTTATTATATAAATTATTATATTAATAAATTATAATATTTTTTATGATATTGATTAAATATACTTATATTTTAAATGTATATTTATATAATGTAAACTTAAATTATTAAACTTAAATACTGCAAAGGTAAAGCCGTCCAGGTTAGAGTTAGGGTTACGGTTAAGGTTAAGGTTAAGGTCAGGGTTAAGGTTAGGGTTAGGGTAAGGGTAAGGGTAAGGGTTAGGGTTAGGGTTAAGGTTAGGGTTAGGGTTAGGGTTAGGGTTAGGGTTAAAGTTTGGATTAGGGTTAGGGTTAAGGTTAAGGTTAAGGTTACGGTTAGGGTTAGGGTTAAGGTTAATGTTAGGGAAAGGGTAAGTGTAAGGGTAAGAGTTAGGGTTAGGGTTAGGGTTAAGGTTAGGGTTAGGGTTAGGGTTAAGGTTAGTGTTAGGGTTAATGGTAGGGTTAGGGTTAGGGTTCTGGTTAAGGTTAAGGTTAGGGTTAAGGTTAAGGTTAGGGTTAGGGTTAGGGTTAGGGTTAGGGTTAGGGTTTGGGTTAGGGTTTGGGTTAGGGTTAGGGTTAGGGTTAGGGTTAGGGGTAAGGTTTGTGTTAGAGTTAAGGTTAGGGTAAGGGTTAGGGTTAGGGTTAGGGTAAGGGTAAGGGTTAGGGTTAGGGTTAGGGTTAGGGTTAGGGTTAGGGTAAGGTTAGGGTAAGGGTAAAGGTTAGGGTTAGAGTTAATGTTAGGGTTAAGGTTAGGGTTAAGGTTTAGGTTAAGGTTAGGGTAAGTTACGGTTAGGGTAAGTGTTAGAGTTAGGGTTAGGGTTAGGGTTAAAGTAAGGGTTAAGGTTAGGCTTAGGTTTAGGGTTAATGTTAGGGTTTGGGTTAAGGTTAAGGTTAGGGTTAGGGTGTCCTAAACCTTACCCCCAAACTTTGTAGGGAAGCGTGAATACTTACATAACCATCCTGGTCGCTAACCGTTGAACACTCTCCAGGTGTACGATATATTTTTGTAGATAAAAGATGTGTTACTTTAATAGAATGTTCTAGAATGTGCATTCTTTTCCTTAGAATATACTATTCTACGTCAATGATTAATGTTGTTTGAATCGGCCGAAATATCGGTCGACTTCAAAGATACGTATCCGGTATTATTGATACCATTCTGTTTCATTCTTATCCACTATTCTGTATATTAAATATTCTAGTTTGTTTCAAATCAAGTCTGTGCATCATCTACTGTTTCAAAAAATAAACTCACAACGGCACCTCATCCATTCTTATCTCATGAATCAGATGATTTTATTGTTGGAATTGATTTTTTCCCGATATCTTTCTTGTCAGAATCATTTCTAGGAAGACATCGGGTACTTACAGGATGGGCAACGTGAAAAGTTTCCAACTTCTTAAGCTAAATTGTTTCTGTGGAATGAGCTCGGTTCGAACTCGGCACATCAAGTTCGTAAGTCTGTGTCGTTAATCACTTTGCCACCGTCACCTTCAAATTCGTAGAAATTAGTTTTTCAACACATGACCAGTGTTGCGATTTTCATTTTGTGCTATAAATACTAAGGTCGATAATAAATTCGTAAACGACGACCTCTCTGATTGTGTTTTCGGGCCGCTCAGCGAAATCTGTTAATTTTTCGCCGGCTTGCCGTTGTAGGCCCCAAGCTCGGCTAAGATGCTGGAAGTTGGTCATCTGGCTGCCGTGCGTGGTTATCAGGTAGGTCGTCAATCCAACATCTGCTGGAAAATGTCTTGGTTGAGCAGTTGTTTGGCGATTTTGATCAATTCCTCTTCTATCCTGGGGTAGGCGGCGAGGTCCGACTGAACGTGTATCATGTAGATCTTGTTGAGGTCCGTGATGAATCGGTTTACGTCGTTCCCTGGGTGGAAGGTCCTTATGTCTCTCATGGCGTCGCGTAAGGATTGTTGTCGTGTCATTAGCTCATAATCAGTGGGTTTGTGGATGGCGTATGTGGCCACTGTGGATACTAAGGTGGATAATAAATTTTCGAATATCAAAATAGATCTAAAGTAATCGTGTTATACTTACCAACGTGACGGAGGTAGAATAGGAAAAAAAAAATAACGGAATGAACAAAAAACGTGACAGCAAAAAAAAACAAGAAACACAAAAACAATTTCAGCTGAAAAAGGTGTCATGTGACTATTCATGCCAAAATACTGTATATAAAAAGTCACCCAAACAAGGCAGGGGTTTTATCATCACTCTGCCAAAAGCCGTTGGAAGGTAAGTACAAGTGATGGGACGATTCCAATATTTTCCCGATTACGTTACAATTACCGATTCTGTTCTAAATTCCCGATTTCGATACAATTACCGATTATGTTCTAAATTCCCGATTCCGATACTATTACCGATTCTGTTCTAAAGTCCCGATTCCGATACAATTACCGATTCTGTTCTAAATTCCTGATTTCGGTACAATTACCGATTATGTTCTAAATTCCCGATTCCGATATAATTACCGATTCTGTTCTAAATTCCCGATTCCGATACAATTACCGATTCCGATTCTAAAATCGCCCAAAAGAGTAAAATTTCCTTCATGTGTGGGGGAGGGGAGCTATTCAGCAGAGAGTACCCATAAACTTTTCAATGTAGATATAATTCTCTTTATTATTTCAAAAACTTCTTAATGTTTCCCTTTTTTATTCTATTCAAGATTTTTTTAAACTTATTGTGAGATTTATATATATATATTTTTCACTTGTGCAGATGTTTTATATTTATCCACTCGTGCCATTTTTACCCGTGCCATTTTCCCCGGGTTATTTTTTTTCATATTTATCCACTCGGGCCAATTTTACCTGTGCCATTTCCCCGGGCCATTTTTTTTCATATTTATCCACTCGTGCCATTTTTACCTGTGTCATTTTCCCCGGCCCATTTTTTTCATATTTATCCACTCGTGCCATTTTTACCTGTGCTATTTTCCCCGGGTCATTTTTTTCATATTTATCATCTCGTGCAATTTTGACCTGTGCCATTTTCTCAGGCCCATTCTTTTCAAATTTATCCACTCGTACCAATTTTACCTGTGTCATTTTCCCCGGCTCATTTTTTCATATTTATCCACTCGTGCTATTTTTACCTGTGTCATTTTCCCTGGCTAATTTTTTTCATATTTATCCACTCGTGCCATTTTTACCTGTGTCATTTTCCCCGGCTCATTTTTTTCATATTTATCTACTCGTGTTAATTTTACCTGTGTCATTTTTCCCGGCTCATTCTTTTCATATTTATCCACTCGGGGCATTTTTACCTGTGCCATTTTCCCCGGGCCATTTTTTCATATTTATCCACTCGTGCAATTTTTACCTGTGTCATTTTCTTCAGCCCATTTTTTAAATATTTATCAACTCGTGTTATTTTTACCTGTGTCATTTTCCCCGGCTCATTCTTTTCATATTTATCCACTCGGGCCAATTTTACCTGTGCCATTTTCCCCGGCTAATTTTTTCATATTTATCATCTCGTGCCATTTTGACCTGTGCTATTTTCCCCGGCTCATTTTTTTCATATTTATCCACTCGTGCCATTTTACCTGTGTCATTTTCGCTGGCTCATTTTTTTCATATTCATCCACTCGTGCCAATTTAACCTGTGTCATTTTCCCCGGCTCATTTTTTTTTCATATTTATCCACTCGGGCCAATTTTACCTGTGCCATTTTCCCCGGGCCATTTTTTTCATATTTATCCACTCGTGCCATTTTTACCTGTGTCATTTTCTCCGGCCCATTTTTTAAATATTTATCAACTCGTGTTATTTTTACCTGTGCCATTTTCCCCTGCTCATTTTTTTCATATTTATCCACTCGTGCCATTTTTACCTGGTCCATTTTCCCCGGCTCATTTTATTAATATTTATCTACTCGGGCCAATTTTACCTGTGCTAATTTTCAGGGACATTTTTTCCTGTGCCATTTTAACATGAATTCGTTATTATCATCTATAAATGTTAGTAGTTTAAAATCAATAAATAGTTACCATTTTGTCATTAGTATTTGCAATAGAAAATTAAATTTTAAATAAAAATTAATAAATAAATAAATAAAAGAATCGTTTTTGGAATCGGAAATAAGACTCAAATTCGAATTGAAAATTCAGTCAAATCTCTCTGATTCTGATTCCGGTTCCGATTCCGATACCCCCAAAAGTTCCGATTTTTGGATCTACGATTCCGTTTAATCATCACAACACTAGTAAGTACCCTACTTTTCCAGAATCCTATACAAGTGTCATGAACACGGTGAAAAATTCATATAGTTTCTCATTAAATCCCGGACAATATCGAGTATACATGCTGTATATAAATTATAATGAAATTACCTCATTCGTAACAAAAATATTTGAGATAATCGTAAACTTTTCTTGACTAAGTCACAGAAATAGTCTTATCAAATATATTAATAAAAAATTAAATTTAAAAAACATGTTTAAAAGACAAAAGGAAATAATGTAAAAATGTATTTGTTTTTTTTTCTTTTTTCTTTAATTTAAATAAACGAACATGTTTTGTTTTATTTTTCGTCTAGCGACTTTTATAATCGAATAGTCTTTTGTTTTTGGCGCTATGGACATTAAAAGGAATGAGTAAATAAAAAAAAAAACGAATTCTTCTTTTAGAGAAATGAAGTCTTAACTTCCAGGAAACAAAATTTAAGTCGCATAAACTTTCTTAGTCTAAAATAAGTGAATTAGGATTTAAGAAAAAGACGGAGAAGAATACGCGCCGAAGAAAAGACATTCAAAGCCGAAAAAACACCAAAAAAAAACACAAATGCGTTTTATTAAAATTTAAATAAAATATAATAAAATAATTATTAAGAATTGAATATGTCTATTTTTTTAAACTTCCTTTGTGTTTCTTTATGCTTATTTATAGTTTACTTTTCTTTTT
>OY744551.1:6829342-6836842 GCA_963556195.1 Sepiola atlantica
TTTTTCTATTATAGTGGTATTCTTAGAAACGCCTTCAAAGTTGTAAAAGATATTTATGAAGCTCTTCTTCAGTAGGGGTACGTTCAAAGTGAAGCATCTGTTCTGATACTACACTTGATCTTTTTGGCCATCGATCAGTGAAACTGAGACAATTCAGAGTGCCCCTTTTAGGGGAGCTTGATTTTCCTCACATAAAAACATATATTGTGTCTAACTCTGCTCTTGTAGGGGAGCAATTAAATAGAGACTCTGCTTGAAATCATCTTATTTCCTTCAACATTAAAACATCAAAGACTAGTTTAATTCTGCTTTTACTAATGAAACATTACAGTTGCTGAGAATGTATATTCCAAAAGTCATAACTACAACTACAACTGTGATGATAAAAGTGAATGTCCCCTAAAATAAAACTGTTTAACCAAGAGCATAGTTTATTTCGGAACCGTGTTTCCAGAAGATAATCAAAGTCTAAAATATGTTTACATTGGTGGAACAAGTACTGATTTAAAAGCTAAATACAAAAACCATAAATTATCTTTCAATAACCTGTATAAGAAAGCAGACACCTCATTATCCAAATACATATGGTCTCTAAATGAAGACACAAATCAAGCAACTTCAACTCTACAAACTACACAACTTCATTGTGTATTAATGAATAATTATTTAATTCTCTTGATAGAGTTAAAATATTGAGTTTGTAATGTTATTTGAACAGTTTAGAATACCAAGTAATGTTATTTTAAAAAAAATAATTATTAACCCTACTATTCAAAAAAGCGCCAACCACGCATCGGAGTTTCACTTTCTAAACAATCGTCAATAAGATCGGTCGTTAACTTTGCGATATTCACAAGTAAGCAACACCTTGAAGTTAATACCAGCAAAATGAAAAAAATGTAAATACCCTTTAAAAAGGGTGTATCACACCGAAAGTCTTAGATACAATAAAGAAAATTATCAATTTAATGAAAATAAAAAAATATAATATTACTTCAAAACTCTTAAATAAACTTACAAATGTTTTCTAAGATGTGCTCACACTTCTGTTTAGAATTAAAAGATCTAACCATGCATCACCACATCGGATTTTCACTTTCCCAAAATCGTCAAAAAGACGGGACGTTTACTTTGCAATATAAACGAGAGGGTAACCTCTTGAGGTTAATACCATTAAAATGAAAACAATGAAAGTACTCTTTGAAAAAAGTGCCTTACACCGGAAGCCTCGGATATGTATTTAAATAAATGAGTTTATTAAATAAATAAATAAATATATAACAAATATTTCTATAACATTACTTTGTATTCTCAACGCTTCGCACACACACTCAGACATGTATATATATATATATATATATATATATATATATATATATATATATATATATATATATATATATGTGTGTGTGGGGGGGAGGGTATGTGTGTGTGTGTGTTAAAAAAGACAAATGTAAAACAGGTTAAAATGCAGGTAAAAACATAAACAAAAGATTTTACCAGTTTCGTTCGTATGAACGAACGTCTTCAGAAAAAGTGAAGATTTGGAAAAAGTGAAGATTTGGAAGAATTTTCACTTTTTCTGAAGACGTTTGTTAATACGAACGTAACCGGTCAAATCTCTTGTTTTTGATTTTCTTCTGCATTTTAACCTGTTTTCCGTTTGTCTTTTTTCACAGATTTAGTCCACCAACGCATTTCATTCTCATGACTTAACGTGCACCTTACCTTATATATATATATATATATATATATATATATATATATATATATAGTACATGTATTGTATTAGTTTCTGTTGATGTAAATCCGTTGAAAGTCAAGTGTTAATAAAAAGTGCTCAATAACAAGTAGAGCTGTGCTAAGTATACATTTTTATTCATACAAATATTATTGGTTACAGATGTGCATATATGTTTCGGTTGTACTCTTCACAGAGAGTAACCCTCTTCAGACCAAATACGTATTTGGTCTGAAGAGGTTTACTCTCTGCGAGAGTACAACCGAAACATGTATGCACATATGTAACCAATAATGTTTGTATGAATAAAAATTTATACCTACCTACATATATATATATATATATATATATATATGTGTGTGTGTATATATATATATATATATATATATATATATATATATAGGAAGCATTTTCTCTATAATATAAATGTTGTTGAATATAACACACAACTTATGCCTGGATATCCTTGCGTTGATCCTTTCCATTTGCCGAATAAGGATCTTTGTTTCATTAAAGAATTGGCCGATGAATTTTGTCGAGGATGTTAGTTATGTATTTATCTCCTACCAGCGCCATAGCTCAGCACCTTACTAATCAGCATTCCTTGGCCCCTCTCCCAATTTCTAAAACTCTTAGTATAAAACACAACATCATCAGAAAACACAAATAGTAAACAAAAACTATATATATTAGAACCCTACCACATCGAAACTAAAAATATAGCCATAAACAAAATTAACTTTAACACTAGTGATATCATCCTAAGATGTTTATAGTCTTAACTTTAGTTACGTATAGTAATATACCTCCCGCAAACACGAGTTATTAATATTAACATTAACAGTATAGTTTTACTTGTTTCCCCTGAAGATGGACCCGGATGGGTCTGAAAGTAGTTGGGACACCTACAGTTGTGGGCAATTCTCTACCAAAACAAATACCCTGATTCGGCAAATGGAAAGGATCACACAAGGATATACAGACATAAGTTGGTTATTATATTCAACAACATATATATATATATATAGAGAGAGAGAGAGAGAGAGAGAGAGAGTGAGAGAGAGAGAGATGAATGAAAGAAGAATGAAAGAAGAGGGATAAACATGTACGAAGGACAAATCTATTTCAACTTCGATTGTTCAATGCATGGTGTACTCGATAAAAACCTTTTTATTTTTCTTTCCTTAAGCCAAGGCTTTTCAAAGATTAAAATCTTATCATCAGAGGAATTACATGGATAGATAAGTTGGCAGTAGAAAAATGAAAGAAGAGAGATAAACACGTACGAATGACAACTCTATTTTAACTTCGATTGTTTAATGCAATGTGTACTCGGTAATACCTCTTCTTTCATTCATCTTTATAATTGCTCTCTCGTATATTGAGCTTAAACCATTTCACTATAGGTTCTATCTACTAAAAGTATACTTTTAGTTTCATATTTCAATTTATTATATATATATATATATATGTATATATATATATATATATAAATATATATATATAAAATATGAAACTAAAAGTATACTTTTAGTAGATAGAACCTATAGTGAAAGGGTTTAACCTCAATATACGAGATAGAGCAATTATTAAGATAGATGAAAACTATCTATCTATGTAATTCCTCTGATGATAAGATTTTGATCTTTGAAAAGCCTATGATTAAAGAAAAGAATAATAAACATATGCATTGAACAATCGAATTTGAAATAAATTTGTCATTCGTACATGTTTATCCCTCTTCTCTTATCTATCTTTATATATATATATATATATATATATATATATATATATATATATATATATATATATATATATATATATATATATATAATAATAATGGTAATAATCCAGGTGAAAAATATCCACAGGGTGGTAATCCAGAGAATTTTAACCGGGTTTATAAAAAGTGCTCAATATCAAAATAGAGCTTTATATATGATAATTTTATTTACACAGACATGTACAAAATCTGCGACACTGGCATGTCGATGTTATCGATCAACAGGGTCCCTCCAAAAATGATCTGAGGTTAAGATCGGATTCTAACTCTGCCTGATGAGATCTCAGTTTATAGTAACTGTTGATCGATAACATCGACATGCCAGTGTCGCAGATTTTGTACATGTCTGTGTAAATAAAATTATCATATGTATATATATATATATATATATATATATATATATAGAGAGAGAGAGAGAGAGAGAGAGAGAGAGAGAGATTTTTCAATTATAAGATAGATTATTTAGTGAAAGACCGGGATTAGACTTATAAAAATAAGCTCAATGATACTCGATTACAGGGTACAGAGCATTTATATGTTATGATTTGAAGGCTTACCAAAGCATTCCGTTTAGGAGACCAATCATCACCACAAAATACTTTTTCTTTCAAAGATTATTTATCTATCATATATATTCAAATTAAAGAGTTTTTCCTACACGTGTTTCACTACCAAGCAGGTCCTTGCTTGGCAGATACTCAGGGAAGTTAAGTACCTGGAATAATTGTTTCAACAACTGACAATACAGAATGTGGTGTTGCCTTAATTGAGGTCACTTAAGAAGAGAAAAAAAAATAAAAAAGAAAAAGAAAAAATAGAAAATGTCTTAGAAAAGTAGCTCGTAAGATTTTCGCAGTATTGTTGCTACTAAGCAAAACAGCAAATAATTAGTCCCAAATGCATTCATAAGAAACAGGAACAATGTGCGAGAATACACCTACTCACCGGGCGGCGCAACGATGAAAAACATCCCCCCATCAAAAATCAAACAGTCAAAACACCGTCCACAAGTTACCATTCCAAGCCACTGATAGTAAAAAATATCTCACAAACACACATATATATATATATATATATATATATATATATAACATAAAATATAATAACACGAAATTACATAATTGTCGATGCAATAATTTATTTCAACCTTGTGATTTCCTCGAGCATCTAACTAGACAATTACATTTTTGAGACTGACAGAAAACTGAATTCACCTTCAACAATTCAAATACAACCAGAGAGAGTGGTGGTTGCAACCAATCTGAACACCCCTTACAGAGCGAGGAGGAATTAAAAACTTATATTTAACTAAGGCGATCTAAATGAATCTTATTGTTTTTTTTTTAAATAACCTCTGAGTTAAAAACAATTTTTTAAACAATCTAAAAAAAAAAACAATAAGATTATTGCATCGACAATTATGTAATTTCGTGTTATTATATTTTTATGTTATTCTTGCTCTGTTTACCACATTGAGCTCTCATACCCGGATTTCTTCCTGGAATTATTCCATTATAACACAGATATATATATATATATATATGTATATATATATATATATATATATATATATGTATATATATATATATATATATGTGTGTGTGTGTGTGTGTTATATATATATATATATATATATATATATATACAGGGTGGGCCAAAATAAGGGTCCTATCTTTAAATTTGAATAACTTGAATTTGAATAACTTCCACAAAATAAAAGTTAAACTCACCAAACTTTATGTGTGTGTAGACTGACCCTTCCGAGATTTTTTGAAATAAACAAAACAAATTTTAGCCGAAAAACACTTCTTAAAACTTACAAAAACTAAAGTATTGTTTTTTACACTGTTTTGAGTTTTTTAAGCAAAAATAATGTTTTCTAAATGAGGGTACGTTCCTTAGGGCTAATACGGCTCATGCTTGCTTCGGAAGGGGTCCTTTACTTATTCTAAAAAAAAAAAAAAAAAAATCAATAAAAAAAAAAGTTATGAATGTTTAAAAATAGGACCCTTATTTTTGCCCACCCTGTATATATATATATATATATATACATACAAAAACATTAATTAAACCCTCTTTTTATCTATGTTAAAGTTCCTAATTGATAAAGTTCCTTAACTACGGATTGAACTCTGACTTTGGATTGAATTCGCTTATTCATCCAATTACGAATTATAAAAAATATTGATATTTTTAAATATTCCTTTTCATAAATCGTATCCAAGTTGATCAATTAAACATTGATTTTTTGCAACCGTTAATTCTCTTTTTACAGAACTAATTCGTCCGTAATTCCAGTGTTTCATGCCAATTATATCTTTTTCATCGATCATGCCAACTTTTATTCGTATCGTCTAATTGCCTAATTAAAAAGAAATTATTTCCTTTCTTAATTAGACTTAATTTCTTAAACTACCACAGTCATTTGCCTTAATCAGTTCATGTTTTATGCCTTGTTTTTATTTTTTAGGCAAGGTCACGAACGATAAGCGTTTCGAATTTACGATGTAACTAATTCCAAATGTGAGGAATCGTATTTGTCAATGAGTCTTCAAGCAGTAGCTAATATGTTGGAATTGCAAGTGTGAGAGTGCTACAAGAATCGAGACTAAAAGACAGATTGGAGATAGTGTAAACATCATAATTTGATATATTTGATATAGCATTTGGACTGTAAATAATATATCATTCGCCTCACGTGTTCATTACTTCCGTTTCTCTGTTCCTACATATGTCCGATTTAACATTTGAACTGTTTGACAGCCAATTTCTATTTAGCTTATGTTTAGTTTATCTGTGTTTCTTTGTTTTGATATATTTATTAACAAAGTTCCCTGAACCATAATCGTTTTCACGGCTTAATAAGAAAGGTCTTCTTTATAATGAGTAGCAATTTTTACTTATTTTTAAATCCAGGCCTTCTGGGCGGAATAGAAGCTACTTTTAGTTTATAGGTGTTTCTATGTTTAAATTTATTTATTTAAAAAAGTCCACATAGCCAATAGTTTCGAATTTTAAATGAGGACAATTACAAAATCCGAAGAATCCTCTTTTTAATAAGTCAATGGATATTACTTTGGTACAAAGGGTACTATTGCTATTACTTTGGTATAGATAGTATTATTTTAATATAAGAAACGCAAGTGATAAGAAAATGGCGGAGGAAAAGCAAACATCGTCATTTGAGATTGCGTTGGCACTGCAAATAAGAAAATATATGATTGGTCTGATGTGAGATTTGTTCTGCTTTTAAGTTGACAGGAGATTCCTGATTCAAACAAAAAATACTAGATATACAATACCCTATTTATTAGATTGGTTGCGTTTGAAAATTAAAAATAAAGTTATATATCTGTTAAGACATGCTTCTTACATAATGTGTAGTCTTTTTATTATTATATTATTATTATTATTATTATTATTATTATTATTATTATTATCATTATAATTATTATTATGATTATTATTATTATTATTATCCTAATTATCATCCTCATTAATTACTATAATTATATAGAAGTATTACACGTTATTATTCTTACATAGTAGTATCATCTATTTTACCTAAAAAAGAAGATCACTTTCTCTAAATGCTCAAAATATTGAGAGAGGGAAACGGAATACATAAATAGCTAAGAGTAATTATGTAACTCTCGTGTTACCCTAACCCTAATCTTAACCCTGACCATAGCCCTAACTCTAACACTAACCCTAACCAAAACCCTGACCAAAACCCTGCCCCCATCCCTAACCCTAAGCCAAACCCAAACCCAAACCCAAACCCTAACTCTAACCCTAACCCTAACCCTAACCCTAACCCTTACCTAACCCTAACCCTAATATAAACCCTAACCTTAACCCTAACCCTAACCCTAACCCTAACCCTAACCATAACCCTAACTCTAACCCAAACCCTTACCCTAACCCTAACCCTAACCCTAACCCTAACCCTAACCCTAACCTAACCCTAACCCTA
>OY744551.1:6841842-6871842 GCA_963556195.1 Sepiola atlantica
ACATACCGACGAATAAAAATTATGCTTAAAACTTACGTGACAGACCAACGAACACACATTCTATTTTAAACTTAAGTGCGACAGACAAACTAACAGACATTCTATTTAAAAGTTAAATGTGACAGACCAACGAACACACATTCTATTTTAAACTTAAGTGCGACAGACAAACTAACAGACATTCTATTTAAAAGTTAAATGTGACAGACCAACGAACACACATTCTATTTTAAACTTAAGTGCGACAGACAAACTAACAGACATTCTATTTAAAAGTTAAATGTGACAGACCAACGAACACACATTCTATTTTAAACTTAAGTGCGACAGACAAACTCACAGACATTCTATTCAAAAGTTAAATGTGACAGACCAACGAACACACATTCTATTTTAAACTTAAGTGCGACAGACCAACAAATAGACATTCTATTTAAAAGTTAAATGTGACAGACTAACGAACACACATTCTATTTTAAACTTAAGTGCGACAGACCAACGAATAGACATTCTATTTAAAAGTTAAATGTGACAGAAAAACGAATAGACAGTCTATTTTAAACTTATATGTGACAGACCAACGAACACACATTCCATTTTAAACTTAAGTGCGACAGACCAACAAATAGACATTCTATTTAAAAGTTAAATGTGACAGACAAACGAATAGACATTCTATTTTAAACTTATATATGACAGACCAACGAACACACATTCTATTTTAAACTTAAGTGCGACAGACCAACAAATAGACATTTTATTTAAAAGTTAAATGTGACAGACAAACGAATAGACATTCTATGTTAAACTTATATGTGACAGACCAACGAACGCACATTCTATTTTAAACTTAAGTGCGACAGACCAACAAATAGACATTCTATTTAAAAGTTAAATGTGACAGACAAACGAATAGACATTCTATTTTAAACTTATATGTGACAGACTACCGAACACACATTCTATTTTAAACTTAAGTGCGACAGACCAACAAATAGACATTTTATTTAAAAGTTAAATGTGACAGACAAACGAACAGACATTCTATTTTAAACTTAAGTGCGACAGACCAACTAACAGACATTTTATTTTAAACTTATATGTGACAGACTAAACAAATGATACTTGTTACGTGTGTGATAGAAAAACGAAGTTTTTATTTACAACTTAAGTGTGACAGACAAACAAATAGACATTCTATTTAGAACTTAGGTGTGACAGACCTACGAATAAACATTCTAGTTTTATCCAATGTGTGACAGATTGACGAACAAACATTCTATTTAAAACTTGTGACAGACCCCTCGATAAAATGAGATTTTACTTTTTCAGGCGATTACGTTTGAATAGCCTATTTTAGTACCAAACACAACACGGGGCTGAAATGCGTAAAAACAACGAGATACAACCGATGGAATGTTATTCGAAAAACGTTGGCTGATAGAACCAATAAAAGGAAGTTTCCAATAGACGGGACATTTATGGAGACAAAAAAAGAAATGTTGTCATTAAATTTCAGAAGTTTTCGATGAATAAATTTGGAAATTAGAACTTAATAAAGTCATTAGTCCATATGTTATTACTATTGGAGAGTTGGTATCTGTTCGTCTGAAGCCGAAACTATACTATTATTTGTATTAATTCGTACGGACGTTTATTTGAGAGATTTGGGACATTTCGTTCGGATTGGTTTGCATGATTTACGGCACATCAACCTTTTTAGGGGTTTGTAAGAATACTCTATACCTTTTTTCCTATGTGAACTTACTAATACAGAACTATATATATAGTAGGCACTCGGAGGTTAGTAATATCTATTAGTATTGGAGATTTGGTATCTGTCTGTTGAAGTCGAAACTATACTATTATTTGTATTACTAATGGAGATTTGGTATCTGTCTGTTGAAGCCGAAACTATACTATTATTTGTATTACTAATGGAGATTTGGTATCTGTCTGTTGAAGCCGAAACTATACTATTATTTGTATTACTAATGGAGATTTGGTATCTGTCTGTTGAAGTCGAAACTATACTATTATTTGTATTACTAATGGAGATTTGGTATCTGTCTGTTGAAGCCGAAACTATACTATTATTTGTATTACTAATGGAGATTTGGTATCTGTCTGTTGAAGTCGAAACTATACTATTATTTGTATTACTAATGGAGATTTGGTATCTGTCTGTTGAAGTCGAAACTATACTATTATTTGTATTACTAATGGAGATTTGGTATCTGTCTGTTGAAGTCGAAACTATACTATTATTTGTATTACTAATGGAGATTTGGTATCTGTCTGTTGAAGCCGAAACTATACTATTATTTGTATTACTAATGGAGATTTGGTATCTGTCTGTTGAAGTCGAAACTATACTATTATTTGTATTACTAATGGAGATTTGGTATCTGTCTGTTGAAGCCGAAACTATACTATTATTTGTATTACTAATGGAGATTTGGTATCTGTCTGTTGAAGCCGAAACTATACTATTATTTGTATTACTAATGGAGATTTGGTATCTGTCTGTTGAAGTCGAAACTATACTATTATTTGTATTACTAATGGAGATTTGGTATCTGTCTGTTGAAGCCGAAACTATACTATTATTTGTATTACTAATGGAGATTTGGTATCTGTCTGTTGAAGTCGAAACTATACTATTATTTGTATTACTAATGGAGATTTGGTATCTGTCTGTTGAAGTCGAAACTATACTATTATTTGTATTACTAATGGAGATTTGGTATCTGTCTGTTGAAGCCGAAACTATACTATTATTTGTATTACTAATGGAGATTTGGTATCTGTCTGTTGAAGCCGAAACTATACTATTATTTGTATTACTAATGGAGATTTGGTATCTGTCTGTTGAAGCCGAAACTATACTATTATTTGTATTACTAATGGAGATTTGGTATCTGTCTGTTGAAGCCGAAACTATACTATTATTTGTATTACTAATGGAGATTTGGTATCTGTCTGTTGAAGTCGAAACTATACTATTATTTGTATTACTAATGGAGATTTGGTATCTGTCTGTTGAAGTCGAAACTATACTATTATTTGTATTACTAATGGAGATTTGGTATCTGTCTGTTGAAGCCGAAACTATACTATTATTTGTATTACTAATGGAGATTTGGTATCTGTCTGTTGAAGCCGAAACTATACTATTATTTGTATTACTAATGGAGATTTGGTATCTGTCTGTTGAAGCCGAAACTATACTATTATTTGTATTACTAATGGAGATTTGGTATCTGTCTGTTGAAGTCGAAACTATACTATTATTTGTATTACTAATGGAGATTTGGTATCTGTCTGTTGAAGTCGAAACTATACTATTATTTGTATTACTAATGGAGATTTGGTATCTGTCTGTTGAAGTCGAAACTATACTATTATTTGTATTACTAATGGAGATTTGGTATCTGTCTGTTGAAGCCGAAACTATACTATTATTTGTATTACTAATGGAGATTTGGTATCTGTCTGTTGAAGCCGAAACTATACTATTATTTGTATTACTAATGGAGATTTGGTATCTGTCTGTTGAAGCCGAAACTATACTATTATTTGTATTACTAATGGAGATTTGGTATCTGTCTGTTGAAGCCGAAACTATACTATTATTTGTATTACTAATGGAGATTTGGTATCTGTCTGTTGAAGTCGAAACTATACTATTATTTGTATTACTAATGGAGATTTGGTATCTGTCTGTTGAAGCCGAAACTATACTATTATTTGTATTACTAATGGAGATTTGGTATCTGTCTGTTGAAGTCGAAACTATACTATTATTTGTATTACTAATGGAGATTTGGTATCTGTCTGTTGAAGCCGAAACTATACTATTATTTGTATTACTAATAGAGATTTGGTATCTGTCTGTTGAAGCCGAAACTATACTATTATTTGTATTACTAATGGAGATTTGGTATCTGTCTGTTGAAGCCGAAACTATACTATTATTTGTATTACTAATGGAGATTTGGTATCTGTCTGTTGAAGTCGAAACTATACTATTATTTGTATTACTAATGGAGATTTGGTATCTGTCTGTTGAAGCCGAAACTATACTATTATTTGTATTACTAATGGAGATTTGGTATCTGTCTGTTGAAGCCGAAACTATACTATTATTTGTATTACTAATAGAGATTTGGTATCTGTCTGTTGAAGCCGAAACTATACTATTATTTGTATTACTAATGGAGATTTGGTATCTGTCTGTTGAAGCCGAAACTATACTATTATTTGTATTACTAATAGAGATTTGGTATCTGTCTGTTGAAGCCGAAACTATACTATTATTTGTATTACTAATGGAGATTTGGTATTTGTCTGTTGAAGCCGAAACTATACTATTATTTCTATTACTAATGGACATTTGGTATCTGTCTGTTGAAGCCGAAACTATACTATTATTTGTATTACTAATGGAGATTTGGTATCTGTCTGTTGAAGCCGAAACTATACTATTATTTGTATTACTAATGGAGATTTGGTATCTGTCTGTTGAAGCCGAAACTATACTATTATTTGTATTACTAATGGAGATTTGGTATCTGTCTGTTGAAGCCGAAACTATACTATTATTTCTATTACTAATGGAGATTTGGTATCTGTCTGTTGAAGCCGAAACTATACTATTATTTGTATTACTAATGGAGATTTGGTATCTGTCTGTTGAAGCCGAAACTATACTATTATTTGTATTACTAATGGAGATTTGGTATCTGTCTGTTGAAGCCGAAACTATACTATTATTTGTATTACTAATAGAGATTTGGTATCTGTCTGTTGAAGCCGAAACTATACTATTATTTCTATTACTAATGGACATTTGGTATCTGTCTGTTGAAGCCGAAACTATACTATTATTTGTATTACTAATGGAGATTTGGTATCTGTCTGTTGAAGCCGAAACTATACTATTATTTGTATTACTAATGGAGATTTGGTATCTGTCTGTTGAAGCCGAAACTATACTATTATTTGTATTACTAATGGAGATTTGGTATTTGTCTGTTGAAGCCGAAACTATACTATTATTTGTATTACTAATGGAGATTTGGTATCTGTCTGTTGAAGCCGAAACTATACTATTATTTGTATTACTAATGGAGATTTGGTATCTGTCTGTTGAAGCCGAAACTATACTATTATTTGTATTACTAATGGAGATTTGGTATTTGTCTGTTGAAGCCGAAACTATACTATTATTTCTATTACTAATGGACATTTGGTATCTGTCTGTTGAAGCCGAAACTATACTATTATTTGTATTACTAATGGAGATTTGGTATCTGTCTGTTGAAGCCGAAACTATACTATTATTTGTATTACTAATAGAGATTTGGTATCTGTCTGTTGAAGCCGAAACTATACTATTATTTGTATTACTAATAGAGATTTGGTATCTGTCTGTTGAAGCCGAAACTATACTATTATTTGTATTACTAATGGAGATTTGGTATTTGTCTGTTGAAGCCGAAACTATACTATTATTTCTATTACTAATGGACATTTGGTATCTGTCTGTTGAAGCCGAAACTATACTATTATTTGTATTACTAATGGAGATTTGGTATCTGTCTGTTGAAGCCGAAACTATACTATTATTTGTATTACTAATGGAGATTTGGTATCTGTCTGTTGAAGCCGAAACTATACTATTATTTGTATTACTAATGGAGATTTGGTATCTGTCTGTTGAAGCCGAAACTATACTATTATTTGTATTACTAATGGAGATTTGGTATTTGTCTGTTGAAGCCGAAACTATACTATTATTTCTATTACTAATGGACATTTGGTATCTGTCTGTTGAAGCCGAAACTATACTATTATTTGTATTACTAATGGAGATTTGGTATCTGTCTGTTGAAGCCGAAACTATACTATTATTTGTATTACTAATAGAGATTTGGTATCTGTCTGTTGAAGCCGAAACTATACTATTATTTGTATTACTAATGGAGATTTGGTATTTGTCTGTTGAAGCCGAAACTATACTATTATTTGTATTACTAATGGACATTTGGTATCTGTGTGTTGAAGCCGAAACTATACTATTATTTGTATTACTAATAGAGATTTGGTATCTGTCTGTTGAAGCCGAAACTATACTATTATTTGTATTACTAATAGAGATTTGGTATCTGTGTGTTGAAGCCGAAACTATACTATTATTTGTATTACTAATGGAGATTTGGTATCTGTGTGTTGAAGCCGAAACTATACTATTATTTGTATTACTAATAGAGATTTGGTATTTGTCTGTTGAAGCCGAAACTATACTATTATTTGTATTACTAATGGACATTTGGTATCTGTGTGTTGAAGCCGAAACTATACTATTATTTGTATTACTAATAGAGATTTGGTATCTGTCTGTTGAAGCCGAAACTATACTATTATTTGTATTACTAATAGAGATTTGGTATCTGTGTGTTGAAGCCGAAACTATACTATTATTTGTATTACTAATGGAGATTTGGTATCTGTGTGTTGAAGCCGAAACTATACTATTATTTGTATTACTAATAGAGATTTGGTATTTGTCTGTTGAAGCCGAAACTATACTATTATTTGTATTACTAATGGAGATTTGGTATTTGTCTGTTGAAGCCGAAACTATACTATTATTTGTATTACTAATGGACATTTGGTATCTGTCTGTTGAAGCCGAAACTATACTATTATTTGTATTACTAATGGAGATTTGGTATCTGTCTGTTGAAGCCGAAACTATACTATTATTTGTATTACTAATGGACATTTGGTATCTGTCTGTTGAAGCCGAAACTATACTATTATTTGTATTACTAATGGAGATTTGGTATCTGTCTGTTGAAGCCGAAACTATACTATTATTTGTATTACTAATGGAGATTTGGTATTTGTCTGTTGAAGCCGAAACTATACTATTATTTGTATTACTAATGGAGATTTGGTATCTGTCTGTTGAAGCCGAAACTATACTATTATTTGTATTACTAATAGAGATTTGGTATCTGTCTGTTGAAGCCGAAACTATACTATTATTTGTATTACTAATGGAGATTTGGTATTTGTCTGTTGAAGCCGAAACTATACTATTATTTGTATTACTAATGGAGATTTGGTATCTGTCTGTTGAAGCCGAAACTATACTATTATTTGTATTACTAATGGAGATTTGGTATCTGTCTGTTGAAGCCGAAACTATACTATTATTTGTATTACTAATGGACATTTGGTATCTGTCTGTTGAAGCCGAAACTATACTATTATTTGTATTACTAATGGAGATTTGGTATCTGTCTGTTGAAGCCGAAACTATACTATTATTTGTATTACTAATGGAGATTTGGTATTTGTCTGTTGAAGCCGAAACTATACTATTATTTCTATTACTAATGGACATTTGGTATCTGTCTGTTGAAGCCGAAACTATACTATTATTTGTATTACTAATGGAGATTTGGTATCTGTCTGTTGAAGCCGAAACTATACTATTATTTGTATTACTAATGGAGATTTGGTATCTGTCTGTTGAAGCCGAAACTATACTATTATTTGTATTACTAATGGAGATTTGGTATCTGTCTGTTGAAGCCGAAACTATACTATTATTTGTATTACTAATGGAGATTTGGTATTTGTCTGTTGAAGCCGAAACTATATTATTATTTGTATTACTAATGGACATTTGGTATCTGTATGTCTGAAGCCGAAACTATACTATTAATTCTATTACTAATGGAGATTTGGTATCTGTGTGTTGAATCCGAAACTATACTATTAATTCTATTACTAATAGAGATTTGGTATCTGTGTGTCTGTAAATTAAACTATACTATTACTTCTATTAATAATAGAGATTTGATATATCTGTCTGTCTGAAGCTGAAACTATACTATTACTTCTATTAATGATAGATATGTAGTATATGTCTGTCTGAAGCTGAAACTATACTATTACTTCTATTAATAATGGATATTTGATATCTGTTTGTCTGAAGTCGAAATTATACTATTACTTCTATTAATAATGGATATTTGATATCTGTCTGTCTGAAGTCGAAATTATACTATTACTTCTATTACTAATGGATATTTGATATCTGTGTGTCTGAAGTCGAAATTATACTATTACTTCTATTAATAATGGATATTTGATATCTGTCTGTCTTTAGCCGAAACTATACTCTCACTTTTATGAATAATGGAGATTTCGTATCTCCCTCCTCTCTCTCTCTCTCTCTCTCTCTCTCTGTCTCTCTCTCTCTTTCTCTCTCTCTCTCGAAGCCTAAACTATTGAATCACTTTTGTTACTATTGGACAGTTGGTATCTGTCCGTCTGAAGTCGAAACTATACTAGTATATGTTCGTTTGTCATGATACAATACTCCCAGGTATTACCTCCTATTGGAGGGAACCTATATGTGCTAGTCTATACACTGTTGTACTATCTGTTGCAATGAACATTTCTTCCGTTTCGGATTAAAATACTCTTTACCGTTTTTAAAATAAATCCTTTAGGGTGCCAACCCCTTATTCCTATAGTTTAAACAATAATGTCGAGTTCTTTTCGGAATCCATTGTCGACACTTTCAAGTGTTGTCAACGTAATAAGTCCTTCGACTCATCTGCGACACTGTTTTATCAATGAAAAGGGTCACTGTCATTAATTGGTTTATTTTCCCTAGGATAATTTTGAACACAATACACACTACCTGAATGCTGATTGGGAATAATTTTCCGTCCCCAATGTGATGGAGTGACACACACACACACATGTATATATATATATATATATATATATATATATATATATATATATATATATATATATATATATATATAACTTCTTTGTAATATAGTAGGAAAAATCTTAGCAGAGTGCTCGATTAATTAAAGAATTGAAGTTAAAAATTAAGAGCATAATATTTATTTATTTTGGTACAGAAAAGTTAGTACAACATTCGTACCGTCGGTTTCAAGCACGGAAAGACTTAGGCATCCGGCTCTCTTCAGCTTCTGTTGTCATCTGTTTTGGAAATGTGAAGTCACGTGACACTCTCGTTGGGACTCGTAATTTGCTTAGCATGTGGTGTATGTTTCTTTGAATTTGAATTTAGTGTAAGGAAACGGTTAAGATTAAAAACCGAAGGAGATTTGAAGAGATATAAAAAAAATAGAAATATAAGAATAACATAAAATAAAATAAGAATAAGAAAATAAAGTAATAAAATAATAAAATAATAAAATAAAATAAAATTTAAAAAAATAAATTTAAAAAAAAGAGAAAAAAAAAATAAGTAAAGAGAATGTTTCTATATAATTCTCGTGAGTCAATTTTATGAATTTTGTATATTTGCCCGTTACTGTTTTGGGGTTTGATGGTGCGTGTTCTAAAGTGTTACACCGGCCGGTCTTACACAGGAGAAACAACACCGGTTTTCACTATAAATAGTGCGAGACACCAGAAGACAAAACACAGTCTTGTAACTGTCTAGCCAAGAGCTAGTCACTTTCTTACTTTGTTAATACACTTGTTAAACCAACTCTCGACTTGACTTCCTTTATTTATTATTTACTGTGGAACAACTTCACAACATAAAGGGAGAAGGAAAAGAAGGAAGAGAGAAAAATAGATTAAAGGGAAAACCGTTACTTAATTTCGTGTTTAAATTCTGGTTAAAACGACTTTTAGTCAACTCGAAGTAATTTTAATAAAGGAAACGCTCGGTCCAAGAGCAGTAACTCTGTCGCATTTAAATGGTTTGAAGCCGTTTAAATGGATCTGTACGTGCGGAGAAATATTTATGGGAAAGTTGAAGTTTTTGCTCTTGAAAATTAATATGGATATTGGTTGATTAAGGTATTTGTTCGTATTTTTTACTTTATTAATTCTATTAATATTAGTTATAGTTGAGAAATTTACTGGAGTAGAAACAGAGGGGGGTAGCTAGGCTTGTTCTGTGTATCGGTCATTCCAGTTCATGAGTAGTGCCTGTCTCTTGTGGATACATCCCTTAAAGATTTCATCGCGAATATTCAAACAGGCTGTATTTATTTTATTTTATTATTTTATTATTTTATTTTATTATTCTTATTTTATTTTATGTTATTCTATATTTCTATTTGTCACGTGACATCACATTTCCGAAACAGATGACAAAAGAAGCTGAAGAGAGCAGGATGCCTAAGTCTTTCCGTGCTTGAAACCGACGGTACGAATGTTGTACTAACTTTTCTGTACCAAAATAAATATATATAAATATATATATATGTATATATATATATATATATATATATATATAACTACATATATATATAAATATCTATAAAACTACATATATATATATAAATATATATAAAACTACATATGTGTATATATACATATATATAAATAAATATCTATATAACTACATATATATATATAAATATATATAAATATATATGAATGTCCATAGACATTTGTTCCGTCGTTATACGACTTATCAGCGTGGCTTGACCTAGCGAGATTTGAAATGAGGACCCAGAGTCAAAAGGCTTAAGCCCTACCACATAGCCAATCCCCGCTAGTACTAAATGTATCGCAGGCAGCGACACACACACACACACACACACACACACACACACACACATATATATATATATATATATATATATATATACATATATATATTTAAACACACATTAAGGCTGTCTGCATTATAAATTATTTCGACCTTAATGGGTCTCATCAACGCGTAAACAGCCACATTTCGGAATAAAATGATATATATATATATATATATATATATATATATATATATATATATATATGTATATAAAAATTCCGTGCAATACTCCGATTCTATCGTTGAGTACTATCGAATGTTTAGATGGTTTTGCTCGCAGCTTTCAGTGAAAAGGGTCACTGTTATTTATTAGTTTATTTTGCCTGCGATACATTTGAACGCAATGCATTATAAGTGGATGCTAATTGGGAAGAATTGTCCGTCACCAATATGGTGTCCCTAGATGGAGAGTGACACTTGTGTGTGTGTATATATATATATATATATATATATATATATATATATATATATATATATATATATATAATTCTTTGTGAGAGAGCAGGAAAAATCCCAGCAGAGTGCTCGATCAATTGAGAATCAAAATTAAAAATTCAAAAATTAAGAGTACAATATTTATTTATTTTGGTACAGAAAAATTAGTACAACATTCGTACCGTCGGTTTCAAGCACAGAAGGACTCTTCAGCTTCTCTTGTTATACTTCACATTTCCGAAACAGATGACAACAGAAGCTGAAGAGAGTCGGATGCTAAGTCCTTCTGTGCTTGAAACCGATGGTACGAATGTTGCACTCATTTTTCTGTACCAAAATAATTAAATATATATATATATATATATATATATATATATATATATATATATATATAAAGTATAAAGGTATACTCAAAAAAGAGTAAAAGGGAAATACCAGTAGAGTGCTCAATTAAATTAAATTAAATTAAGAGCGTAATATTTTTATTTTTAAATACAGATTTTAATCAGACATGGACCAGTTGTTTCTGACAAGAAACGCGTTTAAATTCCCGATTCCGTCTTCTTCAGCATAGTCTGAAATAGTAAATGATGAAATTTCTTCAAAAAATTCCATCATTTACTATTTCAGACTATGCTGAAGAAGACGGAATCGGGAATTTAAACCCGTTTCTTGTCAGAAACCACTGGTCCATGTCTGATTAAAATCTGTATTTAAATATATATATATATATATATATATATATATATATATATATATATATATACATATATATCATCTGTGCTTTACTTTAGTAGTACCAAATCCAACAGAGTGCTCAATAATTTTGTAATAAGAGCATAATATTTAAAATCAACATAGTACCATCGGTTCCCAGCCATGTGTGGTCTAAATAAACGAAACATGATGATTCGTAAAGTTTTATTGTAATGTAAACAAATTGTCACCAGCTTTCCTCAGCCATGTTTAAAAGTTGGCTCCCCCAACGTTCTATCGTGTTGATATAGTATTCTGGAACATTATTAATCTCTCAGTGTCTCACTGTATATCTCTCTCTCTATATATATATATATATTATCGAAAACAGAGGTAATTCCTAATTCATCTAAAGACGGTACACAGAGAAACAAGCCGGAATTTACAAAGAAAACATTATTTTCTTTAGAAACAAAAATTCTTACAAAACAAAAAAATAAAGAAAACAGAAAAATAAGTAGCATTTATGAATGGTAAAAGTCGAAAATGGAGGATTTCAAAAACTTGATTGGAATCAACTTTTGTGCTGGTTTCTCCGTGCCAATATGGTTTCTTTTAATGGTGAGGTCGAGAACGAATCTCTCGAGTGCATTGCTATTCCGTGATTCGTCGTGTAAAAGGGGCTTGAGATTTCTAGCACAGGGGAGAAAGAGGTGGATGGAGTGCAAAATGTGACTTCTTTTTAAAAACAGTTTACATCAAAATGTTCCGTTTCTGGGGAAGCTACAATAAAGCTCCAGGTTAAAAAGAAAAAAAAACGTACGAAAGTTAAAACTATGTGTTTATTTTTTGTCTTATTTTTATTAATGTTAATTTGTTAAGTGACTCTTCCAGGACGAGAATAAGAAAAAAAAATGAAAAAAATAAAAGGTAAAATGTTTAAAGTAATGGCAGGATGTCTGTTTTTTGTTTGTTTTTGTTTTACTTTTATTTATTCATTTTCGAAATTCTGATTTTTAGTTCGTTTTATTTTATGTTTGCGTTAAGAATATTTTCCATTTAAGAAGAAGAGATCAAGTCATTTAGAATGGGATTTGCATTCGCGCGTGTTTATTTTGTTTGTTTGTTTTAATAACTTCGCTAAATGTCTTTGTTGATATCATAAAATCGTATTAATGGATGTCAATGGTTAGTTTTAAGAAGCAAACATTAGCAAAGATTGTAACTATTTTCAGAACGCATATATATATATATATATATACATATATATATATATATATACATATATATATATATATATATATATATATATATATATATATATATATATATATGGATGTATATATAAATATATAGATATATATATATAAAAAATTATTGGGATATATAGGGATATATATATATAAAAACTATAGGGATATATATATATATATATATATATATATATATATATATATATATATAAATATATAGGGATATATATATAAAACTATAGGGATATATATATATAGGGATATATATATATATAAATATATAGGGATATATATAATATATATATATATATATATATATATATATATATATATATATATATACATACATATATATATATATATATGAGAAAGAAAGGATGAGAGGAAGCCAACGTAATGGGAAATGAAAAAGGAAAAAAACAAAAGATGTTTTTTATGTATTCATCCCCTCGCCACAACAAAAACCTCAGCACCCCCTCTCCTTTCTCTCACCCTAAGACAAATCCACTAATACTCCCACCCCTCCCCTTTTTCACTCACAGCCATCCACATATATTTCACTCCCTGCCACCGACTTCTCTCAGCCCGGACCTCGGTCCTGTGCCTCCAGTAGTGGCTACTACTTCTTCTCATTAACCCGTCATGTCAACCCAATATTTCTATGTACTTGCATGAGATTTTTCTTAAAATTATCATCCTGAGGAAGTCTTACAAATAAAGACGATACGTTGATGAATACATAAAAAAATCTTTTGTTTTTTCACTTATTCATTTCCCATATATATATATATATATATATATATATATATATATATATATATATATATATATATTTCATTATTTTTTGGGGGGGTACAACACTTTATTAATTTAATAATGAAGGGAAGACGTGTTGAATCTTTCATAATTAATAGATTTAGGGGATATTTATCGGGTTATTTATCAGGTGGTCAGTTATCGAAGACCCGTATGTATTTCTTAGAACGTCCCGTGACCGGAAGGTTCGATTCCTGATTTTACTGGGGATGTCTTGCTGTACTCTGTTGTCTAATTTCAACGTCGTCCGGCCCACGTAATTGGCACTGCACTTACATTTAAAAAGATAAATCACATTATTTTTTATGGTAGGGGAGAAGGACGTCTTTTAGAGAGGATGGTAACAGATGTTTTGTACAGAACACAACCCGCACATTAGATGAAAAATAACCATTTTCCACCGCTGAGCTGATTTATTTGGCGAACTTCTCACTTACTTAGGGGATTTAGGGGATGAGAAAAAAAAAATTGGGCCGGACGACGTTGAGATTAGACAACAGAGTGCAGCAACACATCCCCAGAAAAATCAGGAATGGAACCTTCCGGTCAGGAGACGTTCTAAGAAATACATACGGTTCTTCGATAACTGACCACCTGATAAATAACCCGTCGTGCGCAACGAACTTTAGCACAGATTCATTTTCCATCTTAAGCTGTGCTCACTCATCTTATCATTTGAAAATCTTGGAGACTATCCACGTACGCCTCAAGAGGCCCTCCCTCTGCAAACAGAAGGAGTGTCTCTTGGGGTTAAGTGTGACTAGTCTCTAAGACACAACCTCCATTCCATATCACATCACGCTTATTTTATTTTAAATTCGAACTTTTTTTCACCTTCATAACATAACGCTAATTTCATTTTAAATATAAACGGTTTTCTTTTTCTTTTTTAAATCCCACGATATCAGTCTTGTAAAGTGTGGGCGAAACTAGTCGACTGGCAATTTTTTTTCTCATCCCCTAAATCCCCTAAATATTTTAATTATGAAAGATTCAACACGTCTTCCCTTCATTATTGCATGAATATATATATATATATATATATATATATATATATATATATATATATATATATATATATATATAGAGAGAGAGAGAGAGAGAGAGAGAGAGAGAGAGACAATCAAGGAATAAATGATCCAGATGCCACATATCTTACCGATTCCGTTCGGAGCATCTTCAGAAAAATATGAAGATTTAACATTTTTTCGATAACTGTATACGTTTCACCATTACGGAATCATCAGTGTGGAGATAACCATTCAAACCGGTCGCACGATTCGGAACTCGGCACGAGAGTTGTTTGTTTATGACGCAAAATCCGACGCTTTAAGCGATGAGACCGCCATTGATAGTCAGACTAAATCATGCGAAATAAACTTATTTATGTCAGTAAGCGGACATTTTTATAATCAGCAGTCAGAGAGTGTTCTACATGCTGGAACGTTAATTAAAGATAAGCGATGTATCGTTTAATAATAATCTACCGTGATAATATAAAGCTCAATATTTTGAATAGAGCAATCAATTCACGAAATGAAAGATGAGAATTAAAAATTGTATAGATACAATATTTATTAAAACATTTCCCATAGCTATTTACAATGTAAGAGGATATATATATATATATATATATATATATATATATATATATATATATATATATATATATATATGTGTGTGTGTGTGTGGGTGTAGCTCTCTTTAATTCCATTCCTTCCTGTCACATCCTTTGCCTATTTCCTGCACCTCCACCAACAGCTAATATTCCTCTCAAGCAGACAAAAATAGCTATTTTCACCATTGTCTACAAGAAATACACTCACTCGAAACCGGCCCGAAAATATCGGTTTTTAGATCCATATTTGTCACCCATCGAAAACTCTAAACTGCCAGGAAGCTGGAAAGTTTGGCAATGCACACTTTGCTGTATATCGAACTATAAATCTGACTGATAAACTTCATCCTGGATCCTTTAAGTTCGATACTTTTATCATCAGACTTCTACGCGCACAGGATACACAAACTCACCTGACCACCTCGAATAATCAGCTTCTTAACAACAACATTTCTACTCCTAAATACCGTGAGTATTCTTTTTCAAACATTTATATCCACTATAACAGCTGTTTTGTTTTTGACGGGTACTACCCTAACCCTAACCCTTTTACGTTTCTTCGCAGCCAAAGTTTGTTATGCTTTGTTATTTGTGTTTATATGTGTATTAATTTTCAAAGTAAAATGTTGCCGATAATATTCACAGTTACATTACCGGTTTTTATCCTCCGATGAAAAGAATTTGTCTTTGAAAATCCAAGGATTAAGGATATGAAACTACTTGCTTTGAACTTGTGATGTTTTAATAAATATTATATCTCTACAATTTTGTAATTCTTATCTTTCGTATCTTGTATATATATATATATATATATATATATATATATATATATATATATATATATATACAGGGTGTCTCAAAAAATGTACTCACTCTTAGAATGACGAGAAAACCTTTATTTATGAACAAAGAGAGAAATGAAATAGCTTCAAATACATAAAACAAATGTAATTGAAAAATCATGTTCGCAAATGTTCAAATTGATGTCCATTATAAATTTACTATTTCATTTCACTCTATGTTCATAAATAAAAGTGTTCTCGTCATTCTACGAGTGAGTACATTTGTTTGAGACACCCTGTATATATATATATATATATATATATATATATATATATATATATATATATATATATATATGTAACTTATTTTATAATATAGCAGGAGTGCTCGATTAATTGAGAATTAATATTAAGAGCGTAATATTTATTTATTTTTTGGTACATAACATTTAGTACAACATTAGTACCGTCGGTTTCAAGCTCAAAAAGACTTAGCCATCCGGATCTCTTCAGTTTATGTTGTCAGAGATGACAACATAAGCTAAAGAGAGCCGGCTGGCTAAATCCTCTTTGTCTTGAAACCGACGATACTTATGTTGTACTAATTTGTCTGTACCAAGAAATATATATAACTCTCGCTTCTATCATTCTATCTTTTAGTCCTCACATTCCATGGGCGATCTTTCTGACAAAGGAGGAAGAACTGCTGTTTTTAGCATGGAATCTATCTATCTAACACTTATCGTTGAGTAGTTTTTCATCTTGAAGTAGTCTTTTTTGTTAACACCTTACAGGAAGTGGCTTCAAGCCTTGTCTGAAGCAATTTCCATTAAAAACAAATTTAATTTTAAAAGTACCAAAAAATATAGTCAAATAGTATTCCTGTCATAGTAAAAATATTGTGTGCACTAAAATACTTTACACACTGTATATTACCTCACATGAGTTTTTTTATTGTTTAGTATGTGGAATAGTGGATAAGCATATAACAAACTAATTTAAGGAAGACGAAAAATGTATTTTCTTGTAGCTGCCTTGATGTTGCCGTCATGATGATCATCGCTGTGACAGGCTACCCCTTTCGCCCGAGACTTGTTGTGGCTTATAAAGGGGAGAAGAAAGTGAACCTTGGATTAACTCTCGCTTCCCTTATTTTGTCTTTTAGTCCTCACATTTGAAGAGTGATTTTTCTGACAAAGGGGGAAGAATTGCTGTTTTCTTGATCCGAATCCATCCATCTAGCATTTATAGTTGGCTAAAAGTAGTATTTTTTATCACCTTACATGAAGTGGCTTCAGGCCTTGTCTGAAGAATATTTCCATAAAAAAGAAAACAGAAAACTTCGTGTGCGTGTACGAGCAAGAGAGAGAGAGAGAGAGAGAGAGAGAGAGAAAATGGAAAGGAAACATTTATAAACAACCCCAACACTAACCCTAACCCTAACCCTAACCCTAACACTAACCCTAACCCCAACACTAACCCTAACCCTAACCCTAACCCTAACGCTAACCCAACCCCAACACTAACCCTAACGCTAACCCAACCCCAACACTAACCCTAACGCTAACCCAACCCCAACACTAACCCTAACGCTAATCCAACCCCAACACTAACCCTAAACCTAACCCTAACTCTGCCCCCAACCCTAAACCTAACTCTATCCATAACCCCAATCCTAACCCTAAGCCTAACCATAACCATAACCATAACCCCAACCCCAAACCCAACCCTAAACCTAACCCTAACACTAACCTTAACCCTTACTCTAATCCCAACTCCAACCCAAACCCAAACCATAACCATAACCATAACCCTAACCCTAACCCTAACCCTAACTCAAACCCTAACCCTAACCGTAACCCTAACCCTAACCCTAACCCCAACTCTAATCCAAACCCTAACCGTAACCCTAACTCTAACCCTAACCCTAAAAACTAACCCAACTTTAACCCAAATCTTAACCCTAACCGTAACCCTAACCCTACCCCCGACCTTCTCGCTGCTTTTAGCTGCAGCACCCTCTCCACCGCCTCGCCGGGGCTAGCCGGAACAACCAAGGTTCCTGTCCGTTCAGTCTTGTTGTCAGTAAGCAAAGAGAGAGAGAGAAGGCCACACTCATGTGGAAGTCACGTGATTACTCGACTTCCGCTTTTAGCCCTTTATCCTCTACCCCACCCGTTCGCTATCAAACACTTGTTTAATAACCAGAGTAATATTATGGTACCATATTCTTTGCTCCTATTTACTTGTCTCCCCACGAGGGCACATTTAGACACAATGTCGCTGTTTAATGTGGGGAAAATCGAGTGTTCCAAAAAGGGGTATTCTTGAAACAAGAATACAGGGGTCAGATAATTGACATGCTGGGCCCTATTCTCTTTCTACTTTATATAAACGACATGCCGGAAGTGATTGGTGAAAACGTGCTCCTATTTGCAGATGATGTCAAATTAGTAGTTCGTAGAAGCGAAATTAACAATCTTAAGTCTTGCATTCAGAGTGACGTGGAATTGTCCATTTTATGGAACTTATACCTTAATGTCGATAAATGCTGCCATATTGCAGTGGGATCTCCTTCGCGAGGATTTCTCCTTCACTGACCGAGGACAGAATAAACAAAGCGTAGCCTAAGAACTGATACTACACTTGGTATTTATCAATTTCCCACAGCGATATGATGTGACACAAGGTCAGGAGAATGGGATTTTAAAAGCCAGCACCCTAGAGAAAGAAGAGCACTCTGACTGTCAAAAAAGGCCTGGCCAGCCTCGTCGGCATTCCCCGGTAGGAGCGCTTCAGGCGATTCGCAATAAACTAACCACTTTCTCAAAGGGTGAGAAGGAAAAGCCTGGGAGGGTGGACCTTTTAGAACTGCACAAGACATTACCTCAAACCGGCGGAATCAAAACCCGAAGGCTAGGACGGTACCCGTCTACAGTGTGAGCATCTGTTGAAACAGCTACTACACTCTGATCTAAGCCAAAAGGCCAAATATTTGTTACCGTAATGTTTGTTTATCGGCAATGTATTCGCTTTGTTGATATCAAAAATTCATCAGAATTAAGCAAAGTATATAGATTTCAAAAGGCGCACAAATAAAATATGGTGTTGCGTGCTGGTTGTAATGGATAATAGGGATGACTATGGAATCAACGCTGGTTGGTTACAATCCTATCTGCTCTATTGCGTGTAATCACGCACGAATACCATTGGATAGGTTACGAAGCCAGAATTTCCTTCTAGCTTTGGGTTAAGATAGTAATCGGTGTTCAATGGTGTGTATGCAAAGAATCGTTTATCAATGGGGATCGTATGTCGGCATTTAACAACATGAATGGCCTGATATGCGATAACATTTTCAAACCAAAATTATATATTTGGTAGCACTGTAAGTTTGGCCGGATTATAATTCTCTCAAATTTAATAGTAAGTTCATATCTAATAGAACTACATGGCATAAATATATATATATATATATATATGGGAAAATGAAAAAGGAAAACCAAAAAATGGATGTTTTTTATGTGTACATCAACGTTTCGTCTTTATTTATAAGACTTCATCAGGATGATAAAATAGAGAAAAAATGTCATATATATATATATATATATATATATATATATATGTATATATATATGTATATATATATATATGTATATATATGTATATACATGTATATATATATATATATGTATATACAGGGTGATTCATAAGTCACTTAACTTAGCTATTTAAAATGATTACCATATGAAGCACACACATACTATGAACTTTTGATAATTGTTATCTTACTCTGTAATTACTGCTATTTGTAAGGCAATGGAAACGTGATGTGGTAGAAAGAGTCGTAAATTCCTTGCAAAAAGAATGGAGCTATGCATGCAAAACGAAGGTGCAAATTTTGAAAATTTGCTGTAATGTTAAACTCCCATAAATGAATTTGATGAATAAACTTTCTGTTTTGTATTACCGTATTTTTTAACTTTAGAATTTCAAAAGTAAATAGCTAAGTGACTTATGAATCACCTGTATATATATATATATATATATATATATATATATATATATATATATATATATATATATACATATTATATATATATACATATTATATATATATATATATATATATATATATATATGCGTGTGTTTGCGTGTATGTATGTTTGTGTGTGCGTATGTTGACTACCTATCACTAATATATTCTATGGGATTTCTTCAACAGTAGCTACCGTGCGATAATGACAGCCGTGCGACCAACTGTTGAAGAAAGGTCATTTTTCGCGAAGTCCTACTTGAAGTGCGAAAGCGTCACGAAAAGCGCAAAACCAATTCCGAAGAGATTCACAGACATTTACTAAAATTGCGACGAAATCATTTCTCGCATCAGAGATAGATCTGAAACAGCTGGAACGGTTCACGACGGAAAAAAGAGACATCGTAGGAGTCCGCGGACAACTCAATTTAAGATGATTTGGAAATTTCTTCAATCCATTGATCCGTGTGATCAGTCGCGCCTGGAAAATAATTGTGAATGGTATCAATATTGGAGTGACTAAAGAAGATGCGAATAAATTATTGAACATTTCTTTAAATATTCAAAAAGTTCGTTCGTTTTTTATAAATTATTAAATATTTCTTTTAATATTTGGTTGAAGAAAAAGTTCGTTCATTTTTAATAAATCATTTAATATTTCTTTTAATATTTGGTTGGAGAAAAAATCGTTCGTTTTTAATAAATCATTGAATATTTCTTTTAATATTTAGTTGGACAAACAGTTCGTTCGTTTTTAATAAATCATTGAATATTTCTTGAAATATTGGCTTGGACAAAACTTCGTTCGTTTTTAATTAATAATTGAATATTTCTTAAAATATTGGCTGTGACAAAAACTTCGTTCGTTTTTAATAAAGCATTTAATATTTCTTTTCATATTGGTTGGAGAAAAAGTTCGTTCGTTTTTAATAAATCATTGAATATTTCTTTTAATATTTAGTTGGACAAACAGTTCTTTTTTTTAATAAATCATTGAATATTTCTTTAAATATTGAGTTGGACAAAAAGTTCGTTCGTTTTTAATAAATCATTGAATATTTCTTTTAATATTTAGTTGGACAATAAGTTCGTTCGTTTTTAATAAATCATTGAATATTTTTTTACATATTGGGTTGGACAAAAAGTTCGTTCGATTTTTATAAGTCATTGAATATTTCTTTTAATGTTTAGTTGGACAAAAATTCGTTCGTTCTGAGTAAATCATTGAAAAATATTTTAAATATTGGGTTGGACAAAAAGTTCGATCGTTTTAAATAAATCATTGAATATTTCTTTAAATATTGGGTTGGACAAAAAGTTCGTTCGTTTTTAATAAATCATTGAATATTTCTGGTAATATTGGGTTGGACATAAAGTTTGTTTATTTTTAATAAATCATTGAATATTTCTTTTAATATTGGGTTGGACAAAAAGTTCGATCGTTTTTAATAAATCATTGAATATTTCGTAAATATTGGGTTGGACAAAATGTTCGTTAGTTTTAAACCAATTATTGAATATTTTATTAAATATTGGGTTGGACAAAAAGTTCGTTCTTTTTTTTTGTGAAGACGGAACCCAAAACTAAGATTAGAAACATAATCGAGTTAATGCAAATCATTGTACACGCTTGATTTGTAATTTTAAGAATGTCAGCGATTTGTTTGGTTTTTAAACGGAAATCTTGTTCAACTATTTCTTTCACTTAGTCACTGTCGATCATATTTGGACAGCCATAGCGAGGAGCATCTCTCACTGAAAATGTTCTTGGTATTTGTTTTAATATTCTTATCGTCGGATTCCAGAACAAGAATTAATCTAGTCTGGTGGCGTATCAAAAAATGTCATCACTAGAAGAAGGTGCACCATTACTCGTATATTTGGTCAGCGTTTCGAATGCAGTATCCTAATGTCATGTTGTACTGACAACCCCTGTACAGAGAGACCGAACACACTAGTAAGTAATTCAAACTCTTCTAGTATCTTGTAGGTAATTTCCCAGATCTATAATAAAGAACAATGTGTATTTATTTGTACATTTATATATTTCCGAAGCAAAAACTACTCAAATATTTCGCCGCTAACTTTTCTCTACTTGTTTACGATCATATGCATTTTGATGTGAGAGTAAGTCAACATTTTACTGAGGTATTTGCCAATGAATGGATTCTTGTGATTTTGGTAAAAATGAAACTTTTGTTAAGATTTCTGTTGGTTTTTTTTTCTGGGTACGTACGAAAATTCTGTGCTGAAGAGGTTCGGTGTGTTGAAAAACCTTATGGTTCATTATATGACTAAAAATAAGCATTGTCTTGAAGCAGTTGTATATGAACGTTATGTTTGTGTATATCCATTATTTGCAATATCATTTGGAAATAATTAAAATCATAAAAATAAATATATAATTATATATAAAAAAAATCATATATGTACTTCCATCCCGTCACGCAAAGGTTAACGTAAAACAGGTGTCTTTCTAGCCCACGGATAAAAAACATGTAAAGTGGTATGAAAAGGGAAGAGGCAAATAGCAAATTAGAATACCACTTAATACTAACCCCGCCGCTTGAAATGAATTCGAAAAAAAAAATTTCATTCTATGATATTTCATGCTTCAAGCAAACTACATTGAACTATTAAGAGATTATTGTTTTGGGTGTCTACAAGGTAATATACATGCACTATAATATGTCGTTTATAACAGTCTGGTCTAACAAAGCTTTAATTTAAGTGTTTTCCAGAAACACGTGTAGGAGTTATTTTGTTCCGAAATTGTATATAATAATAGAATGATGTAATCCTTAATGTGTTTATGTATAGCACAACTGAAAATTTAAACACATTTTACATATTAGATTTCGAGCTTTATTATTTGTTTTGGGAAGTTGATTCTGATTCAAATCGATATGAACTAGATACATTTGTTTTTATATTATAACCTATATATATATATATATATATATATATATATATATATATATATATATATATATGTGTGTGTGTGTGTATGTATATATATATATATATATTTATATATATATATATATATATGTATATATTTATATTTATATATGCATATACATATGCATATATAAACATATATATATATTCATATATACGTATATATATGTAAATATACATATATATATGTGTATATATACATATATATGCATATATATGTATATATATATACATATATATATATATATTTATATATATATATATACATATATATATATATATATATATTTATATATATATATATATATGTATATATACACGATCGTAAAATCGCTCGAAGAGTCGAACGACTAACCAAGAAAATCTCAAAAAATCAGAACTCCGTGGTTTTTAATGAAGCCTGTCTTAACAACAATTTGCTGCCAAACTACTCGTATATATATATATATATATATATATATATATATATATATATATATATAAATATAAAGATTAGAAAAGTCAAATCCACAGACTTAGGTAATATACAAATGAACAAACATTACTTCTATCCTTTTCATTATCATTATTATTAGTATTATTATTATTAGTAGTAGTAGTAGTAGTAGTAGTAGTTGTATTAGTACTAGTAGAATTATCATTACTTTTTATAATTATTATTATGTTATTATTATTATTTGTGGTAGTAGTAGTAGTATTCTTTATTATTATCATTATTATTTTTAGTATTATTATTAGTAGTAGTAGTAGTAGTAGTAATAGGTGTAGTATTATTATTATTGTTTATTATTCTTAGTATTTTTATTATCTTTATTATTTTTTATTATTATTATTATTTTTATTATTATTACTATTAATATTATCATCATTATCTATATATGTATACGATAGCGTGTGTGTTCGTGTGTCACGCTTCCGGCAAACGCTCTGCGCATGCGTGCCGCACCTAGATTTTGAAAAACATTCAACTCGCCTAATTTGGAAAACATTTTCAAATATTTCTTTTTGGCGCAACGGTTAGCGACGTAGTGTTTCTGACTTCGGCCCGACTGGTTTATGGTTCGATCCCAACCAACCTCTAAAAAATGTTTTCTACATTTCGAGGGGAAGGGAAGGAGAGGTAGAGATAGGACGACCGGGAAGACACATATTAATACAATAGCGTGTGTGATTGTGTGTGTCATGCTTACATCAAAAGCAACGATCTTCTGAATCGTTGTATGCTACTCATGAATTAGCTTGGCCTTTTGGCTAAGATCAAAGTGTAGTATCTGTTCCGATGGAGGTCCACCCTCCCAGGCTTCGCCTACCCTCTTTGGGGAGGAGTAAGTTTATTGCTTACTGTCTGGGGCGCCCCTGCCGGGGAATGCCAACGGGGCTGCCCAGGCAATTTTTAATGGTCAGAGTGCTCACCTTCTCGAGCGCTGGCTTTTCAAACCTCACTTTCCCGACCCGACCGTGGGTCACATCTTTCTTGTGGAAGTCAGATAACACTGGCCTTGTGCCTAACTCCTGGAGAGGAGAAAATAAATATTCATGAATTGGAGCCAAATTTAATTTAATCGAAAACATTTACAAAGTAAGGTTTAGTCGTCGAAATATTACCTTCACTAGAAATATTGTATATAAACAAGTTTTGTAAATTGTTTCATGTATTGTTCATATTTTTAAAACAAATATACAAGTCAAATCTTAGCATATTTGATTCAAACATGTATAGGTTAGGAACAAGATAATTAGTATTGAAAACATCATTTCGTGTAATTTACACGGGTCCCGCTAGTTATTATTATTATTATTATTATTATTATTATTATTATTATTATTATTATTATTATTATTATTATTATCATTATTATTATCATTATTATTATTATTATTATTATTATTATTATTATTATTATTATTATTATTATTATTATTATTATCATCATTATTATTATTATTATTATTATTATTATTATTATTATTATTATTATTATCATTATTATTATTATAATTATTATTATTATTATTTTTATCTTTACTATTATTATTTTTTAGTAGTAGTATTAGAATTATTATTATTATTATTTACTCACTAGGAGTTATCATACAGGTCATTACCAGCAGTCGCTCACTGACAGTATTATTATTATTATTATTATTAGTAGTAGTAGTAGTAGTAGTAGTAGTAGTAGTAGTAGTAGTAGTATAGTGTTATGTGTACTCACTAGAAGGTCTCACACAAGTTATTGTCAGTGATTGCTCACCGACAACACCCACTGGTGTTCCCTGGAGCCTGAGTGACATCAAGCCTCCCCAGAGTTCCAGTATTCTCAATCTCTTTTCGATCACCACCGCAAACGACCTTGCTGTATCATAACAGCCACCTTCCATTAATTACGCGCTGATAACGACCATTGGTCTCCCAGCACTCTCCTCACTCTTCTAGTCGAGGTCTGGTAAGTGCTGTCCCTTCTCAGTCTTCCCATACCCCTCGACTCTCTCCGACTGTTTTGTGTGGTGTCAGCCAAGGCCAGTGCTATTTTATTGGGTGGGGGGGGATTATGATGTTTCTTGCAGTTTCTATTCCTTTGGTTCATACGGTGGTGTTCTTCCTGTGGTTTTGTTTTCTTCCTGTTGTAAATTCCATGTGACTGGTTACCATTCGTAGCTTATGCGAATTGGTTTCCGCAGTCGAGGATTTTCCTTAAGATTGCTGCTGTTTTGATCAACGCCGTGCTTTGTATGGTCTCGGTGATCCCTTTGATTCCAATGAAATAAATGGTAATTTTTCCCAGTCTTTTCTTAAGATTTTCTTTGGACTATTCCTAGCGCTCCCACGATGATTGATATTATATTAACTTTCTTCATGCTCCATATTCCTTTCAGTTTACTGGCAAGTTCCGTGTATTTGTTTCGTTGTTCCATCTTCTTGAGCTTCACTCTGTGGACTTCTGGGATGGCGAATTCTACGATTTGGCATAATTCTTCCATCTTGTTGATAATTATAACCTCCGCTTGCTTGCGTGAGTTTATCTATTTGTACATCCATATCATAGAGGATGTTGTGTTTTTCGTTTTCCACTACCGTTTCTGGTTTATTTTTGTAGCATTTGTCTGCGTATTCGAAATTCAATCGCTTGCACAGTTCCCATTGTACTGCTTTCCTCACACAGCCATGTCTGTTCCTGTATTCTTTTGGGGCTAGTTTGCTGCATTCACTTATTATATGATTTACTGTTTCGTCTCTTCGTCTGCACAGTCTACATTTACTATTTTCCTGGTTTTTATCTATGTTAGCTTTAATTTATTTTGTCCTAATCGCATTGTTATGTGCGGCCTTCAGTAAGGATTCCGTTTCTCTGTTCAAGTATCCTTTTCTTAACCATAGACAGGTATTTTCGTTTGTTTCTTCTTTTGACACTCTTATGATACGTCCATGTAGTTGTTTTTCTTCTCACTTTTCTTTTCTTGTCTTTTTGTTTCTGGTTTCGGTGCTTTCCGAGTTGTTCGTTAGGATGGTGTCTTTTGTTGCGGTTATTAGCCTTTCCATGTTCTGGGTTATGTATTTCTTCAGCTCTTTTTTGTGTGTTCGAAACAGTCTTCTATACTTACTTGTCTTCTTCCCCCTTCGTTTTTTTTTTCAGGTCCGTATCGTCTTTTGGGTGTAGTGCGTTGTACATGGTCATTAATTTTCTTGTCCTCTGGTTAAGGTGTCTGAGTTCTTCTTTAGTCTAACCTATGAATGATGCAGAGTATACTACCAAGGCGTCTATCCCTTTTACTAGATTTCTGCTATATAATTTTGTTTCTAAGAATTTTCTTTGTTCTTCTCAGATATTGTTTTTCGAATCTTCTCTTTCATTTCTCTAGATTTGATGGTGTCTGCTTCTAGTACTCTCAAATATTTATAGCTTTTCTGTTCGCCTAGCGCCCTCATCTCCTGTGGTTGGGCAGTGTCATGCCCTCTGCGGTCTCCAGTTTTCCTCTTTTCATCTTTAGCAGTCCCCATGTTTCATTCTGAAGTTCATTTTATTGTCCTAACTGAAGATTCTGGTCATATCTGTAACCTTTTCCAGATCCTTTTTGTTTTTTGCAAATAGTTTCAGGTTGTCCATGTACATGAGGCGGCGGGTTATTCTTTGTCTGTGTCTGTACACTTGTATACGGCATCACATTTTCTTAGTATGTAGTTGAGTGGCATCATGGCTATCATAAACAGCAGTGGTGAAAGGGAGTCTCTTTAGAAAAGGCATATCTGTATTTTATCTGTCAGGTGTTGTCCTCCAGCTGTCAGCTCTTGTCTCCATGTTTCAATTGCTTTCTTAATAAGATTAATATTCCTGTCGTGTATCTTGTATATTTTTAAGCATTGACTTGTCCATGCTTGAGGGATTCTGTCGTAAGCTGTTTTGTAGTCAATCCATAGATATGTTTGATTATTATTATTATTATTATTATTATTATTATTATTATTATTATTATTATTATTATTATTATTATTATTATTATTTTGTTATTTTTATTTACTCACTAGGAGTTATCACACAGGTCATCGTTAGTGATTGCCCACTGCCAACAACCTGTGGTATTCCCTGGAGTCTGAGTGACAACAAGTCTCCTCAGACTTCCAGTATGCTCCACTTCTCTCCGTTCATCACCGCTGATGACCTTGCGGTATCGCAACAGCCACCTACCACCGATTTCCCGCTGATAAGGGGCATTGGTCCCCTCTGGGGCCCGAGTGGCAACAAGCCTCCCCAAGGTCCCAGAGCTGTCCGCGCTCTTCCAGTGGAGGCCTGGTTTGCGCTTTATTATTATTATTATTATTATTATTATTATTATTATTATTATTATTATTATTATTATTATTATTATTATTATTATTATTCGTATTATTATTATTATTTTATTATTATTATTATTATTTTTATTTTTATTATTATTATTTTCATTATTATTATTATTATTATTATTATTATTATTATTATTTTGCAACTTTAACTTAGGTGTATATTCCTTATTGTGATTAATATTCTTATATATTCTTATATGTTGCATGTGTTTTTCTATAATAATTGTTCAGTTGATGATGAAAATTGTGCTATTTTAGAATCTGTGCTGAATAAGACAACTTGGTATCAATAAAGAACTTTCATCTCAGAAACGATCGTACCCCTAAACTGTTTATGTTTAATTCTTGAAACTGATATTAATGAATATGTCATACCGAATTGCAATATATATATGAGTGTAAGATCAGAATTGTTTACCGTTTGAAGAGGTCTTAGTTTCTAATAACTATTGATCGACAACATCAACATACCAGTGTAGCAGCTTTTTGTCACGGCTTTATAAATAAAAAGTATATATATATATATATAAAGAGGTGTACTAAAAGCGAACTTTTAGGTAAGGTAAAACCCTATTGTGAAGAGTATACAGCTCAATATCCAGGATAGAGCAGGTAGAAATGAAGAAGAGTCCAGCGGAGAGAATAAGATGAAGATAGGTAGGTCGATACCGGACTTTTTGGCAATCGGACATTTGCTTGCACCCTGGCACAGTTTTGCCCTGCGTTTCTTTCCCTACAACTTTTATTTCATTTTTTCAAATTTTAAATCTTGGCCATTGCCAACTTATCTATCCCAGCGACTTCCTCTGATGATAAGATTTTGATCTTTGAAAAGCCTGGCTTAAGGAAAATTTAACTTGAATAAATTGCCTTTTTGCGGAATATACCTTGCTTTGAACTTTTGAATTGAATTTTGATTTGGCTTTTGCTTTCTCTAATTCCTTTCCATTCTTCTTCATTTATATATATATATATATATATATATATATATATATATATATATATATATATATATATATATATATATATATATATATATGTGTGTGTGTGAGGGGGTGTATATATATGTGTATATATATATATATATATATATATATATGTATGTATATATATATATATATATATATATATATATATATATATATATATATATGTATGTATATATATATACATATATATATATATATATATATATATATATATATATATATATATATATATATATATATATATAAGAAAATTGTAGTTTGCTTGAAGCATTGCTGGTAAACTAGTAAACATGAAGGTGAGAATTCCGAGGCAGGAGCAATGCAATGTTGAGAAACGGAAGGTGGGAAATAGGCCGAAAAAAAATACAAGAGACAGTAAATCTAAATCAATTCATTTATATTTCAAAAATTGACATATAAAGACAGTAAGTTGTTTAATTGGTGCCTAATATTTAAAGTTCCGGAATGGTAGAAATGCTAACTATTTCGCAAGTAACAACGTCTCTTTTTCAAAAAGAAAACAAAAATTGGACCGGCTGTTTCAGTTGAGGGAAGCCAATATTCTACCTTCCGGTTATTAATATTGCATTGCTTTTGCCTCGGAATTTTCACCTTCATACTTATATATATATATATATATATATATATATATATATATAACAACTACGCTATCCCGCCGCCTCACTATGCACCTCGCAAACACTAGTTCAATATACAAACACCTACAAACGCACAACTGCCCTACATCTGAGTTGAGACATATATTAGTAATGAACACAAAAATAATACATTCCGAAACTAATTTTAAAAAATTAAAAATACTTGAAGCCGTATACATAAAAACGCAGCAACCTAAAATCAATAACAGTACATACGAGACAAGTAAAACTATTTTAAAATGCTTAGCCTAGTTCAGTGACACCAACCGGTGTCGCCTAATTCAATTTAAAAAA
>OY744551.1:6876842-6954342 GCA_963556195.1 Sepiola atlantica
TTTCATTTCATTTTTTTCCATTTCATGTCTTTTATTTTTCATTTAATCCTTGTTATTTTTTCATTTAAATTTGTTAATTCAAGATTTTGAATTGATTCGGTAATGAATAATTAAGAGACGGTTGATATGCCGTAATTTTTTTATATAGATAAAACAATTAGACTACAGCTTTTGAGTACTCGTCCTCTTTTAGATGCCGTCCTGTGTTCTAATAATCGAGCCGATGAAACCCGAGTGCACCTAAATCATCAATAAATACAAAACGCCAGTGCGTGCAGCTATCAATCAACAGGCTTCTGCCGTCTTCCGGTTCTGCATATTTTCAAAAACGAACCATTCAGTAAATTCTGTTCTTCTTGTTTAATCTCCCCGCGACGTGGAGCCCGACTCCCTCTACCCCCGCTTACGCCTCTCTTCTCCCCTCAACCTGCAATTTCGAGGTTCTCTTTCAGCTCGTCATCCAAAGACAAACCTCCGCCGCGGAAATCCCTGCGTTGTGTTAGTTGGACTGCCCTCCGCCCGCCCGATACATTCTCTAGCCCTGGTCCTACACACGCACACACAAACACACACACACACAAAGTGTGCATGTGTGTGTTTGTTTGTGGCTTATCGTTGTGGTTTGGTGTGTCCAGGAATCCAGTAAGAACGCCCCCCTTCGCCCCCCAAGTCGATCCCGTTGCGGCCCACACACGCACCTGGCCCTACCCACCACGTCCTCCATGCTTAAAATCGACGCGGTTGTCAGTGACTTGTTGCTAAGCATGGCCACGCGATATGAGTCATAGTTAAGGGAACACTGCTCTTTGGTTTTGGGAGATGGTTTTTATTCTTGATTTTGTAAAACGGGATTTAGGGAAGAAAAGAGGGGGCATAAAGAGAGGAGGAGAGAGGGGGAGAATGGAAGGATGATAGGAGGAGAGAAAAGAAAGAAAAATTGAAAGGGTGGATAAAAAAAGAGATGATGGACAGTGAGAGGGAGTGAATAGAGAAAGTCAAAGAGGGGGAGAGACTGTAAATGGAGAGAGGGGGTAAAAAAATATATGGATTGATTAGGAGGTTAAATTAATAAATAAATAGAGGGATGTAGTGAGGACGAGACGAGAAAGAAAGAAAGAAAGAGAGAAAGAGAGAGAGAGAGAGAGAGAGGTAAAAGTGAGAGATGGTTTTTATTCTTAATTTTGTAAAGCGGGATTTAGGGGAGGGGTACATAAAGAAAGAAGGAGAGAGGAGGAGAATAGAGGGGTAAAAGGAGAAGGGAAAAAAATAAAAATTGAAAGGGTGGATAAAACAAGAGATGATTGAGAGTGAGAGAGGGTGAATAGAGAGAGTCAGAGAGAGGGGGATAGAAAGAGTTGACGAGGGAGAGAGAGAGGGTAAATGGAGAGAGCGAGAGGGAAAGGGGGTAAATGGAGAGAGAGAGAGAGAGAGAGAGGGTAAAAAGATATATGGATTGATTAGGGGGTGGGTTTAAATAGATAAATATATAAATAAATAAATAAATAAATAAATAAAGGGGTGTAGTAGGGGACGAGACGAGAAAGAAAGAAAGAAAGAGAGACAGAAAGAGAGAAAGAGAGAGAGAGAAAGAGAGAAAGAGAAAAAGAGAGAAAGAGGAAAAGAGAGAGAGAGAAAGAAAAAGAGAGAGAGACAGAAAGATAGAGAAAGAGAGAGATAGAAAGAGAGAAAGCGAGAGAGAAAGAGAGAAAGAGAAAAAGAGAGAAAGAGAAAGAGAAAAAGAGAGAAAGAGAAAGAGAGAGAGAGAAAGAGAAAGAGAGAGCGACTAAAAGATAGAGAAAGAGAGAGAGAGGTAAAAGAGATTTTGTAAAGAGGGATTTGGAGGGAGGGAGGGACAAAGAAGAAGGGGGAAGGGAGGGATGGAATGGGAAGGGACAATGTGAGAAAAATTGAGAGGATGGAGATTGAGAGGAGGGGAGTAGAGAGAAATAGAGGGGAGTAGAGAGAAAGAGAGGAAGTAAATGGAAGATGGGGTAGAAAGAATATATGGATGGGTAGAGGGATGAGTGAAAAAAGAAAGAAAGAAAGAAAGAGAGGGGTGTAATTGGAACGAGAAAGAGGGAAAGAGAGGTGAAAGTGAGAGATAGTTTTGGGGGGAGGATATTAAAAAGGAAGGAGGAGAGGGAAATAGAGAGATGGAAGTAGAAGTGTGAAAAAAGAAAAAGAGATGGTGGAGAGTGAGAGGGAGTGAAGAGAGAGAGAGAGAGAAAAGTAAGAAGGATATATGGATTGGTAGAGGGATGAGTAGATGAATGAAAGAAAGAAATAAAAAAAAGAAAGAGAGGAAGGAAGGAAGGAAGGAAGGAAGGAAAGAAAGAACAAAAGAAAGAAAGAGAAGAATGTAATGGGAACGAAAAAGAGAGTAAGAGAGAAAGAGAGAGGGAGAGGGGTGAAAGTAAGAGGTGGTTTGGGGGAGGAGGATATAAAAAAGAAGGAAAGAAAAGGAAATAAAGATATGGAAAGAGAAGGGGAAAGTAAGAAAAACTGAGAGGAAGGAAAAGAAAAATAAATAATGGAGAGTGAGAGGGAGTGAATAGAGAGAGAGAGAGTAAGAAGGATATATGTACAGGTAGAGGGATGAGTGAAAGAAAGAAAGAAAAGAAAGAAAGAAAAAAGAAAGAAAGAAAGAAAGAAAGAGAGGGTGTAATAGGAACGAGAAAGAGAGGAAGAGAGAAAGAGAGAGAAAGAGGGGTGAAAATTAGAGATCGTTTTTTTATATTTGAATTTGTTAAGATCAATTTTAGAAACTATTTTATTTCCTGGCTTCCTGTTTCTCCGACTGTACCGACATTTATACAGACATTTACAAAAGGCTGCTACACTGGCATGTCGATGTTATCGATCAATAGTTATTAGAGACGGAAAAAAATTCTGATCGTACACTCAGATGTTCATATTGGAAATGAATACAACTCATTCCTTTCCCAATCTAAACTTACGATGTGAGACCTGTATAATATGCTATTAAATAGATTAAGCTTTCAATCTTTGAAACCTAATTTTGCAAACGTATTTTTTTTTCATTGTTTCAAAATCTTAGCATGTGACCTCCCGTTTTTTTTAAATTTTCTTTTCCCTTTATTTTTATTATTTTCTAATATGAACATCTAAGCGTAAGATCAGACTTTTTCCGCCTTAGCTTCTAATAACTATTGATCGATAACATCGACATGCCGGTGTAGCGACTTTTTTACATGTCATTATATATAAAAGTTATATGAATAACTCTATTTACTATTGATAATTTTTAGTTAAGATTTAAATTTTTAAAATAAATTAAAATAAAATTTTAAAATGTTTAATTTATTGGAAATATTTTTAGCTGAAAAATAGGTTTACGGGTGAGGAAAAAGAAAACTGTAGTTAAGCCACCGTAGAATTTCCACGGGCTCCTGTTCGTAATAGTAAGTACCAAGTGAAACTAAATAAATTACACAGTATTTAAAATTAGTGCCCTAAACTATTTTAGTTACCAACTTAATCTTATATAAATAGAGATGTTGTCTGTCTGTCCGTCACATTTTTGTTTTTAATGTAATAAATTCAAGAAGAGCAGAAAGTGACTAACTTGGGTTTACTTTAGGCAACCTCGTAACTCTCGCTCCCCTTATTTTATCTTTTAGTCCTCACATTCCATGAGCGTAGTTTCTTACAAAGGGGGAAGAATTGCTGTTCTCTGGGCCGGAATTTATCAATCTAACACTTATCGTTGGCTAGTTTTTGACTTTGAAGTATTATTTTTTAACTCGTTACATCAAGTGGCTTCATGCCTTGTCTGGAGCGATTAAAAAAAATGCGGAATTTGTCTCATTTCGAGATATCAGCTGTATTAACTTCTTTTAGAAATGGAGAATATTGCATTGATAGTGGATAAAAAAAGTTCCAACAAATAAAGCGTATGCCATGACTGAAAATCGAAAATCATAAATAGAACTTAAAGCATTACCATAACAAAATAATTATAGCTTTGGCGTGACGTTATAGATTCATGATTTGCGTCATGTTTCAAAACATGAATTCAAACATAAGCGATAATAAAAAATAATAAAATAAATGGATAAACATTATCAATAGAGTTTGAAATTCTTTTCATAGTCCAAAACAATTTTTGTTTAATACGTGTTCGCGTTCAAAACTATTTGCGCGACTATGTGCATTATTCTTTTACTCTGCAAGATCGTTTGAGCTTTACTGGTTGGGCAGTCGAACGAAGACATAGCAGTGCTGCATTAAATGGTCCTTTGCACCACATTCACCGATCGCTGGGTCAGTTTTGTAGTCCCATCTGGCAATAGAAGCTTTTGATCGTCTCATTCCGGTTTCATGTAGTTTAGCGTCCTACACTTGACCAAGGGTGCTTATGAGAAACAAGAAAGGACTTCAGAAGGGGTTTACCATGTCAACAGGAAAATAGGGGGTAATGCTCTAGTCTCATGGTCGAATAGCGTAGTTTGTCTCTTCCTGGGATGTTGTTAGGGACTAGATATAGCCGGAGAAGCTTCTTCTTGACTTCAATCGTTGTGCCACTTGTTCACATCTATGAAGAAGATGACGTTCACCACTGATATCCTCTGCATTATTATAGAACTCTGCAACATCTTTCAAGCTGTACGAGTTGGGCAGTTGAGGGAAGACGAGCGAGTGCTTCATCGTATGGCCTATCTTCATATTTGCAGATGGTTGGGTTGGTCTTGAAGCCCGATCTGATCATAGCAGCTTCTGATCGCCCCATTCACGTTCTCGGACATTTGGATGCACTCCACTCGACCCAGCTTTCTTCTGGACTTGAATAGAGGGCTTCAGACGTAGGTGAAGATTACACAACTTGCTCTCTTGTATAAAATAATGGATCAAGAGTACAATAAGGACCCCAGTTCATTAACACAACACGCGGAACATGTTCCGGAAGTCACCGGCGTCTTCCGGTTGACCTCGCAATGCACCTTTTCTTAAAATACACAACACGAAATATAGAATGTTCTGCGTTTAAAATTTGGTTGTTTTTTAGTAAATAAAAGTAAAACAAAAAAACGATAAATTGTTTTGTTTAATGCAAAACGAAAGATTACAAGTTAGCCGATTTTTAAAAAAGCGTATATATTTCGTTTATTTTATTTACAAGTTGTTTTGTAAATAGCGACCATGTGTATTGCGAGGTCAACCGGAAGACGAACCGGAAGACGCCGGTGACTTCCGGAATATGTTCCGTGTGTTGTGTTAATGAACTGGGGGCTTTATTGTACTCTTGATGCAAAATAATCTAACAAGAGTGTATCTATTTTAGTGTTTGTGGAGTGAAAGTATTGTGTAAACCCGCCTCCATCTCCCCCAAAGTCAACAAATAACTCCCTCGTCTCTTTTGTCGTTTTTATTGTCTTAACAAAATCTCATGGTTTCACGAAACACATAACTGTTATTTTAGCAGAGATGATTATTAGAAAGCAATACAGTTCTTCAACGTATAATCCTAGATTCAGATCTAACTTGATATTATACCAAGTCCCATTGACTCGAATTAGCTTTACAAGGTACTTATTGACCCAAGCGTGATTTTGAAATTGACTTTGTAAGCATGAACATCTTCGTCTAGATTTCTGTAGCTTTTTTTTCTATTTTGTATTAAAAAAAGCATCAGATGTCGGTAATGCTCTGCTTGAAATACAAGCAAAAATATAAGAACTCCTCTGTTCTGAGGTGTATTACAAACTGACGTCAACATACTCGCTACACTAAATACAGAATTTGAAAAATAGGAATAAAAAACGATATTAAGTATGCCATAATAATGATATTAAGTATGCCATAATAATGATATTAAGTATGCCATAATAATGATATTAAGTATGCCATAATAATGATATTAAGTATGCCATAATAATGATATTAAGTATGCCATAATAATGATATTAAGTATGCCAAAATAATGATATTAAGTATGCCATAATAATGATATTAAGTATGCCATAATAATGATATTAAGTATGCCATAATAATGATATTAAGTATGCCATAATAACGATATTAAGTATGCCATAATAATGATATTAAGTATGCCATAATAATGATATTAAGTATGCCATAATAATGATATTAAGTATGCCATAATAATGATATTAAGTATGCCATAATAATGATATTAAGTATGCCATAATAATGACATTCACAAAACAAACGCCTAAAAAACAATGACGTTATGTTTGGTTTTCAAATTTTTATATGAAATATTCATATAAATCGATGCTTCAAAACTGTGATCTATTTTTTTATTCAATTATAGTTGTCAGATTTTGTTTAATGGTGAATTTTGTAATCTATGAAATAAAAATATAACCTTAAATTACTAAAGTCAAAAATATTATTAACACAATAAACAAGAGGGGAAATCTATTTCAGGAGAAAGGCGAGGTATCCCGTTAATATACTTCTTTTTTATCTTGTGTATATCGTGCGACTACATCGCCCAGATTTCAAAACCGTAGAAGTGGTTTCGTCGCACGAGAGCTGGTTCCATTGAGTGTCGAATTTCAAACATCTACCACAAGCCGCGCTGGAGGCGGATACACGTGTTTCGCTCGTGATTTATGCATTTTACCATATCCGCCTCCTGGCTAATATCTTGCTATCTGTCATCGATCAGTTAAATCGCTTCTGTGAAGTATCAGATTAACTGATTGATCGGTTATTGATCGCCATTCAGACATCGTGTGATCACAGAATGATTTACAAAGAAATCGATTTACAATCGTCCCGGAATTAAATCGAACAAAAAGTGCGATTCGCGCAGTCAATTACTTAAATTGTTTATACACATGTAAAGAAAATGAAACAGTCGTTTTTTCATGGGATATCATACAAGGATTCCCTAAGTCTAGGCATGTAAATAAAAAAAGAAACAGTCGTTTTTTCATGGGATATCATACAAGGTTTCCCTAAGTCTAGGCATGTAAATAAAAAAAGAAACAGTCGTTTTTTCATGGGATATCATACAAGGTTTCACTACAGTCTAGGCATGTAAATAAAAAAAGAAACAGTCGTTTTTTCATGGGACATCATACAAAGTTTCCCTAAGTCAAGGCATGTAAATAAAAAAAGAAACTGTTATTTCTCAATGGGATATCTTACAAGGTTTCACTCAAGTCTAGGCATGTAAATAAAAAAAGAAACAGTTGTTTTTTATGGGATATTATACAAGGTTCCTTAAGGTCTACGAATGTAAACAAAAAAAGAAACAGTTGTTTTTTCATGGTATATCATACAAGGTTTATCTAAGTCTAGGCATGTAAATAAAAAAAACGATAATTTCTTTCATGGGATATCATACAAGGTTTCACTAAAGTCTTGGCATGTAAATAAAAAAAATAACAGTCGCTTTTTCATGGGATATCATACAAGGATTCCCTAAATGTAGGCATGTAAATAAAAAAAGAAACAGTCGTTTTTTATGGGATATCATACAAGGTTTCCCTAAGTCTAGGAATGTAAATTTAAAAAAAACAGTTCTTTTTTCATGGGATATCATACAAGGTTTCCCTAAGTCTAGGCATGTAAATAAAAAAAGAAACAGTCGTTTTTATGGGATATCATACAAGTTTTCCCTAAAGTCTAAGCATGTAAATAAAAAAAGAAACAGTTATTTCTTCATGGGATATCATACAATGTTTCACTAAAGTCTAGGCATGTAAATAAAAAAGAAACAGTTGTTTTTTATTGGATATCATACAAGGTTTCCCTAAGGTCTAAGAATGTTAAGAAAAAAAGAAACAGTTGTTTTTTCATGGTATATCATACAAGGTTTTACTAAGTCTAGGCATGTAAATAAAAAAAGAAACAGTCGTTTTTTTATGGGATATCATACAAGGTTTCCGTAAGGTCTAAGCATGTAAACAAAAAAAGAAACAGTCGTTTTTTCATGGGATATCATACAAGGTTTCCCTACGTCTAGGAATGTAAATAAAAAAGAAACAGTTGTTTTTATGGGATATCATACAAGGTTTCCCGAAAGTCTAGGCATGTAAATAAAAAAGAAACAGTCGTTTTTTATGGGATATCATACAAGGTTTCCCTAAGTCTAGGCATGTAAATAAAAAAGAAACAGTTGTGATTTACTTGCTTCGCACTTTATCAGGATGTGGTACAAGGCATAGAGTTGGGCGATTTTGACCATGCTAACCTTTTACTTGGGGTCAATATACGAGATACACCTCACCTCTTTATAAATACTGTTTATTTCACGGAAGGAGTTATATTATGTTTCGAAAGCATCGTTTTAAAAATGAATTTTCTACGGTCGGTTTGAGAAACAGGTAAATAGAAACCCAAAACACACAAGGGTGCACATGCGCAGATACTTCGTTGATTTGCAGTTCTGAACTAGAAACAACCTTGCTTGCCACAAACTAGCTCCATTTGCCAATACATATAAAACATAACTGCCTCCCTCTTAAATATAGACATACTAGTTAACAATACTAAAATAATACATATTGGCTGGTGCATAATCAACTAGTCTCTCCCTCTTAGATAAGGTCCAAAAAAGAGTCGCCAACTTAATAGGTACCTCACTATCCACCAAGCTCCAGCCCCTGTCCAATCGCCGCAATGCTGCATCCTTGTGCTTGTTTTACAAATACTTCAATGGATTGTGCTCCGATGAACTAGATGCTCTTGTGCCACCATCGACGCAAATACAGTAGAACAACCCGACAATCAGCTAGGACCCATCCATTCACTGTGGTGGTCCCCAGATGCCGGAGAGCCTTCTTCTCCAGCTGCTTATTTTCTTCGTGCTGCCGGCCTCTGGAACTCTCTCCCTGCTTCCTGTTTCCCCGACGTTACTGTATGCACAATAACAAATCGGCATAACATAAAATTAGTATCGTGTTTACTGCAGTAAAAATGGCAGCCATTTACGAAGTCTTTTTCGAACAATGAGAAAATTTTAAAAATACTACTGATTTTCACTAAAATGCAGACGGGGCTGCTCAGGCATTTTTGTAGGCCAGAATGCTTTTCTTCTAAGGTGCTGGCTTTTCAATCCCCACCTGTCGACCTTGTGTCACATCTTCCGGCGGTGGGGGTGGGGGGGGAATAAATAACGGTTCTAAGTATTCTTTTCGAATCTATATCTTATAACTACATTTGTCTTTGCCGCAATGTTGCATCCTTGTGCTTGTTTTAGAAATACTTCAATAGATTGTGCTCCGATGAACTAGCTGCTCTGGTGACCCCTCGACGCAAATACACTAGAACAACCCAACAATCAGCTAGGTCCCATTCATTCACTGTGGAAGTTCCCAGATGCCGGAGGGCCTTCTACTACAATAGCTTATTTCCTCGTGCTGCCGGCCTCTGGAACTACCTCCCTGCTCCCTGTTTCCCCAACGTTACTGACATGCAGAAGTATAAAACTAATGTAAACAGACATCTCGCTGCACAGATCCCAACTAAGGATGACACCCTAAACCTACTCCCTAATTCTCAGTAGCCCCTTACGTCTACAGTGGCGCCCTGCCTTGTTTGGGGTGAAATATATTTTTTAAAATTAAAAAATTAAAAATACACCACGATACCAACACAAAACGATTAAAAATTCTTGAACTCCTCTACATAAAAACTAAACATTCCTTAATCAATAATGTTAATTACGAAAGTAGTCACAACATTGTAAATTGTCTAGCATAGTAATACATGTTACTGAATTCTTAGCCATTAAGCAATTATACGTTTGAATCTTGAACGCGCTCAGAACGTAATCAAATTCTTAACGGTTAAGTAATCAAACTGTTGAATCTTGCACACTCTTAGAACGTAATCACGCTCTCATGTGACATCTCAATATTATAGAGGCTCATTTTAAGTTGTAAATTACTGGCCGATATAATAATAATAATAAAAACTCAACAGTAAAGATATATTTTTAAGAAACTAAAACTAACACCGAATCAAATTGAAAGTACTCGCAAAAAAGAATTAAAATAGTACAAGAAACTCATGCAACTTATATACAACAATTTGACCAAAATATTAAATGGACCATATATATATATATATATATATATATATATATTAACCCGCTCAGGGAGCGAAAATAATAAAACGCACCGGTAAGTACATCGGTGCCCTATCGCTAGTTAAAAAGGAACAATCATGAAAATGTATACATTGGGTCGACTGTTACGACGCTATCCAGAAGATTAACTATGCATTTATCTAACGACTCCGCCATAACCCAGCACCTCTATAAAAAGCATTCCTGCCCCTGTTCGCATATCTGTAAACTTCTAGTAGATAACACAAAAATCATCGCACAAAATACTAATACACTTAAACTCCACATACTCGAAGCCCTATACATTAAAACAAAAAAAACAGCTATTAACAAGATTAATTATACTATTGGTACTAATATACTCAAATCGCTATCAATATAAATTTAAATTAAACACAGTCCTTTATTTTTCCCGCCTACATAGAATATATATTCACTCCTAGGTCTATGCCTGGTTAACATTACTCCACTGACGATGGACCTGGAAGGGTCCGAAAGCGCTTTGGGAAGCTTTGGCAATTTTATCAGCCAGTTTCCGTCTGAAACTAAGAAAAAGGATCATAGCAAAAATATCCAGACACAAGATGTCCGTTATTTTTAATGATACTTGTATAAAAGAAAAGATGCTGCCAAGATACAGACACACACACATATATATATATATATATATATATATATATATATGTATGTATATGTATACATATATACATACATATATACACACACACACACATGTATATATATGTATATATATATATATATATATATATATATATATATATATGGGGGGTATATTTTAATCAAACTACTCATAATTTTCACTTTTTTATAATTTTGGCAAGTCTATATTCACTCACTACCTCGATTCTCAAATTTCATATTCTAATCCCACCAATTCTCACATTACTCCTCAGTCACTGTATGTAACTCCAGCCCGATCGATCGATCTTTAATACTTTTGCTGTTATTTTTTGTGTGGAAAGGGTCATTTTTTTCTGCGTTCGGCAGCATGCAGTCTTTCGAAGGCTGCTTCCAATCACTGCAAGCACTGAGCCGGGGACTTGTTAAGCAAGGTCGACCCCTAACACCATCTTCCTTTCTTCCCCCCAACATCTCCCCTTTCGCCATGACATACCATATCTCTCCAGTTCTTATTCCTGTTTCTTCTGCCATATCTCCATGAAGCCCTCACCCATTGCTAGCGTGAGATACCCTGCCCTCAAACCCCTAAGACAGCATGACTATGCTCGTGCTGAGTAAGACTAAGGAACTAGAAAGCAGAACATTGGTTGGTCCCATGTGGCACCCAAGAATGAAAACCGAATAGAAGTCTTTAAAATAAATGTTCTTTTTAAAGAATTTACGTTAATCAAGATCAAGAACGTTAGTACTGTAAAATGCGTTCGTTAAACGTTAGTACTGTAACATGCGTTCGTTAAACGTTAGTACTGTAACATGCGTCTGTTAAACGTTAGTATTGTAACATGCGTTCGTTAAACGTTAGTACTGTAAAATGCGTCCGTTAAACGTTAGTACTGTAACATGCGTTCGTTAAACGTTAGTACTGTAAAATGCGTCCGTTAAACGTTAGTACTGTAACATGCGTTCGTTAAACGTTAGTACTGTAAAATGCGTCTGTTAAACGTTAGTATTGTAACATGCGTTCGTTAAACGTTAGTACTGTAAAATGCGTCTGTTAAACGTTAGTATTGTAACATGCGTTCGTTAAACGTTAGTATTGTAACATGCGTTCGTTAAACGTTAGTACTGTAACATGCGTTCGTTAAACGTTAGTACTGTAACATGCGTCTGTTAAACGTTAGTATTGTAACATGCGTTCGTTAATCGTTAGTACTGTAAAATGCGTCCGTTAAACGTTAGTACTGTAACATGCGTTCGTTAAACGTTAGTACTGTAAAATGCGTCCGTTAAACGTTAGTACTGTAACATGCGTTCGTTAAACGTTAGTACTGTAAAATGCGTCTGTTAAACGTTAGTATTGTAACATGCGTTCGTTAAACGTTAGTACTGTAAAATGCGTCTGTTAAACGTTAGTATTGTAACATGCGTTCGTTAAACGTTAGTATTGTAACATGCGTTCGTTAAACGTTAGTACTGTAACATGCGTCTGTTAAACGTTAGTATTGTAACATGCGTTCGTTAAACGTTAGTACTGTAAAATGCGTCCGTTAAACGTTAATACTGTAACATGCGTCCGTTAAACGTTAATACTGTAACATGCGTTCGTTAAACGTTAGTACTGTAAAATGCGTCCGTTAAACGTTAGTACTGTAAAATGCGTCTGTTAAACGTTAGTATTGTAACATGCGTTCGTTAAACGTTAGTATTGTAACATGCGTTCGTTAAACGTTAGTACTGTAACATGCGTCTGTTAAACGTTAGTATTGTAACATGCGTTCGTTAAACGTTAGTACTGTAACATGCGTTCGTTAAACGTTAGTACTGTAACATGCGTTCGTTAAACGTTAGTACCGTAACATGCGTTCGTTAAACGTTAATACTGTAACATGCGTCTGTTAAAAGTTAATACTGTAACATGCGTTCGTTAAACGTTAGTACTGTAAAATGCGTCCGTTAAACGTTAGTACTGTAACATGCGTTCGTTAAACGTTAGTATTGTAACATGCGTTCGTTAAACGTTAGTACTGTAAAATGCGTCTGTTAAACGTTAGTATTGTAACATGCGTTCGTTAAACGTTAGTATTGTAACATGCGTTCGTTAAACGTTAGTACTGTAACATGCGTCTGTTAAACGTTAGTATTGTAACATGCGTTCGTTAAACGTTAGTACTGTAAAATGCGTCCGTTAAACGTTAATACTGTAACATGCGTCCGTTAAACGTTAATACTGTAACATGCGTTCGTTAAACGTTAGTACTGTAAAATGCGTCCGTTAAACGTTAGTACTGTAAAATGCGTCTGTTAAACGTTAGTACTGTAAAATGCGTCCGTTAAACGTTAGTATTGTAACATGCGTTCGTTAAACGTTAGTACTGTAACATGCGTCTGTTAAACGTTAGTATTGTAACATGCGTTCGTTAAACGTTAGTACTGTAACATGCGTTCGTTAAACGTTAGTACTGTAACATGCGTTCGTTAAACGTAAATACCGTAACATGCGTTCGTTAAACGTTAATACTGTAACATGCGTCTGTTAAAAGTTAATACTGTAACATGCGTTCGTTAAACGTTAGTACTGTAACATGCGTTCGTTTAACGTTAATACTGTAACATGCGTCTGTTAAACGTTTGTACTGTAACATGCGTCTGTTAAACGTTAGTACTGTAACATGCGTCAGTTAATCTTTAGTACTGTAACATGCGTTCGTTAAACGTTAGTACTGTAACATGAGTCTGTTAAACGTTAGTACCGTAACATGCGTCCGTTAAACGTTAGTACAGTAACATGCGTTCGTTAAACGTTAGTACAGTAACATGCGTCTGTTAAACGTTAGTACTGTAACATGCGTCCGTTAAACGTTAATACTGTAACATGCGTTTGTTAAACGTTAGTACAGTAATATGCGTTCGTTAAACGTTAGTACAGTAACATGTGTCCGTTAAACGTTAATACTGTAACATACGTTCGTTAAACGTTAGTACTGTAAAATGCATCTGTTAAACGTTAGTATTGTAACATGCATTCGTTAAACGTTAGTACTGTAACATGCGTCTGTAAAACGTTAGTATTGTAACATGCGTTCGTAAAACTTTAGTACTGTAACATGCGTTCGTTAAACGTTAGTATTGTAACATGCGTTCGTTAAACGTTAGTACTGTAACATGCGTTCGTTAAACGCTAGTACTGTAACATGCGTCCGTTAAACGTTAGTACTGTAAAATGCGTCCGTTAAACGTTAATACTGTAACATGCGTTCGTAAAACGTTAGTACTGTAAAATGCATCTGTTAAACGTTAGTATTGTAACATGCGTTCGTTAAACGTTAGTACTGTAACATGCGTTCGTTAAACGTTAGTATTGTAACATGCGTTCGTTAAACGTTAGTACTGTAACATGCGTCCGTTAAACGTTAGTACTGTAACATGCGTCCGTTAAACGTTAGTACTGTAAAATGCGTCTGTTAAACGTTAGTACTGTAACATGCGTTCGTTAAACGTTAGTATTGTAACATGCGTTCGTTAAACGTTAGTACCGTAACATGCGTCCGTTAAACGTTACTACTGTAACATGCGTCTGTTAAACGTTAGTACTGTAAAATGCGTCTGTTAAACGTTAGTATTGTAAGATGCGTTCGTTAAACGTTAGTACTGTAAAATGCGTCTGTTAAACGTTAGTACTGTAACATGCGTCCGTTAAACGTTAGTACTGTAAAATGCGTCTGTTAAACGTTAGTACTGTAACATGCGTTCGTTAAACGTTAGTACTGTAACATGCGTCTGTTAAACGTTAGTATTGTAACATGCGTCCGTTAAAGGTTAGTACTGTAACATGCGTTCGTTAAACGTTAGTACCGTAACATGTGTCCGTTAAACGTTAGTACTGTAACATGCGTTCGTTAAACGTTAGTACTGTAACATGCGTCCGTTAAACGTTAGTACTGTAAAATTCGTCCGTTAAACGTTAGTACTGTAACATGCGTCTGTTAAACGTTAGTACTGTAACATGCGTCCGTTAAACGTTAGTACTGTAAAATGCGTCCGTTAAACGTTAGTATTGTAACATGCGTTCGTTAAACGTTAGTACCGTAACATGCGTCCGTTAAACGTTAGTACAGTAACATGCGTTCGTTAAACGTTAGTACAGTAACATGCGTCTGTTAAACGTTAGTACTGTAACATGCGGCCGTTAAACGTTAGTACTGTAACATGCGTCCGTTAAACGTTAGTACTGTAAAATGCGTCCGTTAAACGTTAGTACTGTAAAATGCGTTCGTTAAACGTTAGTATTGTAACATGCGTTCGTTAAACGTTAGTACCGTAACATGCGTCCGTTAAACGTTAGTACAGTAACATGCGTCCGTTAAACGTTAGTACTGTAACATGCGTCCGTTAAACGTTAGTACAGTAACATGCGTCCGTTAAACGCTAGTACAGTAACATGCGTCCGTTAAACGTTAGTACTGTAAAATGCGTCCGTTAAACGTTAGTACAGTAACATGCGTCCGTTAAACGCTAGTACAGTAACATGCGTCCGTTAAACGTTAATACTGTAAAATGCGTCCGGTAAACGTTAGTACTGTAACATGCGTTCGTTAAACGTTAGTACCGTAACAGGCGTCCGTTAAACGTTAGTACAGTAACATGCGTCCGTTAAACGTTAGTACTGTAACTTGCGTCCGTTAAATCTGTGCGTTTAGAGACTAAAATTATTTTCGAAACATGACAGAAAGACGGACGGACAGAACGTTCTCATGTACTGACAAGTAACCGCGTATTAAGGCCTAAAGGTCACGCGAGGATAAGGGTTTATAAATGTGTCAGGTGCACAATGAGACAACACATTTAGGATAGTTGAAACTTTTATTTAAATAAATAAATAAATAAATAATAGAATTATTATGATAGGTACGTAGGGCTAGAAAATCTTTTCTGAATAGACTTCAAGGTTGGCCTGTTGGAAAAACAACAATTCGTGTATTTGAGGCAAAATAACAGAGAGATTATTTTGGCAAATTTATCGCTAATATTACCTATCAACGGTAAGCGAATGTAAATTGGAAATCTGTCCACACACACACACACACACACACACATATATATATATATATATATATATATATATATATATATATATATATATGACTTTTGCGCTGCTGGCTTACCGAGGGGTCATGTTTGTTTTTTTTTCTCGCGCTGTCTGCAGAGCTTGCGGGAGTTTGTGTTGTAGAGGATTACCTTCGAATATTATTTTTCACTGGAGTAACGTCATCGGACCCGGAAGAGAATAATGGCCGAAATAATCAGGTCAGATTTACTTTATTCGAATTGGCCTGAGCGGCGCTTGCATCTAACCAGGAAGTTATGGTTTGCACAACTCCTATCAGTTCATAAGAACCCTTAATTGTACATTATTATATTCAACACCAAGTGAGTTTTCTGAACTTGTCATATGATTTGTTTTTTTTCTATCGTTTTATTAATTTGCATACACCTTGGATACATTTTTCACTGTCATCTATTGCATCGATTGCAAACACATTTCCCGCCTGGATAACTTTTTCGTTTTTGGACTACCACTCACCACCTGGATTGTGTTTCAATCGACCTTTTTGACATCTTTCTTGAAGCTGTTTTAAACTTTATGACTTGGATGAACTGTGTAAGTTTAACAAAAAAGTGTGTTTTGGGCCGATATATTTGATGTTTCATATACTTTTATGTATTTTATATATTTTTATATATTTTCAAAGTTTAATTTTATTACCTGCAGTAATGTCATTGTGGTAAAAATTAAATAATAAAATATGGTGCAAATCAAATTTTATTAAAATTCAAAGTTCAGGCAAAGTATCTTAAAGTCCTTAACTCATGAGTTTTCAAAGATAATTCTTCTCCTCAGAGGACGATTAAATTTGACTTTTTTCATTGAAATAATTTTTGAAGGACCTGGAAGAAGAAATGGCCGAATATGTTAGCTCAATTTGATTTAATTTTATTCGAATCGGATTTAGCGGATTTTCCATTTAACCAGCGAATTATGGTTTGCACTAATCCGATCAAATCATTGGAACCCTGGATTTTGAACATTATGATTTCAACACTAAGTGAGTTAACCGAACTTTTTATTTGATTTGGTTCCTTTATCGTTCTATTAATTTAACATAAACATTGGATGCATTTTAACTGTCATTTATTGCATCGATTGCGGACGCATTTCCCGACTGGATAGACTTTTTCAATTTAACCAATTCTTTCATTTTTGGACTGTCACTTACTACCTGGATCAATCTTCAATCAACCTCTTGGATATCTTTCCTGAATTTGTTTTAAATTGTATGACTCGGATTGTATAGCTTTAACGAAAGTATGTTTTGGGCTGATATATTTGATGTGTTATATACTTTTATGCATTTTTGCATATATGTTTATATATCTTCAAAGTGTAATTTTATAACCTGCAGTGATGTCATTGCGGTAATGGTCCTCTGAGGAGAAGAATTATCTTTGAAAACTCATGAGTTAAGGACTTTAAGATACTTTGCTTGAACTTTGAATTCTAATAAAATTTGACTCGCACCTTATTTTATTATTTCATTTCATATTATGCTATTAATACTCTATCCAGTATATTGAGCTTCAGTCTTTATCCGGATGTTTCACTAATTAAAAGATATTAGTTGCCTCTTATATCTTCATATATATATATATATATATATATATATATATATATATATATATATATATATAAATTATAATATATGAATTATTTCGACACTTGATTATTGGGGAAATGGTAGTTTAATCAGTACCATTGGAGAGCCATGAATATTATATTATAATTGTCCTGTTTTTAGATCTCCGAAACAGTTACATGGTAAGCAGCTGATGATCTCCGTGTTAATATTAGACGCTTAAGGTCTTCTGTTTTTGTTTCACTGTTAGATACTTAACCCCCAATTTTATTAATGTTAAGTCTGCAATATCTTGGATTTAGTTAGTTTCTCTGGGAATTTAAACTGCATTTTACATTTTTTTTTTAAATTACTCAAAGCTTCTTTAGACTATATATATATATATATATATATATATATATATATATATATATATATATATATATATATATGGAAAAATATATATAGAGAGAGAGAAAGAGGGAGGGAGAGATAGCGTGGAGAGAGGAAAGAGAGATGCTGCGATTTTGTTTGGTTTCAGAAAACTATTTGAGCACGGATGATTTTCCAAGTGCCCTATTACAGATACTCCTTAACAGGATTCCACAGAATGAACCTTGAACCGCCGTAACTTTGGTCCGCCACTCATTCCGCCGCGTAATCCCTCCGCGCACTTGTTGGTCGGGTTTTGTCAAAAGAAATTAATTCCGACTCACTAGATAGAAATCAGAAATTCAGATGTTTTCAGTCTCAAAGCTGAAGTGGATTTTGCCGCGGCGGGGGGGTAGAGGTGGACGGTGGTGGGGTGAGGAGTACAATTGTGTGTTTAAGTCGAAGAATCGGGGAAAGAGGGTAGCATGGGGATCGGGATGGGGGCAAGTATGAATCAAATAGTCAAAGAATGGATGAATTAATAAAAGAACAAACGATGGACACGTGTTTGGAATAGGTCTATATCTATTAGTAATGAGCATTTGGTTACCGTCTTTTTGAAGTTGAAACTATACTATTAGTTTTATTAAGGTACTATTAAACTTGCATTACTAATATAGATTTGGTATTGGCTCTTTGAATCGAAACTACATAATAACTTCTATAAATATACTATTCTATTTAAGGCAAGGAATACAGACGTTTGTGCCATTTTGTTTTATTCTGGAATGAAATTGAAAAGTGTAAAAACGAGAGGAAAAAATATATCAATCCATAAATCCACTAAGCCGCCTTTCGTCCACACTTATCAGAGTATGGATTTACTCCTCGCCAGGAGTTAGGCACAAGGCCAGTTTTTATCTTACTCCCACAAGTTAGATGTGACCCAAGGTCGGGTCGGGAAAGTGGGGTTTAAAAATTGCCTGGGCAGCCCCGTCGGCATTCCCCGGTAGGAGCGCCTCAGGCAGTAAGCAATAAACTTACTCCTCCCCAAAGAGGGGAGGCGAAGCCTGGGAGGGTGGACCTCCTAGAATTTCACAGGACAGACCCATAGGCCAAGACAATACCAGTCTATGGGGTGCAGTATCCATCGGAACAGATACTACACTTTGATCTTAGCCAAAAGGCCAATAGTAGCAGTCGATTAAAAACTTAAAATAGTGAAATGAAAACTAGTGACAAGTTTAGGGGGGTGGACTGTGAGGTGGGTCACAAGTTGATCACACTAAGTCCAAGAAGCCACTCCTTTTGTTTACAAATGGAGGGTTTTAATGATTTAATATATATTGCTTCCAGAACTTTTAAGTGGAATAACGAATGTGATCTACTAATGACAGAGAAAACCTGTCACTAGTGTATGCCGACGCTATTTTTATATTTATAAATAGCGCCGAATGTGCACATTTTTTTTTGGGGGGGGGGAGTGTGGCCGAAAGCCGGCTTAGTAGATTTATGTATTGATATTTTTCCTCTCGGTTTTACACTTTTCAATTTCATTCCAACCATAAAAATGTCACAAACGTCTATATTCCTTGCTTTAATAAAATTGTGTACCACTAGAAATTTATTTAACTATTCTATTTATATTACTAATGGAGATTTGGTATATGTCTGTCTAAATCGAAATTATACTATTACTTCTGTAAATGTACTTCTTTTCTGATGTGTTTATGCTGGCGGGGTTTGCACGATCAGAGGCTTGGTCCGGGTAAAGGCCGCTTTCACAGAGATCTGTGTGCAGGGTGTCTGCCAATCTCATCATCGGTCGACCCCTCGATCGTTTTTGAGCGACTTCCAGTGTAAACGAGTTTCACTTTTACATAAATATACCATTGTATTTCTACAGCTGATGGAGATTTGGTATCTGTGTGTCTGAAGTTGAAACTATACGATTACTTCTATTAATTGTACTATTGTATTACAATTACTAATTGAGAGTTATTGGGTATTTATAATGACAGCTTAAAGCACGAAAAATGGGTGAATTTTTTTTTTTAAATAGCCAACAAATAAATGGCGCCAAAGGCAAAATAAGTTACTCTTCTACCTACCTGTGTAAGTTTATTTGTGTTTTAACTTCTTTTAAAGCGTTGTTTAGTTCGATACAAAATTAGTGTCGAGACGCCATGTTAGAATTGAAAAATAGTATTGAAAATAGACAAACCTATTGAACATTATACCTAATGGTTTGACCTTTTTTTAATTACAAAAAAATATATGTACAAATCAATCGGTTTGGAAGTGGTGGATGCTAAAAATAACAGAGATTGCTGAGAAGTAAAATGTTATTTGGGGGGGGGGGGGGTAGTAGGTATGATCCACTCACTGTTTTCCGGTTTCTTTGAAGAACCGAAAACAAGCAAGACGATTTTTAAATGGGGGAATAAGAGCACAGGCCATGACTCCTTTGTACCACTAGCTAAGAGACTTTGCTAAATTGATTGCGGTCTGATGAGACCTCAGGTCGGCGTGCATCATGCCCAAGGGAGGGAACACGTCCGTTTGATTTTGATTTTTTTTTAAATTATTATTTTCCAAATAAAATTGAAAATAGAGGACCTTATTAGTATATTTTTTGCATTACCACTTCTTTCCGGAAACCCGCTTAGATCCAACAAGAATGACAAAGAACAGAACGTATATGAAAGAACTTTGGTTTTCTTTATTACCCATCACCGGATGGTTTACGCCGACTACGCACACGCATATAAAAAAATTATTTTGACATACTTTTGTCTCATGAAAGTCTTTTTCTTGTTGAGGTCACAGACTTGGTTTCCGCTAGAAACTCGTTCATATATACATCCGATTGGAAAGCAATTTGCTCTGCAAGCACTTCCAATTGTCTGTTCGATAAAATGCAAGTCAAGGGATTCCTTCACAATACAAACTTGCTTATCAGTCGCATTTTTAGTCAGCGGACACGAAAGCTTAACAGGAAGACGACCTTGGGTACCATAGCTAATAAAGCTTCATCGGTGCCATAAACAGCGGTAAACTCCACTTCTTCCTGTACTTCGATACTGCGATCACTAAGCGCTCCGGCTCTTCGCGTTTCTGAAACCGCCGCCTTTCAAGTCTCGATTGCACTGCGGAATGTTCTCCTTTTTAACAGTTATCAAGTCGCTTTCTTTCTTTCTTTCTCGACGTCCCACCAACAACGGACTCGTCCACGATTCATTTTTGAAACCCTTCATTAGATAATTAGATATTTCTATCCGTTTTTAATAAACAATGTTTGACATTGTTGCTACGGCAATAAAAAAAAATGTTTGCAAAAAAGCAAACAAACAAACAGGACTAAATAATCGGATGTATTATTTTTGCCCTTACGCTGATCGAAATGTGAGAAGAAACAATTGGTAGCAATTACCGAGTTGTAATGTTCAAGATAACCCTTATTTTTGATAATTCTTTCCTTCATACATTCTAATACTTCCTTGAATATTCCGACTTTCTTTTCGTTTCTTTCTTCTTCTTTTCTTCTCTTTATATATCTTACGGTTCTTCTCTAACTCCGGTTTTGTTTATTTAATGCTTATATTCAGTCGTTGTTTTAATTCCTCCCCCCGTCCTTCCTTATTTTATTCTTCATCCGCTATTTTATTTCCCGCTCTTTAAAAAAAATATTTCTTACTTCAATCGTTGCAATAATTCATCTTTTAAAAATAGAAATCACTCCAGAAAAGGTATGAAGCCACTTGATGTAAGGATCTAACATGAACAACTATGATTATCGCAAAGACAGCAGATACCTATTTGCCTTAGTTTTGAAAAGCCCAAAGCTATAGGAAGGAGGAAAACGGTCAGCAGGAAGAGAGTTCGACAAGCCTGCAGTTCTTAGAAAAAAGCTACTGGAATAGAAGGCTGTATTACAATGGGGTATCAAAACAGCGAATTGATGGAGACCACTAGACCAACGAGTCAAACGAGCTGGAACAAAAGAAGCGGAGAATAGATCACATAATTCTGAAGAACACATGTCATAATAGTATTTATAGAAAAGACTGAGACTAGCAACATCACGTATGTGAGAAATGGGTGCAGAGAAGAAGAAAGGATGTAGTCAATCAAATTACAGATTATATTCCTTATGTGTTTATATATATATATATATATGTATATATATATATATATATATATATATTATAATATAAAATGAATTAATAAAATAAGGTGTCAATAAAATTTTATTAGAATTCAAAGTTCAAGCAAAGTATCTTAAAGTCCTTAGCTCATGAGTTTTCAAAGATAGTTCTTCTCTTCAGAGGACCATTACCGCAGTTATACCACTACATGTAATAAAATTAAACTTTGAAAATATTTAAAAAGTTACAAAAATACATGAAAATATATAACATCAAACATATCGACCCAAAAACATACTTTTTTGTTAAATCTATATAGCCTATCCAAGTCATACAATTTGAAAAACATTATCAGGAAAGACATCCAGAGGGTTGACTGGAGATTAATCCAGGCGATGAGTACCAGTCCAAATAGGAAAAATGTAAAGAGCTGACTGGTACTCATCGCCTGGAGTAATCTTCAGTCAACCCTCTGGATGTCTTTCCTGATTATGTTTTTCAAATTGTATGATTTGGATGGATTATATAGATTTAACAAAAAAGTATGCTTTTGGGTTGGTATATATGATGTTATGTATTTTTATGTATTTGTGTATATAATTTTTATATAATTTCTACGGTTTAATGTTATTACCTGTAGTAGTATAACTGCGGTAATGGTCCTCTGAAGAGAAGAATTATCTTTGAAAACTCATGAGCTAAGGACTTTAAGATACTTTGCTTGAACTTTGAATTCTAATAAAATTTGACTGACACCTTATTTTATTACTTCATTTTATATTATAATATATATATATATATATATATATATATATATATATATATATATATATACATATACATAAATACCATGAAGTTCCGTTGTTTATTGTAAGGTTAAATTTACTTATCAAAAGTGACTCTTTAATACTTACATTTTTTTCAGTAGCAAGCATCTTTATTTGTATCTCTTTACTGTTGTTTGATTAAATGTGTTTGCAAAATAAGGTTGCCCTGTTTGTTAGACGTTCTCGAGTATTATCTTAATGTGTATCCAATACTTAGTTCTTTTTTATGTTGGAGCTATGGCTGAAGTATTTAAGGGATAATTTAATGATAGATGCGTCAAACAGACGGACGGACGGAACCTCTTATTGAGATACCTGGACGCGTCTTTGTGAAGATGCGTTTATTTAACTGGGTTATTAACCATGCAAATGTTATTTCAAATGAGAATGCTATTCAAAACTGAAGTACGACAGACGTGAAGGACTCTTTTAAATGTTCAGGTTTTGTGGTCAATCCTTTGGGAGAGTCGATTTTAGAGAGATCATTTTAAATGAAACAGTTTTAGGCAATACACAAACGTGAGAGAGCGAGAAATATGATAAACACAAACAAAATAATTAGTTCAAAAGCATAAGTTATCAAAGTAGACATTTAAAATATATTTAAAAGGTGGAAGTTTATATAGATATGTAGACATAGAATGGTTGTTCATATTTTGAGAGTTCTTGCAGAGGAAAGAGAATTCATACGCTGAGCTAATTAGCAAGTCTGAGTCGATTGTTTAAGGGCCGTGAATTATCCACGGATCAGAAAAAATTGTAATAAAAACTTCCCTACTCAGTTATAAAATTTACATTTGATAAAATTTATTAATAAAAGTAATGGTCAATTGATGCAAATATTTTTATTTGTTATAAAGTTTAGTGAGAAATTTTATTAGCGTTAAAATCAAAATGTTTATATATTTGTTTACAATCAGCGTGAATCAGCAGACGACATTGAAGAGGGCTCAAGCAATGTGTGTATGTGTGTCGCTTTTAGTGTGCGTATGTGTATGACAGTGTGTGTTTGAGTGAGTTGAGAATTGTAGAAAGAAATGTGGCGAGTTTATAACGGAATAAAATACGTTGAATGTTAGTTCTGTCTTCAAATTTTTGTCTCAATTGTTTATTGAAGGAAAAATCTAACTTTTATATTGGGTCATGGTGAATCCAAAACAGCAATTTCGATAAATTCAGAAACATTTTCTGATTGATTCAAAATATTGTTATTTGTTTTGACTAATTCAGGTGGATGCGTGCGCGAAGCCGTGTGCGCAGAAACGGTTTTGAACACTTTCAATTTGAACACCGAAGGGTAAAGCTTGCCATTACAAGAGTCTCCTGGGAGTTGCAGGTTCAATCCTCACTACAAGCAATACAAATAATAAAATTTAAAAAAATTTCGTATGAATCAGACAATTCTATTTTTACATTGGTTTCTCCGATATCTTTAGTTAGAATTCTTTCTAGAGTACTTACGGGGGGGGGGTCACGTGAAGGTTGCGAACATCCAAAGTAAAATTGGTGCTAGGGAACTGGTAGGATTTGAACACGGCACGGGCAGGTCGTTACTCCAAGTCGGTATACACTTCGCTATTGCTACATGAGAGAGAGAGAGAAAGAGAGAGAGAGATAGAGAGAAGGACGCAGAGAAGAAGAGAGGGGAAGAGAGAGAAAAGAGGAGAGAAGAAGAGAAAGGAAGAGAGGTGGGAAGACATATATACATATATATATATATATATATATATATTAATTTTATACGTACATAAATTAATTAATAGACACGTGTTTCTGGTTATCAGCCGTAATCGATATCATTGTCTATAATCTGGAGTTTCACCACCGGACCCTAACGCCTTGCCAGGAAATATGTACGATTTCTATCACCTAAATATTTTTATGTGATTGTTTTCATAGGTGTAGCGTACATATTTTTGAGCAAGGCGTAATGGTCGGGGCGTAAAGCTTAATACTATAGACGATGATATCGAATGTTCGATTCTTGTCCAAGTTAGCCATACTGATGACGACTGAAAGCCAGAAACACGTGTCCATTGATTACTTTTATGCACGTATAAAATTTATATATATATATATATATATATATATATATATATATATATGAGGTTAATACAACAAAAAATATAAGAGGAAACTAATATCTTTAATTAGTTAACATTCGGGTAAAAATAAAGCTCATTATACTGGATACATGGTCGAATACATCAGATCAGTTTAATTTTATTCGAATTGGATTTAGCGGAGCTTGCATGTAACCAGGAAGTTATGGTAGGCATTACTCCTATCAGCTCTTAAGAAGACTGAATTTGGGCATCATAATATTCAACACCAAGTGAGTTTTCTGAACTTTTCATATGATTTGTTTTTCCCTATCGTTTTTTTATCGTTTTATTAATTTGCATACATTTTGAATACAATTTTTACTGTTATCTACTGCATCGATAGCAAACGAATTTCCCGCCTGGATAACTTCCTTCGTTTTTGGACCACCATTCACCATTTGGATTATGTTTTAATCAACCTCTTTGATATCTTGCCTGCAGCTATTTTAACCTTTTTGACTTGGATGAACTGTATAGGTTTACAAAAAAAGTATGTTTTGGGCCGATATATTTGATGTTTTATATACCTTTATGTATTTATATATGTATTTTTTTATATATTTTTTCAAAACTTCATTTTTATTACCTGCAATAATGCCATTGCGGCAATGGTCCTCTGAGGAGAACATTTTCTTTGAAAACTCATGCGTTAAGGATTTTTCCTGAACATTGAACTGTAATAAAATTCGATTCGCACCTGATTCTATTCTTTCACTTTACACAAACACAAACACACACACACACACACACACACACACACACACATATATATATATATATATATATATATATATTTATATATATATATATATATATATATATATATACTTTCGTCGTTCTTAACATCCCTCTCGTCATTCTTCATTTAAGTTTTCATTCCGCAGTTATTTCATTTTTATCTCCCTCTATGTCTATAATTTCTTCCGCGATTATCGTTTTTTTCTTTTTATTTCTTCTTCATTTTTCCTCAACCCTTTTATTCTCTCCTTTACTTTTTCTTTCTTTTTAAACTGCTTATTTTCTTAAATCCATTCCTTTTTCTTATTCTAACATTTCCTTCCTTATTTTGTCTTTCTAATATTTGTGTCTTCTTCGTCTTTCCTAAACCCTTTCATTCTTTCTTTCTTTTTTTAAACTGCTTATTTTCTTTAATTCATTCCTTTTTTATTCTGATATTTCCTTCTTTATTTTGTCTTTCTTTCTTTCATTTCTTTCTTCCATTTTCTTTCTTTTTTTTTCTTCATGTACTTCTCAAACTTAGCGTTTTTTAATGTCAATATTTTTTACTTACTTCCGTCATTCTAATATTTATTTCGTCTTCGTCTTTCCTCAACCTTTTCATTCCCTCCTTTATTTTTTTTAACTCCTTATTTTCTTAAATCCATTCCTTTTTCTTATTTTGATATTTCGTTCCTTATTTTGTCTTTCTTTTTTTTCTTTCTTTCTTCTTTTTCTTGCTTTCGATTTCTTTCTTTCTTTTTTCTTTCTTTCATTTCTTTCTTTCTTCTTTTCTCTTTCTTTCATTTCTTTCTTTCTTCTTTCTTCTTTCTTTCATTTCTTTCTTTCTTCTTTTTCGTTTCTTTCATTTATTTTTTTTCTTATTTCTTTCATTTCTTTCTTTCTTTCTTCTTTCTTTCATTTCTTACTTTCTTCTTTTTCGTTTCTTTCATTCATATATTTCTTCTTTTTTCTTTCATTTCTTTCTTTCTTTTCTCTTTCTTTCATTTATTTCTTTCTTCTTTTTTCTTTCTTTCATTTCTTTCTTTCTTCTTTTCTCTTTCTTTCATTTCTTTCTTTCTTTCTTTTTTCTTTCTTTCATTTCTTTCTTTCCTTTTTCTTTCTTTCATTTATTTATTTCTTCTTTTTTCTTTCTTTCATTTCTTTCTTTCTTCTTTTTCTTTCTTTCATTTCTTTCTTTCTTTCTTTTTTCTTTCTTTCATTTATTTATTTCTTCTTTTTTCTTTCTTTTCTTTCTTTATGAACTTCTCTAACTTATTTTTTTTTAAATTTAATGCCAATAATTTTTTACTAACTTCCGTCGTTCTAATATTTCTTCTTTTTTTTAATTTGTTCATTCCTTTGCACCCCCCTCTTCTCAATTTCGTTTTTATTCACCGCCATGTTTGCAATTTCTTTCCCAATGCATCGTTTATCCTTTTTAATTCTTCTTCGTCTTTCCTCAACTCGTTCTTTCCTTTCTTTCATTTTCTTTCTTTCAGTCTAATATCTTCTTTTATAGTTTTCCTTTCTTTTTTCTTTCTTTCACTTATTTGTTTTCTTCTTGACTTTCTTTCATTTTCTTTCTTACGGTCTAATATTTTCTTCTATAGTTTTCCTTTCTTTTTTCTTCCTTTCATTTATTTGTTTTCTTCTTTTCTCTTTCTTTCATTTCTGTCTTTCGTTACCTCTCTGTCTCCTTATTTAATTATTTTACTTCAATTTTAGTTCCCGCCATTCCTTGTTATATTTTACGTGCTCTCTTTCTCTGTTTTTTTTTATTTCCCGCGCTTTTCTGAAATTTCTTTCCTTATTCATACATTGGATTGCTTCTTATTATATGTTTCTTTTTGAGAGCGCAATTAAAATGCCCATTACTTATGCTTAAACAATAAATAAATAAATAAATAAATAAATAAATAAGCATAAAAGTTTGGGAAAAGGCAAAAATAATTCCACACAAAAAACCCCTGAAAATCCCAGAAGACAAAACCAACAAAAAAAAACAAATCATTAGAAAACGAATTAAAACGTGAAATGTTGATCCCCTCCCCATACTGTCTCCCGCCCAACTCTCCCCTTCGAACATGTTGATCTCCCTACTCTCACCCCACTCTCCGCTGTCCACGCCCGCTCTACGAACATTCGTTTAAGAGATCTGTAAGATCCGCATTTGATTTGCAAATTTTCGACGATCGTGTCTTTCTGTGCAATTCTTCAGGAAACCGAAATAATAAGCAATCAGGAGCAACGAGTTCTCTCATGAAATCGGAAACAAAAAATTCTAAAGACAATAAATAAATAAATGAATAAATAAATAAAAAGTACGGAAGGCCACATGACCAAATCAGCAAACTGTTTTGCCTGACCCTAACCCTAACCCAAACGTCGAAATTCGAATTGCGAAGACGCTATTGAAAATGGTGTTTCGATATTGAAGAAAGAATTTACATTTCGATACACTTCTGCCATTCCTTTATTTGGCCCTCATCAATGTCTGTCTCTCTCTCTTTCTCTCTCTCTCTCTTTCTCTCTTTCTCTTTCTCTCTCTCTCTTTCTCGCTCTCTTCCTCTCGCTTTCTTTTTCTCTCTCTCTTTCTCTCTTTCTCTTTCCCTTTCTCTCTCTCTCTCTCTCTTTATCTCTCTCGCTCTGTCTGTCTATCTCTCTCTCTTGCTCGCTCTGTATGTGTGTGTATTTCTCTCTTTCTCTCTCTCTCTTTCTCTCGCTTTCTCTCTGACACTCTCTCTCTCGCTCTGTCTGTCTGTCTCTCTTTCTCTCTCTTTCTTTCGTTTTCCCTTTCTCTCTCTATCTCTCTCGCTCTGTCTCTCTCGCTCTCTCTCTCGTGCGCTTTGTCTATGTGTCTGTCTCTCTCTCTTGCTCTCTTTCTCTCTCTTTCCTTCTCTTTCTTTCTTTCTCTCTCTCTCTCTCTTTCTATCTTTCTTTCTTTCTCTTTTTCTTTCTCTTTTTCTTTCTCTCTTGTTTTCTCTCTCTGTCTCTCTTTGTCCCTCTCTATATATTTGTCTCTCTTTCCTTATCTCTCTTTCTCTCTCTCTTTCTTTCTCTCTCTCTCTCTCTCTTCTATGTTTCTTTCTCTCTTGTTTTCTCTATCTCTCTCTCTTTGTCTCTCTCTCTATTTGTCTCTCTTTCTCTCTTTTTCCTTCTCTTTCTTTCTATCTTTCTTTCTTTTCTTTCTTTCTTTCTCTCTCTTTCGCTGTATCTTTCTCTCTCCGTCTCCCCCTTCATCACTCTTTTTAGTCTGTCGTTAAACATATTTAAGTGATAAAGACCGTACATGTTTTCGGGAAAGGCGTCATAGTCAAGAGGTAAAACGCAAGATTATAGACATCAACATCAAAGGTTCGATCCTTGTCAAAGTTCGCCATGCTGATGACGACTGTGAGGCATAAACACGTGTCCATTGATTAATTTTATGTAGAGTTAAAATTTAAAAAAATAGTATTTAACGAAAAATACGTCCTATAAATTATTCATTAATCTTTATCACTTAGGAAGTGAGCAACTAAAATATTACTAGTAAGCAAGGTTACAAACGCTACCATCAACAATAAAAAACAATTACATGAAATAAATTATATATATATATATATATATATATATATATATATATATATATATATATATATATATATATGAAATTTACAGACATCAATATCGAAGGTTCGGGGCCCCACGACGCAAATTCACTAGACCAACCCGACAATCTGGCAAATCCCATCCATTCACTGTTGAGGTCCCCAGATGCCGAAGAGCTTTCTATTCCAAAAGCTTCTTTCCTCGTGCTGCTAGACTCTGGAACTCTCTCCCTGATTCCTGTTTTCCTGACGGTACTGACATGCAGAAATTAAAAACTAATGTAAACAGATATCTCGCTGCACAGCTCCCAATTGAGGTTGATCTCCCCACCTAAAATAAAAAAATTTTTAAAACTCTCACCCTTTTTCTCAGTAGCTCCTTACGTCTACAGTGGTGGGCTGCCTTGTTTGGGATGAACTATGTTAAAAAAAAAAATTTTACGAAAACATTTTAGCAATGCTGTTGACTGCTGTGAGCCAGAAACACGTGTCCATGGATTACTTTTATGTACGTATAAAATAAATTAAAAATTATATATATTAACGAAAAATACGTATTATAAAGTTAAGGGCGACTAATAATGCAATTTTCTGCATCTTAATCACTTGAGAAGGGAGACAATCGAAATAGTAGTAGTAAACAAAAAAAGCGAACGCTACAATCACCAATACAAATAAATACATTAAATATTTAGGTGATAAAAATCGTACATATTTCTTGACAGGGCGTCTTGGTCCGATGGTAAAACGCTAGACTATGGACATCAATATCGAAGGTTCGATCCTTGTCTGAGTTTGCCATGCTGATGACGGCTGTGAGCCAGAAACACGTATCCATGGATTACCATATATATATATATGTGATTTTTTGAAGGCTTCCCAAAGCATTCCGTTCAGGAGCCCACTCAACACCACAAAAGATTTTTTACATTCAAAAATTATTTATTTATCATTTTTCAAATTAAAGAGTTTTTATTTACCTACACGTGTTTCACTACCAAGCAGGCCCTTGCTTTGTAGATCATGGGGGAAATTGGGTACTTTAAATAAGAAATTACAACAAGCGGCAATACACAATGCGGTGTTGCCTTAATTGATGTAACTTAAGAAGGGAAGAAAATAATATAAAATAAAATAAAATAAATTAAAAATAAAATAAAAAGTAAAAAGATAAAAAGGCAAAAAATAAAAGGGGGAAAAAATAGAAAATATCTTAGAAGAATATTTCGCAAGAGTTCTACAACATTGTTGCTACTTGGCGAAACAGCCAAAAAAAATGTTTTAATCCCAACACCAGCAAAAATAGTAAAAAAGAAATCAGTCCCAAATGCACTCAAATGAAACAGTAATGATAAGCGAGAATACACATATATATCACACATATATATATATATATATATATATATATATATATATATATATATATATATATATATGATAATTTTATTTACACAGACATGTACAAAATCTGCGACACTGGCATGTCGATGTTATCGATCAACAGTATCTATAAACTGAGATCTCATCAGGCAGAGTTAGAATCCGATCTTAACCTCCTAGGATTCTAACTCTGCCTGATGAGATCTCAGTTTATAGTAACTGTTGATCGATAACATCGACATGCCAGTGTCGCAGATTTTGTACATGTCTGTGTAAATAAAATTATCATATATAAAGCTCTATTTTGATATTGAGCACTTTTTATAAACCCGGTTAAAATTCTCTGGATTACCACCCTGTGGATATTTTTCACCTGGATTATTACCATTATTATATATATATATATATATATATATATATATATATATATATAGAGAGAGAGAGAGAGAGAGAGAGAGAGAGAGAGAGAGAGTGAGAGAGAGAGCGAGAAAGAGAGAGAGAGAGGAAGGGAGAGAGTACAATCTCGAATTATACCATCAATTTTTCCGTATATCCTCTATGAGTAAGGTCATGACTTCAATATTTACACTTAAACAACAATGTCTCCGTTCAACTTCCGATGAGACAGATATCCATTATTGAGAGGATTCAACAGAAATGCAATAAATACGAATAATACGTTTCACAATTCTCAAGTGGGAAATCTTAAAGTGCACGTGGTTAACTTTTTACTACGGAAATTATGAAGCACACAGCAATGGAAGTTGCTAAGGTTGTTGGAAATATGGTTGGATCATTCTACAGCTCCTGAAAGTACCTGACTTTATGAAATCCTCTCAGATGCTCCTTAAATTAAATCCTCTCAGATACTCCTTAGATCGGGTACAGGGTCATTTTTTAGTAGGTGATCACTTTGTATCTGTCAGGGTTGGGTAATGTCCTGTTAAGTTCTAGGAGTAAGGTTAGGGTTAGGGTCAGGGTTAGGTAATGTCCTGTTAAGTTCTAGGATTAAGGTTAGGGTTAGGGTCAGGGTTAGGTAATGTCCTGTTAAGTTCTAGGATTAAGGTTAGGGTTAGGGTCAGAGTTGGGTAATGTCCTGTTCAGTTCTAGGATTAAGGTTAGGGTTAGGTAATGTCCTGTTCAGTTCTTGGGTTAGGGTTGGCGTTAGGGTTAGGGTTAGTTAATGTCCTGTTTAGTTCTAAGGTTAGAGTTACGGTTAGGGTCAGGTTTAGGTGATGTCCTGTTCAGTTCTAGGGTTAGGGTTAGGGTTAAGGTTAGGGTCAGAGTTAGGTAATGTCCTGTTCAGTTCTAGGGTTGAGTTAGGGTAAGGGTTAGGCAATGTCTTTTTCAGTTCTAGGGTTAGGGTTAGGGTTATGGTTAGGGTCAGGGTCAGGGTAAGGTAATGTTCTTTTCAGTTCTAGGGTTAAGGTTAGGGTCAGGGTCAGGGTCAGGGTAAGGTAATGTCCTTTTCAGTTCTAGTATTAGAGTTAGGGTCAGGGTATGTAATGTCTTGTTCAATTCTAGAGTTAGGGTCAGGATTAGGTAATGTTCTGTTCAGTTCTAGGGATAAGGGTAGGGTTAAGGTTAAGGTCAGGATTAGGTAATGTCCTGTTGCATTTTAGGGTTAGGGTTAGGGTCAGGGTAATGCCCTGATCAGTTCTAGGGATAGAGGTAAGTTTAAGGTTAGAGTCAGGGTTAGGTAATGTCCTGTTGAATTTGAGGGTTAGGGTTAGGGTCAGGGTCAGGGTAATGTCCTGATCTGTTCTAGGGTTAGGGTTAGGTAATGTCTTGTTCAGTTCAAGGGTTAAGGTTAGGGTCAGGGTTAGGGTTAGGTAATGTCCTGGTCAGTTCTAGGGTTATGGTTAGGGTTAGGGTCACGGTTAGGTAATGTCCTGTTCAATTCTGGAGTTAGGGTTAGGGTCAGAGTCAGGGTCAGGGTCAGGGTTAGGGTTAGGTAATGTCCTGGTCAGTTCTAGGGTTATGGTTAGAGTTAGGGTCAGGGTTAGGTAATGTACTGTTCAGTTCTATGAGCTCTACACTTGCTAGCTAATTGTTTCGCACTGACGTTGAGATTATAAACACCTTATTTCAAGTAAATAATAAGCCCTCCTTCTTACACACAGACGTGCAAACACGCATCATTGCTCAGGCAATTTGATTTCTTTTTTTCGTTTCTTTACGGTCTCATTTAAAAGATAAATAAATTCGTACAAAAATTACATTTTATATTTGTTACCATTTCTAAAAATATTTAAACACATTTGTTTCACGTTTACGACAGAGAAATACATTTTTTTAAGAAGTTTCGTTTCAAAAATTACAAGTAGAGAAATTTGCGAAGCAATAGCGAACTGAGTAAGCGATCTAGTAGTGAATAACCCCGAGGTTATGCCAATCAATTCTCCAAACAGCCTGTATAAGTAAGTGAATACCTTCAATATATGCGTAGACAATTATTTGTTGGTTAAACTTCAGACGAGACAGATATCGATTATTGAAAGGATTCAATTGTTTGCTTCAAATCATGGAATCGATAAGAGAATGCAATGAATACGAATAATACTTTTCACAATTTTAGACTAGACAATCTTAAAGTGCCCGTGGTCGTCCTTTACTACGAAAATTATCAAGCACACCGTAATGGAAGTAGCAAAGTTGCTGGAAATATTGTTGGATCATTCTACACCCCCTGAAAGTACCTGACTTTATTAAATCATCTCAGATACTCCTTAAATTAAATAATCTCATATACCCCTTGAATTAAATCCTTTCAGATACCCTTTAACTAAAATCCTTTCATATACTCCTTAAATAAAATCCTCTCAGAAACTCCTTTAATTAAATCCTCTCAGAAACTCCTTAAATTAAATCCTCTCAGATACCCCTTAAATTAAATCATCTCAGATACCCCTTAACTAAAATCCTCTCAGATACTCTTTAAATAAAATCATCTCAGATACCCCTTACATCAAATCCTCTCAGATACCCCTTAAATTAAATCATCTAAGATACCTCTTACATTAAATCCTCTTAGATACTCGTTAAATTATATCTTCTCAGATACTCCTTGAATAAAATCATCTCAGATACTCCTTAAATTAAATCCTCTCAGATACTCCTTGAATAAAATCATCTCAGATACCCCTTAAATTAAATCCTCTCAGATACTCCTTGAATAAAATCATCTCAGATACCCCTTAAATTAAATCCTCTCAGATACCCCTTAAATTAAATCATCTAAGATACCTCTTACATTAAATCCTCTTAGATACTCGTTAAATTATATCTTCTCAGATACTCCTTGAATAAAATCATCTCAGATACTCCTTAAATTAAATCCTCTCAGATACTCCTTGAATAAAATCATCTCAGATACCCCTTAAATTAAATCCTCTCAGATACTCCTTGAATAAAATCATCTCAGATACCCCTTAAATTAAATCCTCTCAGATACTCCTTGAATAAAATCATCTCAGATACCCCTTAAATTAAATCCTCTCAGATACTCCTTGAATTAAATCATCTAAGATACCTCTTACATTAAATCCTCTTAGATACTCGTTAAATTATATCTTCTCAGATACTCCTTGAATAAAATCATCTCAGATACCCCTTAAATTAAATCCTCTCAGATACTCCTTGAATAAAATCATCTCAGATACCCCTTAAATTAAATCCTCTCAGATACTCCTTGAATTAAATAATCTCAGATACTCCTAAAATTAAATCATCTCAGATACTCCTTTAATAAAATCCTCTCAGATACTCGTTAAAATAAATCCTCTCAGATACCCCTTAAATTAAACCATCTTAGATACCTCTTAAATTAAATTCTCTCAGATACTCCTTAAATTAAATTATCTCAGATACCCCGTAAATTAAATTCTCTCAGATACTCCTTAAATTTAAATCATCTCAGATACTCCTTAAATTAAATAATCTCAGATACTCCTTAAATTAAATCCTCTGAGATACCCCTTAAATTAAATCCTCTCAGATAACCCATTAAATCAAATCATCTCAGATTCCCCTTGAATTAAATTCCCTACATATACTCCTTAAATAAAATTATCTCAGATACTCCTTTAATTAAATTATCTCAGATACTCCTTGAATAAAATTCTCTCAAATACTCCTTAAATCAAATCCTCTCAAATACTCCTTAAATTTAATCCTCTCAGATACCCCTTAAATTAAATCCTCTCAGATACTTCTTAAATGAAATCCTCTCAGATACTCCTTAAGTAAAATCTTCTCAGATACACCTTAAATTAAATCCTCTCAGATACTCCTTAAATTAAATCCTCTCAGATACTCTTTAAATTAAATCCTCTCAGATAACCCATTAAATAAAATCCTCTCAGATACTCCTTGAATAAAATCATCTCAGATACTCCTTAAATTAAATCCTCTCAAATACTCCTTAAATTAAATCCTCTCAGATACTTCTTAAGTAAAATCTTCTCAGATACACCTTAAATTAAATCATCTCAGATACTCCTTAAATTAAATCATCTCAGATACTCCTTAAATTAAATCATCTCAGATACTCCTTAAATTAAATCATCTCAGATACTCCTTTAGTAAAATCTTCTCAGATACACCTTAAATTAAATCATCTCAGATACTCCTTAAATTAAATCATCTCAGATACTCCTTAAATTAAATCATCTCAGATACTCCTTAAGTAAAATCTTCTCAGATACACCTTAAATTAAATCATCTCAGATACTCCTTAAATTAAATCATCTCAGATACTCCTTAAATTAAATCCTCTCATATACTTCTTAAATTAAATCATCTCAGATACTCCTTAAGTAAAATCTTCTCAGATACACCTTAAATTAAATCATCTCAGATACTCCTTAAATTAAATCATCTCAGATACTCCTTAAATTAAATCATCTCAGATACTCCTTAAATTAAATCCTCTCAGATACTTCTTAAATTAAATCATCTCAGATACTCCTTAAATTAAATCATCTCAGATACTCCTTAAATTAAATCATCTCAGATACTCCTTAAATTAAATCATCTCAGATACTTCTTAAATTAAATCATCTCAGATACTCCTTAAGTAAAATCTTCTCAGATACACCTAAAATTAAACTATCTCAGATACTCCTTAAATTAAATCCTCTCAGATACTCCTTAAATTAAATCCTCTCAGATAACCCATTAAATAAAATCCTCTCAGATACCCCTTAAATAAAATATTCTCAGATACTCCTTAAATTAAATAATCTCAGATACCCCTGAATTAAATATTCTCAGATACTCCTTAAATCAAATATTCTCAGATGCTCGTTCAATTAAATCCACTCAGATTCCCCTTAAATTAAATCCTCTGAGATACCTCTTAAATTAAATCATCTCAGATTCCCCTTGAATTAAATTCCCTACATATACTCCTTTAATAAAATTATCTCAGATACTCCTTTAATTAAATTATCTCAGATACTCCTTGAATACAATTCTCCTAGATACTCCTTAAATCAAATCATCTCAGATTCCCCTTGAATTAAATTCCCTACATATACTCCTTAAATAAAATTACCTCAGATACTCCTTTAATTAAATTATCTCAGATACTCCTTGAATAAAATTCTCTCAAATACTCCTTAAATCAAATCCTCTCAAATACTCCTTAAATTTAATCCTCTCAGATACCCCTTAAATTAAATCCTCTCAGATACTTCTTAAATGAAATCCTCTCAGATACACCTTAAATTAAATCCTCTCAGATACTTCTTAAATGAAATCCTCTCAGATACTCCTTAAATCAAATCCTCTCAAATACTCCTTAAATTTAATCGTCTCAGATACCCCTTAAATTAAATCCTCTCCGATACTTCTTAAATTAAATCATCTCAGATACTCCTTAAGTAAAATCTTCTCAGATACCCTTGAATTAAATCCCCTCATATACTCCTTAAATAAAATTATCTCAGATACTCCTTTAATTAAATCATCTCAGATACTCACTAAATCAAATCATCTCAGATAACCCATTAAATTAAATCCTCCCAGATACTCCTTAAATTAAATCCTTAGGTCGGGTACAGGGTCATTTTTGTGTAGGTGATTATTTTACAACACTTGAAAGTACCTGAGTCCTGATTGAATCCTCCTCATCATTACTACTCAGATACTCCTAAGATAGAGTACTGTACTATTTCATGAAACCTTCGTCTGTTCATGCATATTTTGCAATAACTCTGGAGTACTGGATCATTTCTGAGTAGGGGATTACTTTGTATCTGTTTAGGGTAGAGATGGTTTTGTGCAGTTGTAGGAGCTCTACCCTCCTAGGCGTTACCTACTCTCTTTGAGAAGGTGGTTTGTTTATTGCTTGTTTCATGATACCTGGGTCTGCTCATGCATCTTTTGACAGACACAGTGCAACACCTTTTGTGCTCTTACGATAAAGTACTGGATCATTTATCAGTAGGTGTTTACCAAGTATCTGTTTGAGGTAGGATATTGTGCAGTTCAAAGAGATCTATTATTATTATTATTATTATTATTATTATTATTATTATTATTATTATTATTATTATTACTATTATTATTATTATTATTAGTAGTAGTAGTAGTAGTATTCACTAGGAGTTCTCACACAGGTCATCAGTGATTACTCACCAAAAACCGGTGGTATTCCCTGGAGTCGGAGTGACCACAAGTCTCCCTAGATTTCCGGTATTCTCAACCTCTGTTCGATAGCCACCGCATATTACCTTGCAGAATCGCAACAGCCGTTTACCATTGGTCTTATCTGGGATTTGTGTGGCAATAAGTTTCGCCAAAGTCCCAGCGCTCTCTGCACTTCCAGTGGAGGTCTGGTTTGTGCTGTCCCTCCTCGGTATTCTCATCCTCCTTGAGCCTATGCAAATATTTTGTGGTGCCAGCCTAGGTTTGTACCATTTATTTATTCATTTATTTATTTTAATTATTTTTTATTTTTTTCACACTTTTTTTGGGGGGGGGAGCTTATAGTGTGTCTTGCTATTTCTGTTCATTGGTTCATTTTTGTGTCGTGTCGGCTGAAATCGATGTAATTTATTAGGGGGTGGGGGTTCATAAAGAGATGTTTCTGTTCCTTTGTGATGTGGTGTTTTTCTTTGGTTTTGTTTTCTTCCTGTTGCAAATTCTGTGATCTTTCGTTGCTTATGCGGGTTGGTTTCCGAATTCAAGGATTTTCTTAAGATTGCAGCTGTTTTGATCATTGCCTTCCTTCGTATAGTTTCAATGATCTTTTTGATTTCAATTTCTCCCAGTCTTTTTTCCAGGTTTTTGGGGATTGTTCCTAGTGCTCCTACGATTATTGGTATTATACTGACTTTCTTCATGCTCCATATTCCTTTCAGTTCTCTGGCTAGTTCCGTTTATTTTGTTCGTTTTTCCGTTTCTTTGATTTTCACTCTGTGTTGTCTGCTGGAACGGCGAAGTCTACGATTTTGCAAGATTTTTCCTTCTTGTCGATTATAATAACATCCGGTCTCCTTGCTTGTACGAGTTTGTATGTTTGTATATCCATATCCCAGATGCTTTTTGTGTTTTTCGTTTTCCAGTACTGTTTCTTGTTTATGTTTGTACCATTAGTCTGCGTATCCGAAATCCAATTGTTTGCACAGTCTTCAGTGTACTGCTTTCCCCACACAGTCATGTCTGTTCTTGTATTCTTTTTGGGCAAGTTTGCTACATTCACTTATTATATGATTTACTGTTTCGTCTCTTTGTCCACACAGTTTGCATTTAGTGGTTTCCTGGGTTTTATCTATTTTAGCTTTAATGTAGTTTGTCCTAATCACATTGTTCTGTGCAGCCATCAGTAAAGATTCTGTTTCTCTGTTCAATGTCCTTTCTTAGCCATGTCCAGCTATTTTCGTTGGTGTCTTCTCTTGTGAGTTTTATGAAGCGTCCATGTAGTTGTTTTTCTTCCCACTGTTCTTTTCTTGTCTGTTTGTGTCCAGTTTCGATGCATCCTGCGTTGTTCGTTGGGACGGTGTCTTTTGCTGCGGAATCAGCCTTCCTGAGTTCTGATTCATGTATTTCTCCAGCTCTTTTTTAGTGTCGTCCACACAGTCTTCTATATTTACCAGTCCTCTTCTCCCTTCGTTTCTGCTCATGTAGTGTGTCTGTATCGTCTTTTGGATGTTAGGCATTGTGCATGGTCATTAATTTTCACATCCTCTGGTCAAGGTGCCTGAGTTCTTCTTTAGTTCAGCTTTTGAATGGTCCAGAATATCTTATTAGTGATACTGCCCAGGTATTTATTCCTTTGATTAGGTTTCTGCTATATAATTTTGTTTCTAAGAGCTTTCTTGTTCTTCTCATGTATTCTTTACTAATCTTCTCTTTCATTTCACTTGATTTGATTATCTGCTTCCAAAACTCCCAAATATTTATAGCTCTCTTGTTCATCCAGCACCCTCATCTGCTCTTGATTTGGTAGTTCCATATCCTCAGTCGTCTCCAGCTTTCCCTTTTTAATCTCTAGCGATGCACACTTTTCCATTCCGAATTCTATCTGAATGTCCTGACTTAAGATTCTGGCCGTATTTATCAGCTTTTCCAGTTCCTTTTTACTTTTTGCAAATAACTTCAGGTCGTCCATGTACATGAGATGGTTTATTCTTTGTTCTCTGCTTGTGAACTTGTATCCGACATCACATTTCCTGAGTATGTAGTTGAGTGGCATCATGGCTATGATAAACAGTAGTGGTGATAGGGAGTCCACTTGGAAAATGCCTCTTTGTATTTTTATCTCCGTCAAGTGTTGTCGTCCAACTGTCAGTTCTAATCTCCATTTTTCCATTGCAGTCTTGATGAGATTAATAATCCTATCAAGTGTCTTGTACATTTTTAAGCATTCAATTATCCATGCTTGAGGGATTCTGTCGTACGCTTTCTTGTAGTCAATCCATGCCATAGACATGTTCTTTTTCTTGCGTTTAACTTATTTCCTGATCTTTTGACGTATGTATAACAGATCATGCGTCCGTCTTTTCCCTTTCTGGCATCTTTTTTGTTCCTCAGGAAGTAGCCCACGACTGCTTAGGAAATGCTAAATTTGCTCTCTCAGTTGTGTCGTTAGGATTTTCCACATCGTCGGTAAACAGGTTATTGGTTGGTAATTGCTTGGGGTCGTTCCCTTCTTGGCGTCTTTTTGTATAAGCGTTGTCCTTCCTTTGGTCATCCACTCTGGTACGTCTGTTTTATGGATACATCCTCTCAATTTCTGTGCTAGCCTTTCATGTAGGGTCGTGAATTTTTTTAACCAGTACGCATGTATTCCATCGTGACCTGGTGCTTTCCAGTTTGCCATTTTCTTTAGTGTTGTTTTAATAGTTTTTTCATTAATTTCTGTTTCCTTTTCTTCTTCAGTTTCTAGAAGTTTATCTTTCATGTCTTTCAGCCATTTAGTATTTTTGTTGTGATCTTGAGCCTTTTCCCATATCTTGCTCCAGAAATGTTTTGTGTGTGTCGGGTCCGGTTGTTCTGTTGTTGTTCTTTCTCCGTTTACGTTTTTGTAAAACTGGCTTTCATTGTTTTCTAAGGTCCTGTTCTGTTTGTACTGTTCCGATTTGTATATGTATCGTCTCAATCTTCCTTCTTTTGCTGCTATCTTTTGTTTTAGTTCTTATTCCGATTTCTGTTTTTCCATCGTTTACTGTTCTCCTACATCCTATTTACGGTTTTAGCTCACTTTTGAAGTTTGGTGATCTGGGGGTCCAGTCTGATCGCCCATTCAAATTTCGTCTGTCCATTCTTTTGGCCAGTCTTCTTTTCCTTTTTTTAGTTTCATACTTATTGATTTTACCCCCGCATATATCAAGTTGTTTAGGTATGTGATAGTGTATGTTGGGATGTACGTGAGTACTCTGCTTACTTTCTCTATTTTAACTTTTAACTTCTTCCAATCTTCGTTCCTTAGGGATGGGAGTTTTGTTTTGTTCTCGGACATTAATCGTTTGATGTTTTCCACTTCTTTTGCTTCTTCCTAAGATAGTTCTATAGTTTATTCGCCCTCTTCAGTTTCTGTGTTTATGTTTTTCCAATCTTCTTCCTGGGAGTTTTCTGTCAAGTGGTGTGTTTGATCTGTCACGCCATTTATATTTTGTTTAATTTCCGTTAATTCCATCTCCGACAACCACCCTCTCTTGAGTATCTGTCTTGCTTGATCTGCTATCTTTTGTGCCGTTGTATGGTAGTCAGTAGGAATGCTCCATAGATCTTTCATTCGTTTCCGGTATCCTCTTTCTGTTGGGTAGCGACTTTTGTAGTAGCATTCCATTACGAGTCTGTTCTCTTTCACAATAAATATAACATTTGAATATCTACCAAAAAAACGTCTTCAATCGATACGCTCGAGACTTTAAATGTTTATCGGCCCTTGAAAAAATAACGGTAACTTTTGTTCTCTAACGTGACTAGCTACTTTTGGGGGAGGGGGAATTCTAATTACGTTCAACTCAAACAAAAAGTAAAAATATTATATCCTGACCCCCGAAGTTAAATCTAAGAAGTTTCTATTTAGTTAACATTAAAATTCACAATAAATATAACATTTGTATATCTACTAAAAAGACGTCTTCAATCGATACGCTCGAGACTTTAAATGTTTATCGGTTACTGAAAAAATCATCATCATCATCATCATCATCATCATCATCATCATCATCATCATCATCATCATCATCATCATCATCGTCGTCGTCATCATCATCATCATCATGAGCAGCAGCAGCAGCAGCAGCATAATCATCAGCATCATCATCAGCATCAGCAGCAGCTGTAGCATCACTATCATCATCATACACATCATCGTCGTCGTCGTCATCATCATCATCATCATCATCATCGTCGTCGTCATCATCATCATCATCATCAGCAGCAGCAGCAGCAGCAGCAGCAGCAGTATCATCATCATCATCCTCAGCAGCAGCAGCAGCAGGAGTAGCATCATCATCACCATCATCGCCACCACCACCATAATCATCATCATCATCATCATCATCATCATCATCATCAACAGCAGCACCACCACCACCACCATCATCATCATCATCAACATCATTGTTGTTGTTGTTGTTGTTGGTTGTGGTGTTATTGTTGTTATTATTATTATTATTATTATTACTACTACTACTACTACTACTACTACTACTACTTCTACTAAGGATTCTTGATCTCCCCCACACGTTCCATCCATAGACAACCGGGCATTTTGTACATTGAATATTTTCGTTGAAATTCGGCAAGTAAAAATAAATGAAAGAACTCATGTTATAAATGTATAAGCGCTAACTTACTCTACAATAGCTCTGCTTGATCTGAAGGTTCAACTATTGAGCTGATTTAAATACCTGTCGTATTTGAGTATTGAATGTCAATACTTTATACCAGCTGGCCAAGATCAAAGTGTAGTATCTGTTCCGATGGATACTGCACCCCATAGACTTGTATTGTCTTCGCCTTCGGGGCTTGATTTACGCCGGTCTATGGCTCAGTCCTGTGCAGTTTTAGGACTTCCACCCTCCCAGGCTGTTCCTCCCCTCTTTAGGAAGAAGTAAGTTTATTGCTTACTGTCTGAGGCGCCCCAACCGGGGAATGCCGACGAGGCTGCCCTGGCAATTTTGAATGGCCAGAGTGCTCACTTCTCGGGTGCTTGCTTTTCAAGCCCCACTTTCCCGAACCGACCTTGGGTCACATCTTACCTTGTGGGAGTAAGATTTAAAAAAACTGGCCTTGTGTCTAACTCCTGGAGAGGAGTAAATAAATACCCTTATATTTTAAGCCATTTTTCTATTGTCCATTTATACCTTACTGAAATTTATACTTTTGACTTTAATTGTATATATATATATATATATATATATATATATATATATATATATATATATATATATATATATATATATATATATATCCGGTTTAAATCTCAACTGTTACTTTTCACCCCTCCCGTTTTTTCAAACCTTATTAAACCTTCCTTACACTAAATTTAAACAAACATACATAACACTCTAAGCAAATAACGCGTCCAAACGAGAGTGACACGTGACTTCACATTTCCGAAACAGATGACAACAGAAGCTGAAGAGAGCCGGATGGCTAAGTCCTTCCGTGCTTTAAACCGACGGTACGAATGTTGTACTAATTTTTCTGTACAAAAATAAATAAATATTACGCTCTTTATTTTTAATTTGTAACTTTAATTCTTAATTAATCGTGCACTCTGCTGGAGTTTGTCCTGCTATATTACAAAGAAGTTATATATATATATATATATATATATATATATATATATATATATATATATATATATATATATATATATATGTATGTATTTGTGTGTGTGTACGCTGATGTACTTTTCTCTGCAAGATATATTATTTAATTATAAAACTGACTAAATTCATTTGCACAATTCAATAATCGTTTTCTGGTCTGCTATCACGATGGATGAGTGGGTTTCGTTTCGTTCGCATCGAATCAAATGAAAAGTGCCCTCCATCCTTCTTCGATGATAATTGGTACTCAAATCAGATCACAGAATTCGGTTACTCGGTGTTAAATTTGTTTGACTAACCAAGATGGCGGCGGTAAGAGAGAAAAATTACATTCTACGATCTTTTCCTGTAAAGAGTAGGTCAATGCAAGTTCTTGGCTTTCTCATTGCGCCGTTTCCATTGGAACAAGTCGCAGCTTCGATTACCAATGTAATATTATGGGCTATTTAGCTCTTCAGGAAGTTATGCCAGCAAATATGAAAGAAATTTACCAAATAAGGAATACTAAAAATAATAAACTTTGAAATTTGTGAAACAAGACAACTTGACGCGTGATTGTGTCAAATAAATGAAATATTTATAAAATAATTTTATTTTTATCTTAATTCTCGGTTTTATAAAACCCTAATCATGGTAATACAGAAAATATTGTTGTTTTTTTTTTCTTTTTCTTTTTTTTCTTCATCATCGTTAATGTCTTACGGCGTAGCTAACGATTGATGATCTCTTCTGGTGTTATCGAAGAGACTGTTCTTTAAAATGTCCAATCTGTAGTGAAGCGCGTTGGTGCTCGTGTGTATACTAAAGTGATTGGTGTTACTACTGTTAGAAACGTGGTGGAAATGATAAACTTTGAAAATTGAAAAACCAAAAAACTTGACCCGCGTCAATTTGTCGTGTTTCTAACTGTAGAAACACCAATCTCAGTAAAAAAATAATATTTCTCTTCACTTTTAGTTCAGGACGCGAGTAGATTCAGTCAACATATTCAGAGACTCGCGTGAGTCCCCCCTCCCGAATAATATTCAGTCAGACGTGATTTAGGGCACGTAGCATAAACGGGATATAACACCCTCTGCAGATAAATGAAACAATAAATCAACAAATAATAGACCAGGTTTATACGTTATTTTTATTTTCAGGTTTTAATATGTGGACTGCACACGCAGTTGATTAATAAAACTATACTTTATCCTGCTACGTAAAAATAATAATCGGTATTGTGGTAATTTGGTACACATAGAATAAAATGGGGTACACTATTCTATGCAGAAACATTGAAGAAATAAGTAATATTCCCGTACATCTCCGTAAGTTGTTGTTTATTTTTCGGGGGTTAATATGTGGACTGTTATACGCAGGTGATATGTAAAACTATGTTGTATTCTCCTACGTAAAAATAATAATCGGTGCTGGGGTCGGGTTAGACACGTATAATAAAAAAGGGGTACAATATTCTCTGCATGGAAATTAGAAGAATAAAAAATAATCCTGTAAATGTCCGTGAGTTTTTTCTTCGTGTTTTAATATGTGGACTGTTACACGCAATTGATATGTATGACTATGCTTAATCATGCTAAGTAATTATACTATTCGGTGTTGTGGATAATTTGGGACACGTATAATATAAAGGGATACACTATTCTCTACAGAAAAAAAACAGTAATAATCCCGTAAATGTCCGTGAGTTTTTTCTTCGTGTTTTAATATGTGGACTGTTACACGCAATTGATATGTATGACTATACTTAATCATGCTAAGTAATTATAATATTCGGTGTTGTGGATAATTTGGGACACGTATAATATAAAGGGATACACTATTCTCTACAGAAAAAAAACAGTAATAATCCCGTAAATGTCCGTGAGTTTTTTCTTCGTGTTTTAATATGTGGACTGTTACACGCAATTGATATGTATGACTATGCTTAATCATGCTAAGTAATTATACTATTCGGTGTTGTGGATAATTTGGGACACGTATAATATAAAGGGATACACTATTCTCTACAGAAAAAAAACAGTAATAATCCCGTAAATGTCCGTGAGTTTTTTCTTCGTGTTTTAATATGTGGACTGTTACACGCAATTGATATGTATGACTATGCTTAATCATGCTAAGTAATTATACTATTCGGTGTTGTGGATAATTTGGGACACGTATAATATAAAGGGATACACTATTCTCTACAGAAAAAAAAACAGTAATAATCCCGTAAATGTCCGTGAGTTTTTTCTTCGTGTTTTAATATGTGGACTGTTACACGCAATTGATATGTATGACTATGCTTAATCATGCTAAGTAATTTTACTATTCGGTGTTGTGGATAATTTGGGACACGTATAATATAAAGGGATACACTATTCTCTACAGAAGAAAAACAGTAATAATCCCGTAAATGTCCGTGAGTTTTTTCTTCGTGTTTTAATATGTGGACTGTTACACGGAATTGATATGTATGACTATGCTTAATCATGCTAAGTAATTATAATATTCGGTGTTGTGAATAATTTGGGGAACGTATAATATAAAGGGATACACTATTCTCTACAGAAAAAAAACAGTAATAATCCCGTAAATGTCCGTGAGTTTTTTCTTCGTGTTTTAATATGTGGGCTGTTACACGCAATTGATATGTATGACTATGCTTAATCATGCTAAGTAATTATAATATTCGGTGTTGTGGATAATTTGGGACACGTATAATATAAAGGGATACACTATTCTCTACAGAAAAAAAACAGTAATAATCCCGTAAATGTCCGTAAGTTTTTTCTTCGTGTTTTAATATGTGGACTGTTACACGCAATTGATATGTATGACTATGCTTAATCATGCTAAGTAATTATAATATTCGGTGTTGTGGATAATTTGGGACACGTATAATATAAAGGGATACACTATTCTATACAGAAAAAATAGTAATAATCCCGTAAATGTCCGTGAGTTTTTTCTTCGTGTTTTAATATGTGGACTGTTACACGCAATTGATATGTATGACTATGCTTAATCATGCTAAGTAATTATAATATTCGGTGTTGTGGATAATTTGGGACACGTATAATATAAAGGGATACACTATTCTATACAGAAAAAACAGTAATAATCCCGTAAATGTCCGTGAGTTTTTTCTTCGTGTTTTAATATGTGGACTGTTACACGCAATTGATATGTATGACTATGCTTAATCATGCTAAGTAATTATAATATTCGGTGTTGTGGATAATTTGGGACACGTATAATATAAAGGGATACACTATTCTCTACAGAAAAAATAGTAATAATCCCGTAAATGTCCGTGAGTTTTTTTTCGTGTTTTAATATGTGGACTGTTACACGCAATTGATATGTATGACTATGCTTAATCATGCCAAGTAATTATAATATTCGGTGTTGTGGATAATTTGAGACACGTATAATATAAAGGGATACACTATTCTCTACAGAAAAAAACAGTAATAATCCCGTAAATGTCCGTGAGTTTTTTCTTCGTGTTTTACTATGTGGACTGTTACACGCAATTGATATGTATGACTATGCTTAATCATGCTAAGTAATTATAATATTCGGTGTTGTGGATAATTTGGGACACGTATAATATAAAGGGATACACTATTCTATACAGAAAAAATAGTAATAATCCCGTAAATGTCCGTGAGTTTTTTCTTCGTGTTTTAATATGTGGACTGTTACACGCAATTGATATGTATGACTATGCTTAATCATGCAAAGTAATTATAATATTCGGTGTTGTGGATAATTTGGGACACGTATAATATAAAGGGATACACTATTCTATACAGAAAAAACAGTAATAATCCCGTAAATGTCCGTGAGTTTTTTCTTCGTGTTTTAATATGTGGACTGTTACACGCAATTGATATGTATGACTATGCTTAATCATGCTAAGTAATTATAATATTCGGTGTTGTGGATAATTTGGGACACGTATAATATAAAGGGATACACTATTCTCTACAGAAAAAATAGTAATAATCCCGTAAATGTCCGTGAGTTTTTTTTTCGTGTTTTAATATGTGGACTGTTACACGCAATTGATATGTATGACTATGCTTAATCATGCCAAGTAATTATAATATTCGGTGTTGTGGATAATTTGAGACACGTATAATATAAAGGGATACACTATTCTCTACAGAAAAAAACAGTAATAATCCCGTAAATGTCCGTGAGTTTTTTCTTCGTGTTTTAATATGTGGACTGTTACACGCAATTGATATGTATGACTATGCTTAATCATGCTAAGTAATTATAATATTCGGTGTTGTGGATAATTTGGGACACGTATAATATAAAGGGATACACTATTCTATACAGAAAAAACAGTAATAATCCCGTAAATGTCCGTGAGTTTTTTCTTCGTGTTTTAATATGTGGACTGTTACACGCAATTGATATGTATGACTATGCTTAATCATGCTAAGTAATTATAATATTCGGTGTTGTGAATAATTTAGGGAACGTATAATATAAAGGGATACACTATTCTCTACAGAAAAAAAACAGTAATAATCCCGTAAATGTCCGTGAGTTTTTTCTTCGTGTTTTAATATGTGGACTGTTACACGCAATTGATATGTATGACTATGCTTAATCATGCTAAGTAATTATAATATTCGGTGTTGTGGATAATTTGGGACACGTATAATATAAAGGGATACACTATTCTCTACAGAAGAAAAACAGTAATAATCCCGTAAATGTCCGTGAGTTTTTTCTTCGTGTTTTAATATGTGGACTGTTACACGGAATTGATATGTATGACTATGCTTAATCATGCTAAGTAATTATAATATTCGGTGTTGTGAATAATTTGGGGAACGTATAATATAAAGGGATACACTATTCTCTACAGAAAAAAAAACAGTAATAATCCCGTAAATGTCCGTGAGTTTTTTCTTCGTGTTTTAATATGTGGGCTGTTACACGCAATTGATATGTATGACTATGCTTAATCATGCTAAGTAATTATAATATTCGGTGTTGTGGATAATTTGGGACACGTATAATATAAAGGGATACACTATTCTCTACAGAAAAAAAACAGTAATAATCCCGTAAATGTCCGTGAGTTTTTTCTTCGTGTTTTAATATGTGGACTGTTACACGCAATTGATATGTATGACTATGCTTAATCATGCTAAGTAATTATAATATTCGGTGTTGTGGATAATTTGGGACACGTATAATATAAAGGGATACACTATTCTATACAGAAAAAATAGTAATAATCCCGTAAATGTCCGTGAGTTTTTTCTTCGTGTTTTAATATGTGGACTGTTACACGCAATTGATATGTATGACTATGCTTAATCATGCTAAGTAATTATAATATTCGGTGTTGTGGATAATTTGGGACACGTATAATATAAAGGGATACACTATTCTATACAGAAAAAACAGTAATAATCCCGTAAATGTCCGTGAGTTTTTTCTTCGTGTTTTAATATGTGGACTGTTACACGCAATTGATATGTATGACTATGCTTAATCATGCTAAGTAATTATAATATTCGGTGTTGTGGATAATTTGGGACACGTATAATATAAAGGGATACACTATTCTCTACAGAAAAAATAGTAATAATCCCGTAAATGTCCGTGAGTTTTTTTTCGTGTTTTAATATGTGGACTGTTACACGCAATTGATATGAATGACTATGCTTAATCATGCTAAGTAATTATAATATTCGGTGTTGTGGATAATTTGAGACACGTATAATATAAAGGGATACACTATTCTCTACAGAAAAAAACAGTAATAATCCCGTAAATGTCCGTGAGTTTTTTCTTCGTGTTTTACTATGTGGACTGTTACACGCAATTGATATGTATGACTATGCTTAATCATGCTAAGTAATTATAATATTCGGTGTTGTGGATAATTTGGGACACGTATAATATAAAGGGATACACTATTCTATACAGAAAAAATAGTAATAATCCCGTAAATGTCCGTGAGTTTTTTCTTCGTGTTTTAATATGTGGACTGTTACACGCAATTGATATGTATGACTATGCTTAATCATGCTAAGTAATTATAATATTCGGTGTTGTGGATAATTTGGGACACGTATAATATAAAGGGATACACTATTCTATACAGAAAAAACAGTAATAATCCCGTAAATGTCCGTGAGTTTTTTCTTCGTGTTTTAATATGTGGACTGTTACACGCAATTGATATGTATGACTATGCTTAATCATGCTAAGTAATTATAATATTCGGTGTTGTGGATAATTTGGGACACGTATAATATAAAGGGATACACTATTCTCTACAGAAAAAATAGTAATAATCCCGTAAATGTCCGTGAGTTTTTTTTTCGTGTTTTAATATGTGGACTGTTACACGCAATTGATATGTATGACTATGCTTAATCATGCCAAGTAATTATAATATTCGGTGTTGTGGATAATTTGAGACACGTATAATATAAAGGGATACACTATTCTCTACAGAAAAAAACAGTAATAATCCCGTAAATGTCCGTGAGTTTTTTCTTCGTGTTTTAATATGTGGACTGTTACACGCAATTGATATGTATGACTATGCTTAATCATGCTAAGTAATTATAATATTCGGTGTTGTGGATAATTTGGGACACGTATAATATAAAGGGATACACTATTCTATACAGAAAAAACAGTAATAATCCCGTAAATGTCCGTGAGTTTTTTCTTCGTGTTTTAATATGTGGACTGTTACATGCAATTGATATGTGTGACTATGCTTAATCATGCTAAGTAATTATAATATTCGGTGTTGTGGATAATTTGGGACACGTATAATATAAAGGGATACACTATTCTCTACAGAAAAAATAGTAATAATCCCGTAAATGTCCGTGAGTTTTTTTTTCGTGTTTTAATATGTGGACTGTTACACGCAATTGATATGTATGACTATGCTTAATCATGCCAAGTAATTATAATATTCGGTGTTGTGGATAATTTGAGACACGTATAATATAAAGGGATACTATATTCTCTACAGAAAAAAACAGTAATAATCCCGTAAATGTCCGTGAGTTTTTTCTTCGTGTTTTAATATGTGGACTGTTACACGCAATTGATATGTATGACTATGCTTAATCATGCTAAGTAATTATAATATTCGGTGTTGTGGATAATTTGGGACACGTATAATATAAAGGGATACACTATTCTATACAGAAAAAATAGTAATAATCCCGTAAATGTCCGTGAGTTTTTTCTTCGTGTTTTAATATGTGGACTGTTACACGCAATTGATATGTATGACTATGCTTAATAATGCTAAGTAATTATAATATTCGGTGTTGTGGATAATTTGGGACACGTATAATATAAAGGGATACACTATTCTCTACAGAAAAAAAACAGTAATAATCCCGTAAATGTCCGTGAGTTTTTTCTTCGTGTTTTAATATGTGGACTGTTACACGGAATTGATATGTATGACTATGCTTAATCATGCTAAGTAATTATAATATTCGCTGTTGTGGATAATTTGGGACACGTATAATATAAAGGGATACACTATTCTCTACAGAAAAAAAACAGTAATAATCCCGTAAATGTCCGTGGGTTTTTTCTTCGTGTTTTAATATGTGGACTGTTACACGCAATTGATATGTATGACTATGCTTAATCATGCTAAGTAATTATAATATTCGCTGTTGTGGATAATTTGGGACACGTATAATATAAAGGGATACACTATTCTCTACAGAAAAAAAACAGTAATAATCCCGTAAATGTCCGTGAGTTTTTTCTTCGTGTTTTAATATGTGGACTGTTACACGCAATTGATATGTATGACTATGCTTAATCATGCTAAGTAATTATAATATTCGGTGTTGTGGATAATTTGGGACACGTATAATATAAAGGGATACACTATTCTATACAGAAAAAATAGTAATAATCCCGTAAATGTCCGTGAGTTTTTTCTTCGTGTTTTAATATGTGGACTGTTACACGCAATTGATATGTATGACTATGCTTAATCATGCTAAGTAATTATAATATTCGGTGTTGTGGATAATTTGGGACACGTATAATATAAAGGGATACACTATTCTATACAGAAAAAACAGTAATAATCCCGTAAATGTCCGTGAGTTTTTTCTTCGTGTTTTAATATGTGGACTGTTACACGCAATTGATATGTATGACTATGCTTAATCATGCTAAGTAATTATAATATTCGGTGTTGTGGATAATTTGGGACACGTATAATATAAAGGGATACACTATTCTCTACAGAAAAAATAGTAATAATCCCGTAAATGTCCGTGAGTTTTTTTTCGTGTTTTAATATGTGGACTGTTACACGCAATTGATATGTATGACTATGCTTAATCATGCTAAGTAATTATAATATTCGGTGTTGTGGATAATTTGAGACACGTATAATATAAAGGGATACACTATTCTCTACAGAAAAAAACAGTAATAATCCCGTAAATGTCCGTGAGTTTTTTCTTCGTGTTTTACTATGTGGACTGTTACACGCAATTGATATGTATGACTATGCTTAATCATGCTAAGTAATTATAATATTCGGTGTTGTGGATAATTTGGGACACGTATAATATAAAGGGATACACTATTCTATACAGAAAAAATAGTAATAATCCCGGAAATGTCCGTGAGTTTTTTCTTCGTGTTTTAATATGTGGACTGTTACACGCAATTGATATGTATGACTATGCTTAATCATGCTAAGTAATTATAATATTCGGTGTTGTGGATAATTTGGGACACGTATAATATAAAGGGATACACTATTCTATACAGAAAAAACAGTAATAATCCCGTAAATGTCCGTGAGTTTTTTCTTCGTGTTTTAATATGTGGACTGTTACACGCAATTGATATGTATGACTATGCTTAATCATGCTAAGTAATTATAATATTCGGTGTTGTGGATAATTTGGGACACGTATAATATAAAGGGATACACTATTCTCTACAGAAAAAATAGTAATAATCCCGTAAATGTCCGTGAGTTTTTTTTTCGTGTTTTAATATGTGGACTGTTACACGCAATTGATATGTATGACTATGCTTAATCATGCCAAGTAATTATAATATTCGGTGTTGTGGATAATTTGAGACACGTATAATATAAAGGGATACACTATTCTCTACAGAAAAAAACAGTAATAATCCCGTAAATGTCCGTGAGTTTTTTCTTCGTGTTTTAATATGTGGACTGTTACACGCAATTGATATGTATGACTATGCTTAATCATGCTAAGTAATTATAATATTCGGTGTTGTGGATAATTTGGGACACGTATAATATAAAGGGATACACTATTCTATACAGAAAAAACAGTAATAATCCCGTAAATGTCCGTGAGTTTTTTCTTCGTGTTTTAATATGTGGACTGTTACACGCAATTGATATGTATGACTATGCTTAATCATGCTAAGTAATTATACTATTCGGTGTTGTGGATAATTTGGGACACGTATAATATAAAGGGATACACTATTCTCTACAGAAAAAATAGTAATAATCCCGTAAATGTCCGTGAGTTTTTTTTTCGTGTTTTAATATGTGGACTGTTACACGCAATTGATATGTATGACTATGCTTAATCATGCCAAGTAATTATAATATTCGGTGTTGTGGATAATTTGAGACACGTATAATATAAAGGGATACACTATTCTCTACAGAAAAAAACAGTAATAATCCCGTAAATGTCCGTGAGTTTTTTCTTCGTGTTTTAATATGTGGACTGTTACACGCAATTGATATGTATGACTATGCTTAATCATGCTAAGTAATTATAATATTCGGTGTTGTGGATAATTTGGGACACGTATAATATAAAGGGATACACTATTCTATACAGAAAAAATAGTAATAATCCCGTAAATGTCCGTGAGTTTTTTCTTCGTGTTTTAATATGTGGACTGTTACACGCAATTGATATGTATGACTATGCTTAATAATGCTAAGTAATTATAATATTCGGTGTTGTGGATAATTTGGGACACGTATAATATAAAGGGATACACTATTCTCTACAGAAAAAAAACAGTAATAATCCCGTAAATGTCCGTGAGTTTTTTCTTCGTGTTTTAATATGTGGACTGTTACACGGAATTGATATGTATGACTATGCTTAATCATGCTAAGTAATTATAATATTCGCTGTTGTGGATAATTTGGGACACGTATAATATAAAGGGATACACTATTCTCTACAGAAAAAAAACAGTAATAATCCCGTAAATGTCCGTGGGTTTTTTCTTCGTGTTTTAATATGTGGACTGTTACACGCAATTGATATGTATGACTATGCTTAATCATGCTAAGTAATTATAATATTCGCTGTTGTGGATAATTTGGGACACGTATAATATAAAGGGATACACTATTCTCTACAGAAAAAAACAGTTATAATCCCGTAAATGTCCGTGATTTTTTACTTCGTGTTTTAATATGTGGACTGTTACACGCAATTGACATGTATGACTATACTTAATCATGCTAAGTAATTATAATATTCGGTGTTGTGGATAATTTGGGACACGTATAATATAAAGGGATACACTATTCTCTACAGAAAAAAAACAGTTATAATCGCGTAAATGTCCGTGAGTTTTTTCTTCGTGTTTTAATATGTGGACTGTTACACGCAATTGATATGTATGACTATACTTAATCATGCTAAGTAATTATAATATTCGGTGTTGTGGATAATTTGGGACACGTATAATATAAAGGGATACACTATTCTCTACAGAAAAAAAAACACTAATAATCGCGTAAATGTCCGTGAGTTTTTTCTTCGTGTTTTAATATGTGGACTGTTACACGCAATTGATATGTATGACTATGCTTAATCATGCTAAGTAATTATAATATTCGCTGTTGTGGATAATTTGGGACACGTATAATATAAAGGGATACACTATTCTCTACAGAAAAAAAAACAGTAATAATCCCGTAAATGTCCGTGAGTTTTTTCTTCGTGTTTTAATATGTGGACTGTTACACGCAATTGATATGTATGACTATGCTTAATCATGCTAAGTAATTATAATATTCGGTGTTGTGGATAATTTGGGACACGTATAATATAAAGGGATACACTATTCTCTACAGAAAAAAAAACACTAATAATCGCGTAAATGTCCGTGAGTTTTTTCTTCGTGTTTTAATATGTGGACTGTTACACGCAATTGATATGTATGACTATGCTTAATCATGCTAAGTAATTATAATATTCGCTGTTGTGGATAATTTGGGACACGTATAATATAAAGGGATACACTATTCTCTACAGAAAAAAAACCAGTAATAATCCCGTAAATGTCCGTGAGTTTTTTCTTCGTGTTTTAATATGTGGACTGTTACACGCAATTGATATGTATGACTATGCTTAATCATGCTAATAATTATAATATTCGGTGTTGTGGATAATTTGGGACACGTATAATATAAAGGGATACACTATTCTCTACAGAAAAAAACAGTAATAATCTCTTAAATGTCCGTGAGTTGATTCTTTTGTTGTTGTTAGTTTTCGGGTTTTAATATCTGGACTGCTATACACAGTTGATAGGTATTACGATGTTCGATCTTGCTACGTAAAAACAATATTTGGTATTGCAGGTAATTAGAGACATGTAGACTAAAAAGGTGGACGCTATTTTCTGCAGAGAAAATAAAAGAACGAGATTATAATCACGTAAATCTCCGTGGGTTTTTTATTTTTATTTTCATGGTTTTAATATGTGGACTACCGCACGCAGTTGATAGGTATAAATATGCTTGTAAATATGCAATGTAACATCACTGACTAACGGTCACATATAAAAAAAAAAAGTGAACGAGAAGTAGGCAATATACAGTCTATGTGTAGAATAACTCACAACAGATGACACATCTACGAGACACAGACATGCTACATCTACGAGACACAGACATGCTACCTCTACGAGACACAGACATGCTACATCTACGAGACACAGACATGCTACATCTACGAGACACATACATTCTACATCTACGAGACACAGACATGCTACATCTACGAGACACAGACATGCTACATCTACGAGACACAGACATGCTGCATCTACGAGACACAGACATGCTACATCTACGAGACACATACATGCTACATCTACGAGACACAGACATGCTACATCTACGAGACACAGACATGCTACATCTACGAGACACAGACATGCTGCATCTACGAGACACAGACATGCTACATCTACGAGACACAGACATGCTACATCTACGAGACACAGACATGCTACATCTACGAGACACAGACATGCTGCATCTACGAGACACAGACATGCTACATCTACGAGACACAGACATGCTACATCTACGAGACACAGACATGCTACATCTACGAGACACAGACATGCTTCATCTACGAGACACAGACATGCTACATCTACGAGACACAGACATGCTACATCTACGAGACACAGACATGCTACATCTACGAGACACAGACATGCTACATCTACGAGACACAGACATGCTAAATCTACGAGATACAGACATGCTACATCTACAAGACACAGACATGCTACATCTACGAGACACAGACATGCTACATCTACGAGACACAGACATGCTACATCTACGAGACACAGACATGCTACATCTACGAGACACAGACATGCTACATCTACGAGACACAGACATGCTACATCTACGAGACACATACATGCTACATCTACGAGACACAGACATGCTACATCTACGAGACACAGACATGCTACATTTACGAGACACAGACATGCTACATCTACGAGACACAGACATGCTACATCTACGAGACACAGACATGCTACATCTACGAGACACTGACATGCTACATCTACGAGACACAGACATGCTACATCTACGAGACACAGACATGCTACATCTACGAGACACAGACATGCTACATCTACTAGACACAGACATGCTACATCTACGAGACACAGACATGCTACATCTACAAGACACAGACATGCTACATCTACGAGACACAGACATGCTACATCTACGAGACACAGACAGGTCGTGTTATAAGTAGCAATACAACAAAAAACGACATTACGGTGTCAGAAAACGAATAAGATTCTTCACTATGGTTGTCGTTAGAGGAGGGTGAAATGTAAACGCTGTTTCGATTGTTCTTATTTACTTCATAAACAAAACGAATCAATTGATTAATAATAATATCGATGTATTGAACTCTCTTCTGAATTGATCTGCTTTTCATATTAATGAGTATTAAAAAACTATTAATGCAATCATACGAAAAGCGTGAAAACTGTCTGATGAGATTGATTTTTTCGAGTGCCCGTGCGCAAAGCAACTAACTGCTACTGCGATTACTATGCATTCTTCCCCTTTCATTAAGTAAACAAAAACATAAGCATGCAGGATTTACGCACGGTAGTGAAAAATACTGCGTAATGTTGTATTATGTTTGAAACTAAAACGAAGTATGGTACGGTGGAGTAGAAGAAATAGAAAAAGAAGAAGAAGATGAAGAAGAAAAAGAAAAAGAAGAAGAAGAAGAAGAAAAAGAAGAAGAAGATGAAGATGAAGATGAAAAAGAAAAAGAAAAAGAAGAAGAAGAAGAAAAAGAAAAAGAAAAAGAAGAAGAAGATGAAGATAAAAAAGAAAAAGAAGAAGAAGAAGAAAAAGAAGATGAAGATGAAGATCAATATGAAAAAGAAAAAGAAAAAGAAGAAGAAGAAGAAGAAAAACACGAAGAAGATGAAGAAGAAAAAGAAGAAGAAGAAGAAGATGAAGAAAAAGAAGAAGAAGAAGAACAAGAAAAAAAGAAGAAGAAAAAAGAAGAAGAACAAGAAAAAAAGAAGAAGAAGAAAAAGAGGAAGAAAGAGAAGAAGAAGAAGAAGAAGAAGAAGAAGAAGAAAAAGAAGAAGAAGAAGATGAAGAAGAAAAAGAAGAAAAAGAAGAAGAAAAAGATGAAGAAAAAGATGAAGAAAATAAAGAAGAAGAAGAAGAAGAAGAAGAGGAATGAGACAAAAAAGAAGCCAAGAATGAATACAAATAAAAAGTAGAAGCAAAAATGAAGGGCCATTCATTCATTTCATATGAATCAGATAATTCTATTGTTGGCATTCGTTTCCACGATATGTTTCTAGTCATAATTCTATTGAGAAAGAAATCGGGTACTTACGGGAGGGACCGCGTAAAGGTTTCCAACATCCTAAGTAAAAGTGTTTCTGTGAAACGTACTGGATTCGAACTTGGAACACGAAGGTTGTCATTTAGCCACCGTGACCTCCCCCGCTCCCCCTAAAAAATGATTATGGTAAGGTGCGTGAAAAGAAGAAGGAGAAAAAGAAGAGACGAAAAAGAAGAAGAAGAAGAGACGAAAACGAAGAAGAAGAAGAAGAAGAAAAAGAAGAAGAAGAAAAAGAAGAAGCGAAGAAGAAGAAAACAAAGAAGAAGAAGAAAAAGAAGAAGAAAAAGAAGAAGAAAAAGAAGAAAAAAGAAGAAGAAGAAAAAGAAGAAGAAATAATAATAAGAAGAAATAAGAAGAAGAAAAAGAAGAAAAAGAAGAAGAAAAGGAAGAAGAAGAAGAAGAAAGAGAAGAAAAAGAAGAAGAAGAAGAAGAAGAAGAAAGAGAAGAAAAAGAAGATGAAGAAGAAGAAGTAAAAGAAGAAAAAGAAGAAGAAGAAGAAGAAGAAGAAAGAGAAGAAAAAGAAGATGAAGAAGAAGAAGTAAAAGAAGAAAAAGAAGAAGAAAAAGAAGAAGAAGAAGAAGAAGAAGAAGAAGAAAAAAAAAGAAGAAGGAAGAGGAGAAGAAGGGGAAGAAGAAGAAGGAGAAGAAGAAGAAGAAGAAAAAAAAGACGAAGAAGAAAAAGAAGAAATAAGAAAAAGTGAGACTAGTAAATGTGATGAAGAATAAGAAGGATCAGAAAAGGAATAAGAAGGGTGAGAAAAAGAAGAAGAAAAAGAAGAAAAAGAAGAAGAAGAAGAAGAAGAAAGAAGAAGATGAAAGAACGAGAAGAGAAAAAGGAAGAGAAGAAAAAGAAAAGAGGAAAAAGAATTAAATGGCAAAAAGAGCAGGACTGAAAAAAGAAAAATAAAGAAAAGTAGAATAAAAGTAATCGTAGAAGAAGAAGAAGAAGAAGAAGAAGAAGAAGAAGAAGAAGAAGAAGAAGAAAAATGAAAACAAGAACACAGAAGAAAAAAAGAACCGAATGAGATGAACAGGCGAAAGAGCGGAAAACGAAAAAGAAAATAAGAAAAGGAACGAGAGGAACTAGAGAAGAAGAAAAAAAGAAAAAGAAGAAAAAGAAGAAAAAGAATAAAAAGAAAGAAAAGTATCAGATACATTAGAAGGACAAGAAAAAAGACACGAAAACGAACGGCTGTGCAAAAAAAAATTGGAATATAAAATCAAAAATGGCACATTAAACTTACAATAATTTAGAAAACTCCTAAAGATACCCTCCAGAAATTGAAGATGATGAAGGATTCCAAAAATAAAAGCTCGCAAAAAAATGGTATCAACTTTCTCCAGAATCTAAGACAATGTGAAATTGATTTGATCAAAATGTAGAGGGGGAGGGGGGGAATAAGTAGGCGGAGAAGGAATTTAAGACAATGTTAAATTGATTTGTCAGAGGAAGTCGCCATTCTTATTAGAACTGACAAAAAACCATTATGGACGAAAGTGTTTGATTCTTTGGCAAAAAAAGAAATGTCTTGAAATCTTGCAGTCAAATAATTTCAATCAGGCTTAAACGCTCTCGTCACTTTTTGGACGATTTTTTCTTTTTATCGCAGAAATATGATAGTCCACTATGAACATTAAACGGAAAGTGGTCAACGAATACATCCTGCCTGTTATGCCATGGTAGCGAAACATGGGCACCCAATAATGCAGCAATATAGTAACGCGTTATTCTCGGCATCACTGTACATGAAAAAAAAAAAGAAACATCTGGACCAGACAGCAAACTGGAGCAACCGTCATCGGCACCAGAATTACAAACATCTAAACATAGATGAGAAAATCACCTTTTGTTATCTAAAAGAGAGCAGGTAAACATATAGAGCGACAGAATAGACTCCGATGTAATATAAAGAAAGGCCATAAAACACGGTGGAGAGACAACCACGACAGCCAACTGGATCCTACGTGACCATTCCTAGCCAAGAACAAAACAAGATGGAAGGAAACCAGAAAGAAGTTCCTCTTCAAAGAGAGATCAATAACCTTGATTATATGTATATGTTTATATATTTTTCACTTTTGTTTCATTTTACTTCAATCGAAGTTCTCAGAGATCAACAGGCTAACACTTGATCTCTATATGAGACATAGATGTTCGAATAGTCCATTAAAGTTCTCCGTTACTTCTCAAACACTGAGTTGGTTAAAAAGTTAAGAACATTAATTTTCGTCTCCTAAACTAACCAGTTAACAATGTTAATATATATTTTTTTCTTGTCGTTTCTTGGTCTTACCGGATTACAGAACCAGAATTCATCTAGTCTGGTGGAGTATCCAGCGCAATACTGTTACATGAGATAACTGCACCAGGAGAGTTTAAATTACCTACTAGGAGAGTTTGAATAACCTACCAGGAGAGTTTGAATTACCTACTAGGAGAGTTTGAATTACCTACTAGGAGAGTTTGAATTACCTACTAGACACCATCCTCGAGTGTCTTCGGTCTCTCTGTATAAGGGTTCGTCAAGACAACCTGAAACGAGGATATATCATCCTACAAGTAAACCCTGACCAAATATTACAAAATAACATAGTATTCGATGTCTAAATAAGATCCCCTCGAGACAGCTATACACTGGCTCATGCCGGGAATGTTTTTTTATGTGTAGGATTAATTAGGAATTTTGAAAGACAGCTCTTGGGTATAAAGGTGTATAATGTGGACTATATTTAGTTCTATTTATGCAAAGTGTGGAGATAGGTTTAGAAGCCGTTCGTGAAATTTCAGATATCTCTGATTTTTGTGAAATTAATATTAACACACTTGCGGTTATATGAACACAAGTAATTTTAAAAAAAAAGGTGAAGAGATGACCTTTACAGCCAATTAGGTACTACGTGGTTACGCCTGTCCAGGTAAAAAAAAAAAGGGAGGGGGTTCCTCCTCCGGAATTGATCAAACACCCTAATAATGATGATAACTATGATAAGTAGAGATTGTGATTATCTAGAATACTGAAATCGTAATCATTATGGAGGAAATTTCCACTAGAAATTAACTTAAGGTGTTCCAAGAAAATTACCCCAAGAACAGTAAGTCGTGATACGTGGCTAGTCTTCCTCTCTATATAAAACTCTATATATGCTTTATACGGTACAAATCACGTTGACAAACCGGTTCCCGTTAGATCACCGAAGTTAAGCGACGTCGAGCCTGGCCAGTATTAAATGGGTGACCATTTGGGACTACCAGGTGCTGTATGTGCTCTCTGTTTATCTCGGCATTGTTTCCAGTCGTCTTGAACTGCTTGCCATTGGAATCAAGCAGTGCCGACTCAGGAAAGGTGTTGTTATGGATTGCGCAACCCTTGCTTCATAATTACACGCGCAGCCAGACCCTTATAGGGGTATCCATAGTCTCTCTAGACTGAACGGAGGGCGTGTGTATGTGTATGTGTGTGTTATATTTTTGCGTCCCCTATAAAAAAAAGGTTTGAGAATCTACATTAAATCCAAAAGCGTATTATTACGTAAAATTTATCGGCAAGACAATGGAAGGGTTAGCAAATCTCTAAATGCATCCCTAACGGGACTACGATTGCTTAACATCCTTACAACTTCAGATATATCTTATTTTATGAAATTTTACTTTTTGGGAAAGACAATGGAAGTGGTCCTGAATTTCTCAGTGCTCTTCCAAACGAACCTACTGTAAAACTTTAAATATATTCTATTTTTATGAAATTTATATCATATGTATGTAATATTATAGAATAGAAAGTTGGCGCGAATCTCCACGAATATCTACGCGCCCCTACATCTAAGTGACCTATGTCGAGGGACACCTTCTTAAGACTTCAAATACGTATATCCAATGAACACTGTAAGCAAGAACCATATGAAATTACTCCAACAAAACCATCAGATACAAATCTTAGTCGGCTTATAATTGTACCGTCTTAATACCAGTCGACAAAAGCAAAGGAGATTTACATGGAAATATCTCTCCCCTAATTTGGACTCGTCTAAAAAATGTCGACAAGTGTACCTATCTTGGTAGTAAAGTTGCCAAGAAAAATTCCACAGAGTGTGAACTGAAGGTGCGAATAAGCCTGGGAACAAGTGGACAAGATGAAAGCGATCTGGAAGTCAAGCCTTCACACCAAGATGAAACGTGACGTTTTTGAAGAATTGCTGCATCGGTACTCGTATATGGAAGTAGCAGTTTGACTTTCACTAAAATATTGGAAAAGAAAATTGATGATGTATACACCAGAATGCTAAGAGCTGCTCTTTACATCTACTGGAGACAGCACCCCACGAGAGAGCAAGTCTACGGACACCTTCCTCAGATTTTAGCCCTGATCAGAAAGAGAAGAACCAGATTTGCTGGAAATTGCTGGAGGGTTAAAGATCAAATCATCAGCGACGTTTTTCTGTGGATGCCAAAACAGGGATGTGGCTCAGTGGATAGACCGCACAGGACCTACATGAAACAACTATCAGAAGACTCACAATGTACATACGAAGACCTACCAGGTGTAATGGAGGATAGAGCGAGATGGCGTGAAAGAGTCAGGAAGATCTGTGACACCACCACGACTTGACGATAATGACATACTAGTTGAGAATACGTTCTCGACAATCAGTCCGACAGAGACTGTCCATTTCGGTGGCCTTTATCTGTCGGGCTATGGTATAGGTCTTCCTTCTTTGAGAAGGCGTTATTGGCTGCTAATTTTCTGAGGTTCCCTACCGGGGAATGCCTATATGTTACTTATGCTACTTTTCGCGGCCCACCTGGCTCTTACGCTAGGGGTGCTGGCTTTATCCTCCCACCTTCCGGCCTTGTGTCACACCTTCTTGCCGTGAGAAGGAAGTCAATAAAGCGGATTCTAAAGTGATTCAGTCGGAGAAAGTCGGCTTATAATATATATAGCGACATAGTATTTTTGACTTCGGCCCGACTGCTTTATAGTTCGATCCCAACCAACCTCTAAGATTTTTTTTCTACATTTCGAGGGAATGGGGAAGAGATATAGGGGAGGGGACGACCGGTAAGACACATATTAATACAATAGCGTGTGTGATTTTGTGTGTCATGCTTACATCAAAAGCAACGACCTTCATAATCTTTGTATGCTACTCATGAATTGGCTTGGCTTTTTTGGCTAAGATCAAAGTGTAGTATCTGTTTCGATGGATACTGCACTCCATAGACTGGTATTGTCTTGGCCTTCGGGGCTTGATTTACGCCGGTCTATGGATCTGTCCTGTGCAGTTCTAGGAAGTCCACCTTCCCAGGCTCCGCCTCCCCTCTTTGGGGAGAAGTAAGTTTATTGCTTACTGCCTGGGGCGCCCCTACCGGGGAATGCCAACGGGGCTGCCCAGGCAATTTTTAATGGCCAGAGTGCTCACCTTCTCGACCGCTGGCTTTTCAAACCCCACTTTCCCGACCCGACTTTGGGTCACATCTTACTTGTGGGGGTCAGATAAAACTGGCCTTGTGCCTAACTCCTGGAGAGGAGTAAATAAATATTCATGAATTGGAGCCAAATTTAATTTAATCGAAAACATTTACAAAGTAAGGTTTAGTCGTCAAAATATTAACTTTACTAGAAATATTGTATATAAAGAAGTTTTGTAAATTGTTTCATGTATTGTTCATTTTTAAAAAATAAATATACAAGTCAAATCTTATCATATTTTATTCAAACATGTATAGGTTAGGAACAAGATAATTAGTATTAAAAACATCATTTCGTGTAATTCACACGGGTCCCGCTAGTTATTATTATTATTATTATTTTAATAAGCTGGAGAATAAAGAGAATTTTTCAAAAGACGGCGAAGAAACGCGCAGTTAACGTATTTCTCATTGTCCCAAGAATATATATATATATATATATATATATATATATATATATATATATATATATATATATATATATATATATATATATATATATATATATGGTGTGTGTGTATTTAGGCAGCATATTTTGTTTTAATCACAGAGTGTTTTTGCTTGATGAGGGTGTTTTTTTTTAAATGTTCAATTTTTCGAATAGTCCATTTAGTATTTTGGTCAAATTCGTGGTTGTAAATTCCGTGGGTTCTTGTTCCATTTTTCTTTTCTTTTTTCACGAGTACTTTCGATTTAATTCAGCAAATAATAATCAGGCGGGGTTAGTCTTGGCTTAGTTACATGTCTGTACTGCTTAGTTCGTCTAACAAAGACAAAACCGTTCTGATTATGGTTGGAGGAATCAAATCGAAAATACTCGCTAAAAAAGTGAGAAAAACGCACGGAACTTAAATACACTTATTCGCCCCAAATGATCTACAAAAATAATGAAATAATTTTAAAAAAAAGAAGTCTCATCATGACTAGTAGAAACGCTGTTAGTCAAGTATGTTTGTTCGCTAGTATGTATCTGTCTGTTACAATTGAGTTTTAAATAACAATGCACACACAAAACGCGCAGATCGCATCGACCCGCTCTTATATTGGTCCGTTCTTTCTTTGCGAAACAGAAACGTCGACGGAAGGCGACATTAAAGTGCAGAAGTCCACTTGAATATTTGAACCGGAAACGAGATACTCGAAGATAAAATTTATCCAACATGAACCACTTCCCCATCCATAAATAAACCGAACGCGTATTTGCCACAAGCGAACGATCGAACCACGCAGGCGTGAAGCCGCAGGTAGTATCCTTCCCTCTTCTCAGGTGGGCAAGCAACCGTACAAGCCGATTGGCAAAAATACGCAACGGAAAGAATCGGGATGCGATGGGGGAGAAGGGGAGCGGGTCGGGTATTGGGCAGGCAGGTGCGCGCATGGCTGGGCAAGTCTTCTTCTTGACGGTTCCGTTCATGGCGTTCCTAGACTTTCGGTCGCCGGAACGCTTTGTCCCGGTCCATTGGAGCCGTCTTCTTGGTCTCTTGGCTGATGCCAAAATTTCCAGGGGTCAGAGGGCGGATTTCTGGAGAGAACTGTGCAAGTGGGAGTGCGGAGGAAGTGAGGGAGAGGGGAATTTAATTCCAGTCAAAGAGATATTTTTGTGGTCGAGCAGAAGAAAGAATGGGACTCGATGCATCAACAGATACTATTAATGGCAGTGTTCAATGAGAGGGAATTGTTATATATATATATATATATATATATATATATATAAATATATATAAATATATATATATATATATATATATATATATATATATATATATATTTATTTATTTATTTATTTATTTTGGCACAGAAAAATTAGTGCAACATTCGTATCGTCGGTTTCAAGCACAGAAGGACTTAGCCAAAGTTGAAGAGAGCCGGATGGCTAAGTACTTCTGTGCTTGAAACCGACGGTACGAATGTTGTACTAATTTTTCTGTACCAAGATAAATAAATATTACGCTCTTAATTTTTAAGTTTTTAATTTTGATTATCAATTAATCGCGCACTCTGCTGAGATTTTTCCTGCTATATTACAAAAGAAGTTATATATATACATATATATATATATATATATGTGTGTGTATATATGTATATATATATATATATATAGAGAGAGAGAGAGAAAGAGACAGACAGACAGACAGACAGAGATATAGATAGATAGATAGATAGATAGATAGATTGATAGATTGATAGATAGATAAGTTGTTACACACACACACACACACACATATATATATATATATATATATATATATATATATATATATATACATTATATATATGTATATATATATATAGAGAGAGATATAGAATGAGAGAGAGAAAAAGAGATATGTGGATATGAACATAAATTTATGTAAATTAAGCTAAACAGGGGCATCCGCGTTTAATCCCTGTATGGAATTGTCAGGCGTAAGTGAGCAATTAGCTTGACAATTCCATAAGGGGATGAAAAGCTGACGCCTCTGTGTCGCTTAACTGCCATGAATTTGTTCATCCATTACTACCTAGTTATACTCACGTATCGATCACTTCTTAAGTAAATATTAAAAATTGATACATAATATATTATATTTCGTTATTAAAGGCAGCTGTCGTAGAGAATTCGACTTTTGAAAAGAACATTGCATCGTAGCCACGGTGACGGCTTTGCAAATACTAGCACTACACACACACACACACTAATATATATATATATATATATATATATATATATATATATATATATATATGTATATATATATATATGTAGAAGGGGTTCGAACTTTGCGACCCTCTGAGATTAACATTCCCTACACTGATGAGAACGAAAGGTCGAAACGCTAGCGTATGTAGGTAAAATTAATTTAATATTGTTTACTTAAAAATTAAGATTGCTATAAGCCCCTTTAATAAGATTAAAGTTGATCCCTGTTCGGGGAAGTTAAAAATAGACTGACACGTAGCTATGAGGCATATTCCGACAACGTTCGTTGAATCTCTAGTCAGTCTTTCTATATGTGCCTCCTTTCGCATAAATAGGACTTAACTACCTTTCTTGACGTGGTAATCTCTCGTGGTTGATTGATAATGGCGCTTGCTTTCAGAGTTTAGGTTGACTCTGTAGTAGAGGGTTGAACCTTGCGACCGTGTGGGATTATCATTCCGTACACTGATGAGGGCGAAAGCTGGAAATGCTGACATATGTAGGCAAAAATAATTTAATATTATTTACTTAAAATTAATATATATATATATATATATATATATATATATATATATATATATATATATATATATATATATATATATAACCTTTAAATAAAATTTAATTTACATTCCCTGCGAGACTGTTTTCGGTTTTCGCTGCGGTCTACATCTGGCAGCCATTTTGTTTTGTAGTATTCTCTACACAGTCGGAGAAAAGAAAAACATTTTTTTTCTGGTTTAATTATTTTTGACAAATGGATGTCTTTTCCCGAAATATCAAATAGTGATTTTTAATCACGCGGACATCACACCAACAGCTAAAAACACTCTTGCTATTATGTAAGATTTTAGAAAAAAAAAGGAAAAATAAATAGTAAGTCATATTTCGTACACGATTTATTGTTATTGTTTTTGTTCCTTACAACTTGCATCTTACCCGGAACTTGCATTGCCCACAGCCTTTCAAAAACTTACTACTATATATATATATAAGGAGAGGTAGTTTGCCTGAAGCATTGTGTGTAATGCGTATATAGAAGAGTATTAGAAGGCTATTACAATGCAAGAAATGGAAATATGCTGGCGTTGGGAAGTAAGACACAAAAAAAGTCATTTTTATATATATATTTTAAAATAAATTATATAGTAAATATTCCTTGATTAGGCAAAATTTCAACAATGTGATGTGATGTACGTGACCGTGTTCTGTGTCAATACATTTCGAGGAAGACCTCTTTATTAAATTTTAGGTGTTTTCGAATCTCTAAGACACGTGCGGAATGGTAATATTGTAATACGCTTATGATATATATATATATATATATATATATATATATATATATATATATATATATATATATATATATATATATATATTAGGAGGTATGGAGGACTTTTTTCTTTTTCCTATTTTTTAAACTAATATAAGTTAGCAAAACATTTATATGGAACAAAACTTAGGTTTAGTATACGGAACGTTTATGTTTTCGTCTTTTAAGGGAAGTGGGGTCTGATCACCTCTGCTGGGAAGCCATGAAATTAAATACTGTCTTGTTTTTAAATTCCCGAAACAGTTTTTCATGGTAAACAACTGATGATCCCTTAAATAATGTTAGAAGCAAACTAATATCATAACTGAAAAAGTTAAATTGACTTACATGTGGGATTTTCTACTGAACAACTTGGGACTGTAGTTGTTTTTGTTTTTTTTTTAAATATAGTTTTAATGGTTGAGAAATTTCCAAGACTATATATATATATATATATATATATATATATATATATATATATATATATATATATATATATATATATATATATATCCATACTCCTCTTGGTAAGATTTGTCGAGTTAAACTCTTCAGAGTGTTCGATTATTAATTAAAAAATTTAAAAAAATGAAATTAAAAAAAGGCCGTAATATTTACAAAAGATCAAAACGTCTCTTTAAATGTTATAATTTTTATCATTTTTATTAATTTTGTAATTATTCTCTATAGTTAAATTCTCGTAACCACCGTAGGAATTAATACTGCTATTGTGGATTTTTATTAATTTTGTAATTATTCTCTATGGTTAAATTTTCGTAACCACCGTAGGAATTAATACTGCTATTGTGGATTTTTATTAATTTTGTAATTATTCTCTATGGTTAAATTTTCGTAACCACCTTAAGAATTAATACTGCTATTGTGGATTTTTATTAATTTTGTAATTATTTACTATGGTTAAATTCTCGTAACCACCTTAAGAATTAATACTGCTATTGTGGATTTTTATTAATTTTGTAATTATTTACTATGGTTACATTCTCGTAACAACCGTAGGAATTAATACTGCTATTGTGGATTTTTATTAATTTTGTAATTATTTACTATGGTTAAATTTTCGTAACCACCTTAAGAATTAATACTGCTATTGTGAATTTTTATTAATTTTGTAATTATTTACTATGGTTACATTCTCGTAACAACCGTAGGAATTAATACTGCTATTGTGGATTTTTATTAATTTTGTAATTATTCTCTATGGTTAAATTTTCGTAACCACCGTAGGAATTAATACTGCTATTGTGGATTTTTATTAATTTGTAATTATTTTCTATGGTTAAATTCTCGTAACCACCGTAGGAATTAATACTGCTATTGTGGCTTTTTATTAATTTTGTAATTATTTTCTATGGTTTAATTCTCGAAACCACCGTAGGAATTAATACTGCTATTGTAGATTTTATTAATTTTGTATATTTTCTCTATGGGTAAATTCTCGTAACCACCGTAGGAATTAATATTGCTATTGTGGAATTTTATTAATTTTGTAATTATTTTCCATGGTTAAATTCTCGTAACCACCGTAGGAATTTATACTGCTATTGTGGATTTTTATTAATTTTGTATTTTTTCTCTATGGTTAAATTCTCGTAACCACCGTAAGAATTAATACTGCTATTGTGGCTTTTTATTAATTTTGTAATTATTCTCTATTGTTAAATTCTCGTAACCACCGTAGGATATAATAGTGCTATGGTGGATTTTTATTAATTTTGTTATTATTTACTATGGTTACATTCTCGTAACCCCCGTAGGAATTAATTCTGCTATTGTGGATTTTTATTAATTTTGTAATTATTCTCTATAGTTAAATTTTCGTAATCACCGTAGGAATTAATACTGCTATTGTGGATTTTTATTTATTTTGTAATTATTTTCTATGGTTACATTCTCGTAACCACCGTAGGAATTAATACTGCTATTGTAGATTTTATTAATTTTGTAATTATTTTCTATGCTTAAATTCTCGTAATCACCGTAGGAATTTATACTGCTACTGTGGATTTTTATTAATTTTGAAATTATTCTCTATATGTTTTATTCTCGTAACCTCAGTAGGAATTAATACTGCTATTGTGGATTTTTATTAATTTTGTAATTATTCTGTATATGTTAAATTCTCGTAACCGCAGTAGAAATTAATACTGCTATTGTGGATTTTTATTAATTTTGTAATTATTTACTATGGTTACATTCTCGTAACAACCGTAGGAATTAATACTGCTATCGTGGATTTTTATTAATTTTGTAATTATTTACTATGGTTAAATTCTCGTAACCACCTTAAGAATTAATACTGCTATTGTGGATTTTTATTAATTTTGTAATTATTCTGTATATGTTAAATTCTCGTAACCGCAGTAGGAATTAATACTGCTATTGTGGATTTTTATTAATTTTGTAATTATTTACTATGGTTACATTCTCGTAACAACCGTAGGAATTAATACTGCTATCGTGGATTTTTATTAATTTTGTAATTATTTACTATGGTTAAATTCTCGTAACCACCTTAAGAATTAATACTGCTATTGTGGATTTTTATTAATTTTGTAATTATTTACTATGGTTAAATTCTCGTAACCACCGTAGGAATTTATACTGCTATTGTGGATTTTTATTAATTTTGTAATTATTCTCTATGGTTAAATTCTCGTAACCACCTTAAGAATTAATACTGCTATTGTGGATTTTTATTAATTTTGTAATTATTTACTATGGTTAAATTCTCGTAACCACCTTAAGAATTAATACTGCTATTGTGGATTTTTATTAATTTTGTAATTATTTACTATGGTTAAATTCTCGTAACCACCGTAGGAATTAATACTGCTATAGTGGATTTTTATTAATTTTGTAATTATTTACTATGGTTAAATTCTCGTAACCACTTTAAGAATTAATACTGCTATTGTGGATTTTTATTATTTTTGTAAGTATTCTCTATGGTTTAATTCTCGTAACCACCTTAAGAATTAATACTGCTATTGTGGATTTTTATTAATTTTGTAATTATTCTCCATGGTTAAATTCTCGTAACCACCTTAAGAATTAATACTGCTATTGTAGATTTTTATTAATTTTGTAATTATTTACTATGGTTAAATACTCGTAACCACCTTAAGAATTAATACTGCTATTGTGGATTTTTATTAATTTTGTAATTATTTACTATGGTTAAATTCTCGTAACCACCGTAGGAATTAATACTGCTATTGTGGATTTTTATTAATTTTGTAATTATTCTCTATGGTTAAATTTTCGTAACCACCGTAGGAATTAATACTGCTATTGTGGATTTTTATTAATTTTGTAATTATTTACTATGGTTAAATTCTCGTAACCACCTTAAGAATTAATACTGCTATTGTGGATTTTTATTAATTTTGTAATTATTTACTATGGTTAATTTATCGTAACCACCGTAGGAATTAATACTGCTATTGTGGATTTTTATTAATTTTGTAATTATTTACTATGGTTAAATTCTCGTAACCACCTTAAGAATTAATACTGCTATTATGGATTTTTATTAATTTTGTAAGTATTCTCTATGGTTAAATTCTCGTAACCACCTTAAGAATTAATACTGCTATTGTGGATTTTTATTAATTTTGTAATTATTCTCTATGGTTAAATTCTCGTAACCACCTAAAGAATTAATACTGCTATTGTGGATTTTTATTAATTTTGTAATTATTCTCTATGGTTAAATTCTCGTATCTACCGTAGGAATTTATACTGCTATTGTGGATTTTTATTAATTTTGTAATTATTCTCTATGGTTAAATTATCGTAACCACCGTAGGAATTTATACTGCTATTGTGGATTTTTATTAATTTTGTAATTATTCTCTATGGTTAAATTCTCGTAACTACCTAAGAATTAATACTGCTATTGTGGATTTTTATTAATTTTGTAATTATTTACTATGGTTAAATTCTCGTAACCACCTTAAGTATTAATACTGCTATTGTGGATTTTTATTAATTTTGTAATTATTTACTATGGTTAAATTCTCGTAACCACCGTAGGAATTAATACTGCTATTGTGGATTTTTATTAATTTTGTAATTATTTACTATGGTTAAATTCTCGTAACCACCTTAAGAATTAATACTGCTATTGTGGATTTTTATTAATTTTGTAAGTATTCTCTATGGTTAAATTCTCGTAACTACCGTAGGAATTTATACTGCTACCGTGGATTTTTATTAATTTTGTAATTATTTTCTATGGTTTAATTCTCGTAACTACCGTAGAAATTAATACTGCTATTGTGGATTTTTATTACCAACGTTGTGTTTATATCGGTTTCAATATTTTTATTTTGCAAACTAGAACAAACATAATGCTTTACATAATATAATTCATTATTTGACGCTCATTTTGGCGTCCAAAAATTTACATTTTAAAGTTTCTTCTGTAACTGCACTGGTTGGTTCTTTTGACGTGACTTCACATGATGCTTGATGAGGGTGTGATTGCAGCTGTTTTGTTTCATTTGTATTTGTCAGCTGAAGATGATTCAACAAAACATCGAAAACATTAGTGATACACATAGAACATACATTAGTTGTTTTTTATTGACACAAAAAGTTTGTTTATCTTTGTAAAAAAAAAAGAAATATCTCTGATGATGAGGTTTATCTCCGAAATTGATAAGATACATGTCAGAAAAATAAATAAATAAATATGTCTTGCATTGAAAAAGGGCTTTTTATTCTCAATTTAATACTAATTCTTCGATGCTTATAAAAAAATATTGAACTTCTTTTTCCTATGATTAGGAAAATTCAAATTGAAAAAATAAAAAAAGATATAATCAAGCTATGAATTCTGTTACGATGTTTGCTTATATGTAAGAATGCTGCTTAAATACGCACAGACATATATATATATATATATATATATATATATATATATATATATATATATATATATATATATATATAAATTATAATTTATTTCATTTTTACTGCAAAATTGATTTTGTTTCACGAGAGCGATTTGAAGCGCTCACGATCGTCAGGTCTTGAAATCTGCTCTATATTTTTATTGAGCACTCTTATAAACCCGGTTCAACTCCCCTGGATTTATACCCTGTGGATCTATACCATACCCGGATTATATATATATATATATATATATATATATATATATATATATAATCAATGAAACGGCGGGTGGGGAAAAAAGAAAATTGCTAAAATTACCTTAAGGCCTTATCGTTTGACCCTCTGAGAGGAAACGTCAGAATGATAAATTAAAAACTAAGAAAATCGAATGAGATATGAGGGGGAAAATTGTTTCAGTTGGAGAAAACGATTGAGAGAGGAAAAAAAGTAAATCCCTCAACGTTATGGTGGCGTTGAATCATTAAAGATCTCCAACTGATGCTTCAAAATGTTTTGTCTACACAGGCTAGGTCGAGAATTGTTAATAATTAACGCCTCAATAATATTGAGATGGTAGTTCGACCTGGCACTGTGTAAATCAGAAAACCACCCATCGGAATAGTTGTAAGAACAACTATTTGTACTAACCAGGTGATTACCGATGGCTGATTCCTGTGCCTGAAAGTTCCTGGATGATCTCGAAACCTTGTGTAAGCGAATATCACGTGGTATGTATTGGGATATTCTAAATTCTAATCTTTGGGATTTCTTGCCAACGTAGTCAGCTCCACACTGACACATGAATTTATAAACAACACAATTCTTTTGAATTGTTGGAAAAAACATCCTTACGAAAAGAAGAGAAAAAGGTTCGAGTCGTGTAAACTACTCTCAGCATGGTTGCTGGAAAACAACGTTGAGTAGAAGAAGAAATCCCTTTGACAATGTCAAGGCCGTCAGAACCTAACAATGGGAGTTTCAAATAAATAGGGCCACGTGACGGGCAAATAAATTTACCACCATTAAATATAGCAACTTTGCGTGCAATGGCGCTTTTTATGATATTGATGGGATATCCATTAGCAACAAAACTATTAGTAATTTCACCAAGTTCCGCATCGAGACGCGTTGGTGAACAAATCACAAGTGCTCGATGAGTGAGAGTATCAATAAGTTTATTTTTCTTGCTCTTGGGGCGAAGGAAAAACAATTCAGATAAAGGCCTGTAAATGTTGGTTTTCTATACACAGGGGTTTCAAGTGATGAACCAGATTTAGACATTGACACATCGAGACAGGAAAGGAACCACAATCCTCGACCTCCATAGTGAATTGCAACGATGGATGCAAGTCACAAAGAAGACGCCTACACAAGGTTTCGAGATCATCCGGGAACTTCCAGGCACAGGAATCAGCCATCGGTAATCACCTCGTTAGTACAAATAGTTGTTCTGACAAGTATTCCGATGGGTGGTTTTCTGTTTTACACAGTGCCAGGTCGAACTACCATCTCAATATTATTGAGGCGTTAGTTATAAACAATTCTCGACCTAGCCTGTGTAGACAAAAGATTTTGAAGCATCAGTTGGAGATCTTTAATGATTCAAAGCCACCATAACGTTGAGAGATTTACCCTTTTTTTTCGCTTTTTTTTCTCTCTCAATCGTTTTCTCTAACTGAAACAATTTTTCCGCTCATATCTCATTCGATTTTCTTAGTTTTTAATTTATCATTGCGACGTTTCCGCTTAGAGGGTCAGACGATAAGGCATTGAGGCAAATTTTATCAATTTTCTTTTTTCCCCCCACCCGCCCGTTTCATTGATTAAAAAAATGTTTTCTCTGAAATTTATCCTACGATTTTGTTGTACGCGAAATTTACTTCATATATATATATATATATATATATATATATATATATATATATATATATATATATATATATATATATATATATATATATATATAAATGGGAAGAGAAGGATGAAAGTAATCCAACGATGGATGCAAGTCACAAAGAAGACGAAGAAACTGTTCGGTATCACTCCGTGAGGGGAAACAGGCAAACGTGTCCTCAACGTGACGTATGTAAAAAGCCGGCTTGGTCACTTTGGAAAATAATTGGTTTTCAAAACATCCTTAAGTCCGTACTTACCTTTTATTCGGGCTATTGTATCTCTGATCCCTTTCAATTTGTGTCATATATACACAAATTATCTCTCTCAAAGGATACCGAGTTCTTGGTTTCCTTTGACATTAGTAGTTTGTTTACCAATGTACCTTTGGATGAAACCATTGGTATATGTGCGGAATATCTTTACCGCGGCCTCTTAAAGTCTCCACAGTTTCCTGTACGAATTTTTGTTGAACTGATGGAACTTGCTACTAAATCAGTTTCCTTCAGTTTCAATAATATAATGTATTAGAAAATTGATGGTATATCCATGAGCAGCCCTCTTGGTCCATCGTTAGCCAACAGTTTTCACCCTGTAACGTTTTCACACTGTAACGTTTTACCAATTATCCTATTTTGATATCAACATTCAGAGGAAATTCCCCTTTTCCGGTTTCTTTTTTAAAAACCTAGGACTGTCCCTGTTATAATAATTCTTTTTTATTGGACACTAAAGGTTTTCCATGTAAAAGCAATTGACAGTTCCGGTTCCAGTAAATCAAACCATTCATTCTTTTCTCCCTATGCACTCTCTTACTTCTAATTCATTATTTACACGCAAACGTATATATATATATATGTATATATATATATATGTATATATATATATATATATATATATATATATATATATATATATATATCTGTTTCATGTATATGTTTCTCATTATATTATATATTTATATATATACATATATTTATATATATATATATATATATATATATCTGTTTCATGAATATATTTCACAGAATATATATATATATATGTATATATATAAATATATAATATAATGTGAAACATATACATGAAACATATATATATATATATATATATATATCTATTTCATGTATATGTTTCACATTATATATATTTATATATATACATATATTTATGTATATATATATATATATCTGTTTCATGAATATATTTCACAGAATATATATATATATATATATCTGTTTCAGATATATGTTTCACATTATATTATATATTTATATATATACATATATTTATGTATATATATATATATCTGTTTCATGAATATATTTCACAGAATATATATATATACATATATATATATATATATATATGTATATATATATTTATATATATAGATAGATATATATGATATTATGTGGAATATATACATGGCACAGCTATTTATATGCATATATATAGCTGTTTCATGTATATATTCCACATAATATTATATATCTATCTATCTATCTATCTATCTATCTATATATATATATATATATATATATGAAGCAATCCAACAAAAGATATAAGCGTCAACTAATATCTTATAATTTTTGTATTATTTTGATTGATTTATTTATTTATTTATCATTAACATTGAATATGGACACATTTCGCGAATGGATAACCTTGCCGGCCCCTTCAATTTCACATATTTGGACTGCTGTTTGTATCTTGGAGTAATGTCCTTCCTGATTATGCTTCTCAACTTATATGACCTGGATGGACTGTATGGATTCAACAAAAGTATGTTTTTGGATTGATATGTTTGATGTTATGTATTTTTTTATATATTTGTGTATATAATTTTTTATATATTTTCAAAGCGTAATTTTATTGCCTGTAGTAGTATAACTGCGGTAATGGTCCTCTGAAGAGAAGAATTATCTTTGAAAACTCATGAGCTAAGGACTTAAGGATGCTTTGCATGAACTTTGAATTCTAATAAAATTTGATTGACACCTTATTTTATTACTTCATTTTATATTATAATATATATATATATATATATATATATATATATATATATATATATATATATATATATATACAATCGCCGTTTGATGATTATATTTCACATAATATTATATATATTTATATATTTATATATATATATATATATATATATATATATATATATATATATATGTATAAATAGCTATTTTATGTATATATTTTACATATTATATATATATATATATTATATATACATATATATATATAAATATATATATAAAAATAGCTGTTTCATGTATATAGTTCTACATAATATTATATATACATATATATATATATACATACATATATATATATATATATATATATGGAGATTACAAAAAGGAAACCCAAAAAATATTATGTATGTATTCATCAACGTTTTCATCTTTATTTCAAGACTTCCTTAGGATGGTTGCCAAAAAAAAAATAACACAGAAGTACCAAATTTTGGTAAACATTTATATTCCCATTACGTCGGAACATTTTTATTCTTATCATGTATATATATATATATATATATATATATATATATATGTATAAATTGCTGTTTCATGTATATATTTCACATGATATTATATATATATATGCGTGTGTGTGTGTGTGTATAACAATGAATGAACACAGACCCCAGAATGTTAAAAGAAGATCACCATCCACGAAAAAAACAGCTATTCTTACTTGTTTTGTATTTCATTTTTGTTTTGTTAGTGAAACAAATTTGCACATGAACTCTTGTGTATACTGATGTATGGTGGTAACTTTTCTATGGTGGTAACTGATCTATTGTGGTAACTGATCTATGGTGGTTACTGATGTATGGGGGTAACTGAAACGGAAGAAAAGGCACTTTACTTTATTGGATTTGTAGTGCACGCTTAAATAGATCTGCCTACAATATACCATGATGTCACCCCCTAAACAATCTAAAAAAATTATCTTCTATTTGTAGATCGGGGTAAGGCATAAGTGGTTAACAAACAGGTGCCTTTGTTTTCTCCCAATTTAAAGTTCTTCCTATGCTCTCCATCCTGGGTCTACTAGTTTCGGAAAGGGCTACTAGTTGACTGACTGAATTCTTTATGATAAACTACTCATGAAGGAAAACACTCCGGCTTGAAAAGCATCAAGAAAAATTGACATTGAGACATTACTGACAAAGTTACAAAAAATCAATTTCTTTTCATAAGTAGGGCATCACCTCAGACTTTTGTTGAAGGGTTAAGGTTAGGCTCAAGGTTTAGGGTTAAGGTTTAGGGTTAAGGTTTAATGTTACGGTTAGTTCTTGGAGTTAGGGTTAGGTTTAGGGTTTGGGGTTAGGATAAGGGTTAGGGTTAGGGTTAGGGTCTAAGGTTAGGGTTAGGGTAAGGGTTTAGGGTTTAGATTTAGGGTTAGGTTTAGGGTTAGGGTTAGGGTTCAGAGTTAGGGTTAGGTTTAGGGTTTTGAGTTAGGATAAGGGTTAGGGTTAGAGTCTAAAGTTAGGGTTAGTGTTTAAAGTTAGGGTTAGGGATAGGGTTAGGTTTAGGGTTTAGAGTTAGAGTTAGGTTTAGGGGTAAGGTTTAGGGTTAGAGTTCGTGTTCAGAGTTAGGGTTAGGTTTAGGGTTTTGAGTTATGGTAAGGGTTAGGGTTAGAGTCTTAAATTAGGGTTAGTGTTTAGGGTTAGAGTCACGTTTAGGGTTTTGAGTTAGGGTTAGGGTTAGGTTTAGGGTTACGTTTTAACGCTAGGCTTAGGTTTAGGGTTTTTGGTTAGGGTTAGGGTTAGATATAGGTTTCAAAGTTAAGATTAGGGTTAGGGTTAGGGTTTAAGGTTAAAGGTTAAAGGTTTAAGGTTTAGAGTTTAGGATTAGGGTTAGGGTTAGGTTCGGGAAAGGTTAGGGTGTAGGGTAAGAGTTAGGGTTTATGGTTAGGTTTAGTGTAAGTGTTAGGTTTAGGGTTTAAGGTTAGGAGTAATGTTTTGGGTTAGGGTTTAGGGTTAGGGTTAGGGTAAGGGTTAGGCTGAGGGCTAGGGTTAGGGTAAGGGTTGAAGGTTACGGTTTGGGTAAATGTTAGAGTTAGGGTTAAGGGGCACGTATTCGGCTCCCTGTATTCAAAGAATTGTCAGTAATTTTGATAGATTTGTACAAATGAGCTTGTGTTTATGACATGTGTGTGCTATATTCAGCAGATATGGA
>OY744551.1:6961842-7016842 GCA_963556195.1 Sepiola atlantica
CAGCTGTTAAAAACTGAGATCTCGTCAGGCAAAATTAAAATCTGATCCTTACCTCAGAGATCTATATGGCGTCGCCATCAGTAGAAAAAGAGTAACAGGAGAAAGAGGGAGGGCAGGCCCCTTTGCCCCTTTTCTTATTAGTTAGTTAAGCCTGAATTACCTCCCCTGAAAATTAATCAGAAAATATTTTAAGAAAGGTTTGAACATTTATGATTTTTGTATGAAATTTCTTTAATTAATTCCCGTTTATATTGCAAATAATATGGCAGATATATGGTAAAAATAGAACAATAAAATTACGAATGAATAACACAAAACATTAATTTATTATGAACTGTCTAGAAATAATTATGGAAATAAGCAATCAAAATAATTGTCTTTGCGCCGTTCGTTTCAACGATGTATACATCATTTCCAAGTTATAGTATTATTGATTTAAATAAGAGTAATCCGTTTTTATAGAGGAGTGTTAAATAAACAAAAACTTTCGCATTTATTCATTTATATATATGTATGTATATATATATGAAGTAAAGTTTTTAAATAAATAATTTGTATAAATATATATATATATATGTGTGTGGCTGTGTGTGTATATATGAAGTAAAGTTTTTAAATAAATAATTTGTATAAATATATATATATGTGTGCTTATACATATGAAGTAAAGCTTTTAAATAAATAATTTGTATATATATATATATATATATATATATATGTACATATATATGAAGTAAAGTTTTTAAATAAATAATTTATATAAATATATATATATATATATATATATATATATATATATGTGTGTGTGTGTGTGTTGCTTCCAACGCCCCATCCCTAGTGTTGCTTTATAGCACTCAAATCTGATATTTTTTCTCAAGACATGTAGCATGTAATTTATAAAAGCCGCTCACGAATCATCAAAAATAATTAAGAATAGAATATTTCTAAAACATCTTGGAAACGATCGTACGCCTTATAATAGTTGATTTATTATTCTTGGAACAATGTTTAAATCTTAACTAACTTATATATAAATAACAAATGTATATATATATATATATATATATATATATATATATATATATATATATAAATTATTTATTTAAAAACTATACATTACATATTTCATTTACGTACCGTGGTTAAAGTGACATGAATAAAAAATGTATACTATATATATATATATAGTCTAGGAAGTTTCTCAATCATTAAAACTATATTTTAAAAAAACATTTTATTCTTAAGTCGTTCGGTGGATAATCACTTTTTTGTAAGTCAATTTACTTTTTGCAGTTACTATATTAGTTTGCTTCCAAAAATTTACGCTAGTTTTAACATTATTTAAGGGTTCATCAGTTGTTTACCATGAAAAACTGTTTCGGGAATTTAAAAACAAAACCGTATTTAATTTGATGGCTTCCCAGCAGAGTTCATCAGACCCCACTTCCCTTAAAAAACAAGAACAAAAATGTTCCGTATATTAGATCTAAGTTTTGTTCCATATAAATGTTTTATTAACTTATTTAGTTATTAAAAATGTCCTCCTTATCTGTGTTGTTCATCTGTTGTCTAAGAAAATGTATCCGTTATTTACAAAAATGTTGCTGTATTTTAAAGTGTTCGGACGAAGTCATTACACTACTTTTTAGGTGATTTATATATATATATATATATATATATATATATATATATATATATATATATATATATATACGTTAAGAAAACCATTACGCTGTGTTTTTTTAATAAATAGAATTTATTTTAATCTAAGCTTTTGAAATTAATATTTTTCTTTGTCAAAGCAAAATGTTTTTTTTTTCGTTTCATCGTCCGACGTAAAGTGGACTTGTTAATGTCTGTTAGTGGTTTTTACAACATTCTTTCGTACGAGTATTATTTTTGTTAGTAAACCATAAAAATGTGATGTTTTAAATAAATTAAATTAATGTTAATTTATTTTTTAAACAATGTTCTTTATTTTAAATGTGTCTACACCTCTACTCATATATATATATATATATATATATATATATATATATATATATATATATATATATTTATTCATATCTTTTGTTTCTATGTACTTTTATATACATTGTTTCTCTCGTTATGTTACTCTCTCTCTCTCTCTCTCTATATATATATATATATATAGAGAGAGAACGAGAAAGAGAGAGAAACACAGACACACATATATATATATATATATATTTGAGAAAGAATATTGTACTTATTACACACACACACACACACACATATATATATTAGAAGCCGTTGACAATGAGGAAATGAATAATAAAAATATGAATAAAAACCCAAATAAAAGGATAAAAAGGGCCCATCAACCCGTTCATACACCAGGCGGGAAGATGAAAGCAATGGTGTAAACCTTCCTGCCTCTGGAAATGGTGCTCCAGCCAATACAGAGGCCAACCAGGGTCAGCCATCAGACCTTGAGACAAAAGGTCCTGGCCCCCTATCTCCATCAAATTCAGCAACAAAAAGAAGAAAAGCCCAACCATGGACTATTGCACAAAAGAAGGTGCTATTACAAGTTTGAAAAGTGGAGCAAAACATCCAATGAGATTCTAGCCGATAGGATCCAATAATCTACCCTCCCCGAAGAATATATATATATATATATATATATATATATATATATATATATATATATATATATAAATATTTTCTTTGTCGTACAAAACTTTAAAATGGCATTGAAGAGATAATATTTATTACGCATAATGAATTAAGAAATTAATAAGATGAAAGGGCAGCTGACCGGTTTCGTACCTCGCTCAACAGAGCCAAATATCGAGGTTATGTATAAAAAATATAAAAAAAAGATGCTATGAGAATTATAGTGAGGGAAAGGGGTAAAAAAAAAAGTTCAATCAAATAGAAACAACATTAAGCCCGAGTATATATATATATATATATATATATATATATATATATATATATATATCACGTATTTATACTCATTTATTTGGTTTTTAATGTACTTTTATATAGATCCAATATATATATTTATTGAGAGAGAGAGAGAGAGAGAGTGAGAGAGAGAAAGAGAGAGAGAGAGAGAGATATTATTTCATGTATCAACATAAAATGTTATAAAGCGATATAATATTGTATGTATCGATTTTTAGTATTTACTTAAACAGTGCTCACTACGTGAGTATTGATTTACTCCTCTCCAGTAATTAGGCACAAGGCCAGTTTTTATCTTACTCCCACAAGTAAGATGTGACCCAAGGTCGGGTCGGGAAAGTGGAGTTTAAAAATTGCCTGAGCAGCCCCGTCAGCATTCCCCGGTAGGGGCGCCTTGGCAAGTAAGCAATAAACTTACTCCTCCCTAAAGAGGCAAAGCCTGGGAAGGTGGACCTCCCAGAACTGCACAGGACAGACCCATTGACCAGCGTAAATCAAGACCCGAAGGCCAAGACAACACCAGTATGGGGTGCAGTATCCATCGGAACAGATACTACACTTTGATCCTAGCCAAAAGGCCAATAACTACGTGAGTAGAGCAAAGTAGTAAGTTATGAAAATATATGTATGGCAATTAAGCTACCCGTTTCATCCTCGAAGTCTGACGATTCCTTACGGGTATGAAACGCGGAAGCCTCTCTGTAGCTTAATTGTTATGAATATATGCTCATAACTTACTATATATATATATATATATATATATATATATATATATATATATATATAGTAAGTTATGAACATATATTCATAACAATTAAGCCGCACTAAAGAGCTGTGATACAGCGAAACAGCCTGTATGTGAATATATATATATATATGAAAAGGAATTAGAAAAGCGACGGAGGCTGATCTTTTTTCAGTTCAGCTGCTCAATGCAAGGTAAATTCCGCAAAAAAGCTATTTATATAATTATTTTTTTCCTTAAGCCAGGCTTTTCAAAGATCAAAATCTTATCATCAGAGGAAATTGCTGGGATAGATTAGTTGGCGAAAGCCAAGATTTAAAATCTGAAAAAGTAAAACAAATATTGTGGTGAAAAAACAAGGCAATAGGTTTTACCCTTCCTAAAAGTTCGCTTTTAGTTCTCTACTTATATATATATATATATATATATATATATATGTATATATATATATATATACTGATATCTTTGGTGTCTGTGTACTTTAATGTTATCATTGCTTTTATATTTTAAGTAAGTATGATTTTTTCCCCGTTCCGCATATGTTTGAGAAAGATTGTTTTAATGGCATATTACCTAACTTTTATTCTATGGGTTTAGAATGATTTATATATATATATATATATATATATATATATATATATATATATATATATATATATATATATATATATATATATATATATATATATATATGGGCACTATCAATGTTGGGAAACACAGAAATGCTCTTTTACAAATTACGTGAAAAATTTAAAACAAAAGAAACGCTTTTCACCTTGCGGGCGTCTTGTGCATAACAACGTACCATTTAAAGATTCTTTAAAATATGCGGTGTTTGGTGTCACAAAAATAGACTTTGTATAATGTTACACCGGCTGTTCTTACACAGGAGAAAGTGCACCGGTTGTCACTATAAATAGTGCGAGTCACCAGAGACACAGAGAAAACAAAGCACAGTTTTGTAACTGTCTAGCCAAGTGCTATTCACTTTCTTACTTTGTTAATACACTTGGTAAACCAACCCTCGACTTTACTTCCTTTATTTATTATTTACTATTGGACAACTTCACAACATATAATTAGGATTATTTGGACTATTGTTCTCATATTGAGTGTTATTCTCACAACGTTTCGGCTGCTGTAACCTCCGGCCTTCTACAGATAAATCTGTTCGAACTCGAGAATATTTCTGTCGAATGTGGACGGAATTTTGCACGGAATCCTTTATTTAATCCACGGGGGTATCATGCACTCGTTCCGTCGGCCAGGACCGGGTAGAAGTCTTTAGTAATTCGCAATTCCTAGTATCGCCCGCACTGAGGATTGAACCTTCAACCTTCAGAAGACTGCAGCAAGAACTGAATATTACTTAGTACTTTATTTATTACGCAACGTGTAAGTGCAGATTCCCGACTCCAACAGAATGATTCCCGAGTTCGACAAGATACACCTGAAGAAAGTCGGAAGTTACATCGGCCGAAACGTTGTGAGAATAAGACACAAGATGAGAACAGTAGTCGGAATAATCCGAATCATGCAAATTAGCGATCCTCCTCTGAAAAATTCAGAAACACAATTTACTTATCAGAATGTATACAGGGTGCGAGGGCTATTTGAGGACATTTTTAGTATGTTGAATAAATATTTTCATAAAAAATGCATGCATTTAAATCAAATGTACACAATTTTATTTACTTATTCTATGAATCCACCTTTGGCTTCAATGACTGCTTCGGTTTTGAAACAGTCCACAAGCTGAAATTAAATGGTCAGTATTCATATCGAACATCATCTGGACATTGGCGGTCTTTAGTGACGTCTGGCGCCAGCAGGATGTCGATTAGTCTGTTTTTCAACAACGAAACGCACGTAATAATTCATAGGATTTACATCTGGCAAGTTTAAAGACCATATGTTGGGGGTTAGGGTTAGGGTTAGGGTTAGAGTGAAAATAGCATATGTTGGGGTCATATAATCGTAAAAATTCTCTAATAACTACTCCTGGGTAACAAAAGAAAGTGCAGAACCTGTTAAAAGATATAAGGCCTTTCATTGCATACTTCATCTAGTCAGGGCTTAACAACAGTTTTTTTTGTTTTTATGGAAGTCGCTGATGTACTGAGCTAAATCAATACTATTTCAAGGTCAAAAACTAGCCAACGATAAGCGTTAGGGTTAGGGTTAGGGTTAGGGCTAGGGTTAGGTTAGGGGTTATGATTAGGGTTAGGGTTAGGGTTAGGGTTAGGGTTAAGGTTAGGGTTAGATCCACTTGCTACCCTCCTTAGTGAATTAACCTCTATTCATTTTAGAGACAATTAAGCCCGGGATCTGATATGACCATAACCTCTGACCTTGTAAAGTTTGTTCACAGTCGCCATTTTGACAGAATTTCTACTTCCGATTTGTCCAAATTTGATATGTGGATCTAATGCTTTTTGGCGCTTGTTGTTTTTGTAATGTACTCCGAAAGTATTTGAAAATTACTCGAACGCCCAATATACAAATATAAAAACAAGTGTATTACTGTAAGTGAACAATGCAATACGTAGTTACAAGTTAGGTAACTGGCTTGTAATGTATACGGGGAACGGTCCATCTTGAAATAAAAATAGCAAAATAAAACGTGGCACATGAAAACACTGAGTCTTCGGTCTCGCTACTTTACGTTTCATACGAGACATTGGACAGACGATAGACAGCCGTGATGTTCCAGCGTATCTCCCTAGCTATCATCCGAGGCAACACCATGCCTATTATGCAACGTCTAAGACTTCTCGTGTGTATTTCTCGTATCTACGTGATCTACAGATTATCATTTGTTTTTATTTATTTTTTTTTTTTTTACTCTTGATTGAGTATTTTTTGAAATAGATTTGTTCTTTCTCCCCCACACCTCAAAACAAATTCATTTACTTGATTTAATTAGCTAAATAAATACTACTTCAAGGTCAAAAACATCCAACAATAAGTGTTAGATGGATAGATTATGACCCAGAAAACAGCAATTCTTCCCTCTTTGTCAGACACATTGCTCATGGAATATGAGGACTAAAAGACAAAATAAAGGAAACGAGAGTTACGAGGCTGACGAAAGTAAACCCAAGTTAGTCACTTTCTACTCTCCTACAAAATCAAAGTATCCAAGCCCTTAACTCCTACAGCTGCTGCGAAAACCTAGAAATGATAATTAAGGCACACAATGACAAAATATTAAAAGAGAACAGCAGAGAGGAAGAAAAAATAACAAATTACATAAAAAATGACAAATTACATAAAAAATAACAAATTACATAAAAAATGACAAATTACATAAAAAATAACAAATTACATAAAAAATGACAAATTACATAAAAAATAACAAATTACATAAAAAATGACAAATTACATAAAAAATAACAAATTACATAAAAAATAACAAATTACATAAAAAATGACAAATATAGCAAAAATAACATTAAGAAGACCAAAAATATTAACATTACAAATAGAAATGAACAAAACCCTAATAGTAATCACCCGAATAGAAATGAAAAAATTTGCAATAAAGAGAACAGAAGTAACTGCATAAATCGTATATTTTGCCCACTACAAAATAAATGCCTAATCAAAAGTAGTGTTTACTAAGCCACAATATTTGCCAAGTAAAGACCGAATAACAAGAAGTACTACGTGGGTATGGCCTCCCTAGATTTTAAAACCAGATATTATGACCACAAAAGCATATTTAAAAACAGAGAACGTCGAATTAAAACAGCACTAGCAAACCACTATTGGGAGCTAAAAAAAAAATGGACGCTCACCAATAATTGAATGGAAAATAATACGACAGGCCAGTACATGAAGAAATTTTGATGACCCGTGTAGATTATGTCTGAAGGAGAAATTTAAAATCCTAAACTTTAAAGACACCCAAAATCTATTAAACTGTAGAAGTGAGATAGCAAACAGCTGCATACACAGAACACAATTTACTTTAGACTAACAAAAAAATAAGTAAAAAATCAAAAACTAAACTAAAACGTAGAAATTTAAAAATTAAAACCTAAAATAGAAATACAAGGAACCACCTGTTAAAACGAATTCACCCATTATATTGACACAACAAAGAAACAGGATATGCGCCTCTCTATAGAAAATAGAACTATAGAACAGGATATAGGAAGTAGAACTACCAGAACTTTGTTCGTGAGAAGCCCAACGATTGGCAAGAGAACAACGAAGAATATGATTGGTTAACTAGCTAGCCATGTATATAAAAACACCCAGAAAAACAAACTCCATGCATTTTAACCTGAAGATTCTCCACGGGGATCAAACGCGGGAGCCTCTGTGTAGCTTAATTGCCATAAATATATTTTCATAACTTACTATATATATATATATATATATATATATATATATATATATATATATATATATATATATATATATATATATTAATGTGAGATGATATATATAATTATTTCCACAATCAGACAATGCTGAAGCCCACAACCCATGAAAGCCAGAAACCGGAAATTGTAGATTCGAATTTCGCCCTCTTTTAGACTCATCAGTATAACCTATCCGAACTCAGGATTCGAAACCCTAGTAACCCGAGTTACCCGAGTCACTTGCATGCGAGGCAAGTACTCGGCCACATTGTGGCTCAGTGGCAGATTAATGAAATATAAATAAATATATATATATATATATATATATATATATATATATATATATATATATATATATATATATATATTGAATGACGTAATTAAATGAGAAATTAATCAAAAACAAAGAGTGATATTGCGTCCTTAACTCATGAGTTTTCAAAGAAAATCTTCTCCTCGGGGGGCAATTACCGCAATGACATTACTGCAGGTAATAAAATTAAGCTTTGAAAATATATACAAACATATAAACACACATCAAAAGTCTATAAAACATCAAATAAACATAAAACACACTTTTTTGTTAAACTTATACAGTTAATCCAAGTCATAAAGTTTTAAACAATTTCAAGAAAAATGTCAAAGAAGTCGATTAAAAAACAATCCAGGTGGTGAATATTAGTCCAAAAACGAAAAAGTTATCCAGACGGGAAATTTGCTTGCTATCGATGCAACAGATGACAGTGAAGAGTGTATTCAGGATGTATGCAAATTAATAATAAAACCATAGAAAAAACAAAATCATATAAAAAGTTCAGAAGATTCACTCGGTGTTGAATATTATGATGTCCAATTAAGGGGTCCTTTCAGCTGATTATGGGATTGTTGCAAACCATAACTTCCTGGTCTGATTAATGTATAGAAAAAATGGGATGGAATATAAATATGCAGTAAGATCCGATCAAAATCAATTGTTAATAAGATAGGGATTTAAAAATGAAAAATATAATATTTAATGTTCGGCTTATTATTGCTCTATACGCTATATTGAGCTTTATTTTTATCCTGATAGTCTACTGGTTAAAGATATTATTTATATCTTTAAAGTATTATCTTGCTCTCTCTCTCTTTTCAGACACACACACACACATATATATATATATATATATATATATATATATATATATATATATATATATATATATATATATATATATATATATATGATAATTTTATTTACACAGACATGTACAAAATCTGCGAGACTGGCATGTCAATGTTATCGATCAACAGTTACTATAAACTGAGATCTCATCAGGCAGAGTTATAATCCGATCTTAACCTCAGATCATATTTGGAGATTCTCTCCAAATATGGGTTCTCTCCAAATATGATCTGAGGTTAAGATCGGATTCTAACTCTGCCTGGTGAGATCTCAGTTTATAGTAACTGTTGATCGATAACATCGACATGCCAGTGTCGCAGATTTTATACATGTCTGTGTAAATAAAATTATCATATATAAAGCTCTATTTTGATATTGAGCACTTTTTATAAACCTGGTTAAAATTCTCTGGATTACAACCCTGTGGATATTTTTTTACCTGGATTGTTACCATTATATATATATATATATATATATATTTGATTTTATTCCATTAGTTGCGACAAAACAAGTTTTGTTTCATTGGTGCAAATAGCGACCAACTCATCGGGCTGGCGATGGAATTCAAATGGCATAAGTTTTAACTTCACCTTAACGGGAGATTGAAAATTGAAAATACATTGGAGGGGGAGGGGGGCAGAGTTGGGGCTTTGTCTATAACGGTGACATGGGACATGAGAGAGGAGGGGGGAGAACCCCAACAAGTCGTGTTTCAAATTATTGCGGTTTCAATTCCTTCGGATTCATACCCCCTGGATATTTGTAACAAGTTAATTATATATATATATATATATATATATATATATATATATATATATATATATATATTATTTCTGTAATAATATTTATTTTTATCTATAAATATATGTTTTATGTTCAGTGTGACTAAATATAAATTCATGACCGGTCGCACGATTCGAACTCTGGACTCCATATTTATGTACGAATATAGTTAGCCTCAGATGAAAGAGGACTTACACAATATTGCTTAATCAGAATGTATTTACTATATTTTTCGATTTCAAAGGAAGCCGCAAATAATTATTTTTTAAAATAAATATTAATTATCCACAGACATATGTTTTGCTAACAATTCCTAATGTAATTACCTATAACTATACCGTAGGAGTCGAGGCCGGTTGCACGATTCGAACCCTGAACTCGAGTAACTATTGATTCCAATCTAACAGCCATATCTATTCAGACGTGCTTAAAACTATACTAAATTGGAGAGAAATAAATCTCATATTTATTTACGTAGATAGTAAGTATCCGAAATTATTCGATCTCTATGCACATTTTTTAAGATTTAAATTATTTTCAAATCGTATTCTAAATAAAGGATACACGCAGAAGTATAAAAGTTGTTTACAGATGTTACCAGACAATGTTTTTTTTATACAGAATAAAATTAAAACATTTTTCTTCGCACTTAAACATATTTATTCATACAACAACATTCTTCTTCATACAACGACATTTTTCTTCATACAACAATATTCTTCTCCATACAACGACATTTTTCTTCATACAACAACATATTTCTTCATACAAGAACATTTTTCTCCATACAACAAGATTTTTTTTCATACAACGACATTTTTCTTCATACAACAACATTCTTCTCCATACAACGACATTTTTCTTCATACAACGACATTTTTCTTCATACAACAACATTCTTCTCCATACAACGACATTTTTCTTCATACAACGACATTTTTCTTCATACAACAACAGTTTTCTCCATACAACGACATTTTTCTTCATACAACAACAGTTTTCTTCATACAACAACATTATTCTCCATACAACGACATTTTTCTTCATACAACGACATTTTTCTTCATACAACGACATTTTTCTTCATACAACAACATTTTTCTCCATACAACAAGATTTTTTTTCATACAACAACATATTTCTTCATGCTACAACATATTTTTTTCATACAACAACCTTTTTACATCAGAACGGAATCTGAAAACTATTTAATTTTACACAGGAAAAAAAGAATAATAATGTCCGAGAAAAAGAATTTTCAAACCAAAACAAAACAAAACGGTAAGTGTAGATCCCATGTTAAATATCTGAATTGACTCGTTTAGTGTATGTGTGTAATTTGTGTATCCATTTAGTTTACTTTTTACTGCGTTGTTGTGCGGAACTAAAGTCAGTCTGTAATAACATGCATTTTATATTGTTTATTTTGTGGTTTGGTAAATTGCAGTGCTGTGCATCTGTTGAATACACCGAATTATCCCTAATCTCTTTTTTATGTTTTTTAATTCTTAGGTAAAACTGGCTAGCTGCCCCCACAATAATTCCCCTCTTTATTGCAATATCCACTTTATTAGATGATGCTGGTTCTATAACAATTTGAATATTGATGTAAGGAGCTAAAAAGAATATACTTTTTCATGGTCAACACCCAGCCTACAATAAGTGTTAAGTTTAAAGATTTCCACACAGAAACCAGCAATTATTTCTCCTTTTATCAGAAACATCGCTCATGGGATGTGAGGACTGAACGATAACTTAAATACGATTAAAGAGTTAAACTTACTAAAATTAAGAATTTTTCTCGCTAAACAAAGCACCCTAACCCTAACCCTAACCCTTACCCTAAACCGTTGTTAATTTAAATTTAGAAAACAAACTAGCGGATCTTTTTTTTAATTGACCCCTTGTTTGTTTATTAGGGGGCTTATACCATGCGTCGGTACGGTGAGGAGGAAGAGAGGCAACCTCAGTTTAATTTAAGACATCATTTTATGCTCGGAAAATCTTTTTTAACTTCGTGGATGACGTCACTCACATTTTTTTCACTTTCTTTTTCCAGTTCGCACGTTTTTAAAACCTAACCCTAACCCTAACCCTAACCCGGCTTTCTGACATCGCAAGGCAACAACTTGCTATGGCTCTTCTTGAACTGCTAGTTTCTGTGTATAATTTGTGTAGTCACTAAGTTTCGTTTTTATTGCGTTGTTTTGTGAAACTAAACTCTTTCTGTAATAAAATAATATTTATTATGTCTGCATTTTGGTTTGGTAAAGTGTAGTGCTGTGCGACTGTATTCAAATTAACACTTTTGAATAAGACTCCGAAGAAAATAGCCTACGTGTGAATATTTTGACAGAAATGTACAAGTAATGTATTTTTTACCATTGTCTATATTTATACTGTTTTCTATTTTCTTTCAATCTTATAAAATTAAACTCTGTGTGACAATTTTGAGCTTGAAATTAAAATTTTCTAAAACAGATATTCAGAAACCAACCGAAAATCTATCTCTTTGAATAAGGATTGAATGGATGGGGTAGGGTTAGGGTTAGGGCTGGGGTTAGGGTTTAACTGAATCGGTGTCCTTTTTATTGCGCTGTTCGTCTGCTAGCTGCTGTTGGTGTAAAAAAACTTGGTAATTAAACAGAGAAATACAAAAGAGTAAAATAAAAATCTCGATGATTTCCTAAAAAACTATTTTGAAATAAATGACTGCGATAGAAATGTCTCAGTGAGGAAGAAAAAAGAATGGAAAAAAAGAAGAAATATGCTTATACTTCTGACAAAGGTATCTATTACCGAAAGTACTCAAGTTTATTAAAAAAAAGTTTTTAAAGAAAATAAATAATTTATTAAAAAAACAAACAAATATCTGCGTTGTTCAGGTTTCAAAATATTTTTTTTTTTAAATATTCTCCTCATTACAAGTAATGTATTTTTTAACCATTGTCTATATGTATACTGTTTTCTATCATTTCTATGCTCCATCTGACACTCTCATGAACCCTAATCCTCGAGTAGCATTTTGGGACTTAATAAACAGTGACCCTTTAGTATATACAAAATAATGAAAGCTGAAGCTTAACAAAATGGAAGACAGACAAACCGACAGACGACAGACAGATAAAGCCACTGATAGAGATACGTCGACACATAAAAAATAAATGAGAAGAATACGGTCTTACATTGCCAAAAAAACATTCTTCCTAGTCAGTAAGAAAAGAGGTAAAACAATATTCTCCTTCGATAGTCTCCTCTTCCTTATTTTTTTATTTAAAAGATGAGTAATATAACTAATGAGTTCATTTATTGCAACCTGACGTCATCGTTGCATATGTGTATATATATATATATATATATATATATATATATATATATATATATATATATATATATATATACATATATATATATATATACATATATATATAACTATTCGTCACAATATATATATAAAAAAAACAGGGCATATATATATATATATATATACATATATGCCCTGTTTTTTTTTTTAATTTCTATTTGTTGCGTTGATTATCTTCCTTATTTGTTGTTTATGCACCTGGCATCCACCAGGTGGCGTTTTTTTTTCGTAGATGAAAATAACTTGACATAAAATTCGTTCCTTTTTTCCCCAAATTTTTTGGCTGTTACGTTCAGTTTTTATTTTGTTTTATCTATTTGTTAATCTATTTATTTGTTGTTTTATCCTGTGTAAGTTTTCTTTCTAAAGAGGGGCATGAGGATGAGGGGACACCCCAAGGGGGCAGACTCATTTTCTTTCCATTGATCTGATCCATGGGCGACGAAGACGCCATGATAGGCTGCGCGTCAACATTTGACACCATGCATACGTAACCATGCGCGTTGTCTTCCACGCACTCATTATGTGTAAACACATACACACACAACAAGGTAAACACTACCGCATATTAATATACACATATGTAAATATGCATACATATATATGTATATATGTATGTATATATATATATATGTATGTGTATATCTATATATATATATATATATATGTATGCGTATATCTATATATATATATATATATATATATATATAACTTACAAAAATGTATAATTAGATTTTCAAGGCTATGTTTAAGGATAATATCAAAGGATAACATCAACTGTACAAATACGATAGTGGATGTTCAATATTGTAAATAGACAATTACTTTATATGGAGAATATATAAAAAATATATAAAGTATATATAAAGAATATATAAAGTATATATAAAGAATATATAAAGAATTCATAAAGTATATATAAAGAATATATAAAGTATATATAAAGAATATATAAAGAATATGTAAAGAATACATAAAGTATATAAAGAGAATATATAAAGAATATATCAAGAATATATAAAGTATATATATATAATGTATATAGTATATATAAAGAATATATAAAGTATATATCAAGAATATATAAAGTATATATATATAATGTATATAGTATATATAAAGAATATATAAAGTATATATCAAGAATATATAAAGTAGATATAAAGAATATATAAAGAATATATAAAGAATATACACAGTATATATAAAGAATATACACAGTATATATAAAGAATATATAAAGAGCATATAAAGAATACATCAAGTATATATAAAGAATATATAAAAAATATATAAAGTATATATAAAGAATATATAAAGTATATATCAAGAATATATAAAGTAGATATAAAGAATATATAAAGAATATATAAAGAATATACACAGTATATATAAAGAATATAAACAGTATATATAAAGAATATACACAGTATATATAAAGAATATATAAAAAATATATAAAGTATATATCAAGAATATATAAAGAATATATCACAAATATATTAAGTATATATAAATAATATATAAAGAATATATAAAGTATATATAAAGAGTATATAAAGAATATATAAAGTATATATAAATAATATATAAAGAATATATAAAGTATATATAAATAATATATAAAGTATATATAAAGAATATATAAACAATACATAAACAATATATAAAGTATATATAAAGAATATATAAAGAATATATAAAGAATATATTAAGAAAATATAAACTATATATAGAGAATACATAAAGTATATATATAATATATATAGTATATATAAAGAATATATAAAAATATATAAAGTATATATGAAAAATGTATAAAGTATATATAAACAACATATAAAGAATATATGAAGAATATATAAAGTATATATTAATAATATACAAAGAATATATAAAGAATATATAAATAATATATAATGTATATATAAAGAATATATAAAGAATATATAAAGAATATATCAAGGATATATTTAGTATATATAAAGAATATACAAAGAATGTATATTAGAATATATAAAGAATATATACACCAATATATAATGAATATACAAAAGAATATACAAAGAATATATAAAAATATAGAAAGAATATATAAAGTATATATAAAGGATATATAAAGTATATATAAAGGATATATAAAGTACATATAAAGAATATATAAAGAATGTATATAAGAATATATAAAGAATATATAAACAAATATATAAAGAATATAAAAAGAATATACAAAGAATATATAAAGAATATATAAAGAATATAGAATGAATGTATATAAGAATATATAAAGACTATATAATAATATATAAAGTGTATATAAAGTATATGTAAAGAATATATAAAGATTATATAAAGAATATATAAAGTATATATAAAGAATATATGAAGAATATATTGGGTTGTGTTAAAAGTTCATATATAAAGAATATATATAAGAATATATAAAAATATATAAAATATATATAAAAATATATATAGAATATATTAAAAAATATATAAAGAGTATAAAAAGAATATATTGGGTTGGCTAAAAAGGTTGGTCGTTATTTTAAAATGGATAATAAAGTCGTTATTTATGCAATACATTTTTTACGCTCAATTTCGAAATCTTGAGAATATCTTCGATTTGTCTGGTTGTCAAACGGCACTCTTGTTCAAAAATGGCTTCAACTTGGACACTGTTGATCATCTTCTGTCTTCAAGAACAAGGGGGCATCATTCATTGAAACATTTCCTTTTCGGAATCGAACAAACCATTTCTGCAACACCTTTCTCTATCAGCATTCTCCCCATACACACGGCATATCTTTATGCATGTTTTTGAAGCTTTTGTTTCCTTTTCTGTTGTAAAAAAGCATCAGATGTCGGTAATGCTCTGCTTGATATTCAATTTCATTACACACATTCGTCAATATACTCGCTACACCAAATACAGGGTCTGAAGAATAGGAATATAAAATGATATTTAGTGTGCAGGGAAGATGACATTAAAAAAACGAACGAAATTTTTGGACAACTCCAAAATATATAAGTAGCAGAAATTTTTTTTTTTATATAATAAACATACTAATGTGTTTATTTTCTCTTGTATTTTTGAATCAAGAGGAGTCTTCAAGAAAGAAAAAAATTTCAAAAATAAATGTTTCATTTATTTAAAAAAACAAAGCTTGCATCGCAGAATCTAGTTTTCAATCTATTCCATATTATGTTTTTATTTGAAGATGCTTAAAAGCAGCGTCACTGATAGATTACATAAAACACGTGGCAGCGTGGTAGCTACACCAGATCGAACTTTTTAAAAACTCACTCCATTACCAGCGGAGGATGTCGTGATTTCTCGGCGGCTCAACAATGAAAAAAAAGAAAAAAAGGTGTCTGCAATCGCTGAAGAGGACATGTTATGTCGAAATATATTTGATTATTATGAAAAAATAAATGTTTCACTTATTGAAAAAATCCTGCATCTCTTAATCTGCTTTTCAATCTTTTCTAGTAGCGCCATTGATTTATATATATATATATATATATATATATATATATATATATATATATATATATATATATATATATATATATACGAAATTAAAAAATGAAAAAAAAACAGATATTTTTTATATATTCATCAACGTTTCGTCTTTATTGTAAGACTTGCTCAGGATGATAATTTTAAGAAAAATGTCATGCAAGTACATCGAAATTTTGGGTTGACATGATGGGTTGATAAGGAAAAGTAGCGCTGGAGGAGAGTCCAGACTGCGAGAAGTCAATAGTGCCGAAGAAGGAAATGAATATGTAAAGCATTTCGATGTACTTGCATGACATTTTTCTTAAAATTATTATCCTGATGAAGTCTTACAATAAAGACGAAACGTTGATGAATATATAAAAAATAATATCTCTTGCTTTTTTTTCCTTTTTCATTTCCCATTACGGCGGATTACTCTCATCCTTCCTTTCTCATGTACATATATATATATATATATATATATATATATATATATATATATATATATACATACATCCCCTAAGCCCGTTTACACCAACAGAAGTCGGGAAAATCCAAATTCAATAAGATCAGGATATATAGACACACCGAAGAGGCCAAGTTTTCAATTGGCGAAATTATTTGTATCACTATAAACTAATAAAAAAAGAATGAAAATTTATAAAAAGAAAAAAAAATCGGTTTCCATTTATTTTTCTCTTAAAATTGATATCGCATCTGTAAATGCTTCAAAGGTATTCATTTTACCTTATTCTTTATATATATATATATATATATATATATATATATATATATATATATATATATATATATATATATAAGGTTAAAGGTGTTCCAGGTCCATCTTTACCTGATTCCCCTGAAGATAGACCTGGATGGGTCTGAAAGTACTTGGGACACCAACGGTTATGGATGATTTATCAGCCAAATTTTCAACAAAATAAAAACACTGATTCGGCTAATGTAAAGGACCCCCACTAGGATATCCAGACCTAAGTTACTTGTCATATTCAACAACATTTATCTAAATGAATGAATGCGAACGCTGTTTTTATTTATAATTCCTATATTACCCTAAAAAAACGGGTTACTCTTATTTAAATCAATAATACAACATAGTATTTTTTAAATATTATATATATATCGTAGAGACGAATAACACAAAGAACTCTTTTCATGCCTAATTTGCATAACTATTTCTTAAACACTTCATAAGTAATTTATCTTTAGTGTTATTCATTCTTAATTTTATCGTTCTATTTATTCCATATATATGCAATATTTTTGTTGATATTAACAGTAATTAATTAAAATAATTTAAAACGAAAAAGATAAATTATTCAATCGTTCTTAAAATATGTCCATGGGGAAGTAATTTAAACCGGAGAGAAAGATCGTGGCTTTGCGACGGGCACGGAAATAATGCGGAAGAAAAATACAAAATAAGTTTGTGTGTTTCCTTATCTTCCTTGTTTTTGTTTATTTTCCATATGACTTTCATTGCTAAACTGTTACGGAAGTAGATACGGTTATGCAGAGTTCAATAAATGACAACAGCGATACTATCAAATGTTCAGATGACAATATAACCAGAAAAGAACGAGACCAAAGTTGATACGTCCTACGGTGAAATGCTTCAGCCACGAATGTTTCACTGGCAGGGCATATAAGGGAGCTCAATCTCGTAGAAATGGACTATTCTTTGAGTAACTTTGTGAGATATATGAAGAAATGCAGATATCAGAGTATTTTTTCAAACAAGGCTTATCAGGCTTGTTTGGAAAAAAAGTACTGGACTTTTCATAAGAAATGAGGAAAGATTGACTAATTGACTCCCCTCTCTCTCCCCCTCTCCCCCTCTCCCCCTCTCCCCCTCTCTCTTTCCCTCTCTCCCCCTCTCAACACACTCCATCCATCTCCCTCTCTCTCTCTTCCTCTCTCCTTCTCTCCACTTCTCCTTCTCTCCCTATCCCCCTCTCCTCCTTTCTCCCCCTCTCTCCCCCTCTCCCCATCCCCACCCCTCTCCCTCTTTCCCTCTCTCCCTCTCTCCCCCTCTCCCCTTTTCCTCTCTCCCCCTCTCCCTCCCTCTCCCTCTCTTCCTCTCTCCTTCTCCAACTTCTCCTTCTCTCCCTATATCCCCCTCTCCCCCTCTCCCTCACCCCTCTCCCCCTCTCCCTCACCCCTCTCCCTCTCTCCCCCTCTCTCTCTCTCCCTTCCCCTCTCCCTGTCTCCCTCCCTACCGTTTGCGACGCCATATAGAGGAAGGCGAAAGCATGGCTGCCTACTTCATAGTAAGGACCAACGACACATTCTTTTTAAATTGTTTTTAATGAATAAAAATAAATAAAACACACAGAGCGAATTGATTTCCTATTTCTGCGCATATTTTGGCAATTTCATGAAAAAGGTCGAAATTACCAAAATGTTTATATGCGTGTTTACAACAAACTTATGAATGAAATGTTTATTATTTAACACTTTGGTTCTAAACATTTCGAGTAGCGAACTTTGCGAAGCGATAGCGAGCTGACAAAGACAGCTAGTATATATATATATATATATATATATATATATATATATATATATATATATATATATATATATGAAGAAGAATGGAAAGGAATTAGAGAAGCAAAAGCCAAATCAAATTTCAATTCAATTGCTCAGAGCAAGGTATATTCCGCAAAAAGGCAATTTATTCAAGTTAAATTTTCCTTAAGCCAGGCTTTTCAAAGATCAAAATCTTATCATCAGAGGAAGTCGCTTGGATAGATAAGTTGGCAAAGGCCAAGATTTAAAATTTGAAAAAGTAAAATAAAAGTTGTAGGGAAAGAAACACGGGCAAAACTCTGCCCGAATGCAAGCAAATGTCCGATTGCTATATATATATATATATATATATATATATATATGTGTGTGTGTGTGTGTGTGTGTAGAGTTCGAATGCAAAACGCGATTAATATAATTTCTTTAAATTGAAAACTTAATCAATGACGAATATGTTAAATATAGACTTCGAATATTAGCTTATTTTAATTGGAAGCAAACATTAATTATTCCTGTATATTATGTACAACATAACTTGAGTGTGTGGGCGAGTGTTGAAATGTCACACTGTTTATAGTACTAGTTTCGTAATTTTTGTAATGGCGTTTATCGCGTTTTGCATTCAAACACTTCACACATATATATATATATATATATATATATATATATATATATATATATATAAATAACATAAAATATAATAACATGAAATCACATAATTGTCGATGAAATGTAAATGTAATTGTCTGAGTGATGCTTGAAAAAACCGAACGGTTGAAATAAATTATTGCATCGACAATTATGTGATTTCGTGTTATTATATTTTATGTTATTATTGTTTACTACATTGAGCTCTCATACCCGGATTTCCTCCTGGAATTATTCCATTATAACACAAATATATATATATATATATATATATATATATATATATATATATATATATATGGTAAAATGAAAAAGGAAAACCAAAAACTGGATGTTTTTTATGTGTACATCAACGTTTCGTCTTTATTTATAAGACTTCATCAGGATGATGATATAGGGAAAAGATATCATGCAAGTACAGATACATGTAGGGTAGACATGTTGGGAAGAAAAATAAAATGAAATGAAAAATAATGGCAGCGTCTTGGTGGACGTCCGTACTTGTTAGAGAGTGAAAATGAGTGACGAAAATGAGTGGGAGAAAAGGGGAAGGGTGGAGGGAGCAAGGACTACTGTGGCTGGCGATGAGAGAAAGAGGTGGGGGATGAGCAGGGGTAAAATGGATGGCAGAGAGAGATTGGAGGAAGAGGGGGAGGGGGTGTTTGACCAGATGGCTGGAGAGCCATGAATATTATAACTGTCCTGTTTTTAAATCTCCGAAACAGTTACATGGTAAAAAGCTGATGATCCCCGTGTTAATATTAGACGCTTAAGGTCTCCTGTTTTTGTTTCATTCTTAGATAATTAACCCCCCCTTTTTTATTCTTTTTTTTTTACTTATATTTTTTCATTTATTAATTTTCCAACGAATGTTAAGTCTACAATATCTTAGATTTAGTTAGTTTGTCTGGGTATTAAAACTGCATTTTACATTTTTTTTTTTAAATGACTCAAAGCTTTTTTAGACTATATATATATATATATATATATATATATATATATATATATATATATATATATATATATATATATATATATATATATACGAAGTGTTTGAATGCAAAACGCGATAAAACCCATTGAAATAAACGCAATTCATTTTCGGGTAAAATAAATTATATTACTTCTATCTTCAACTCAACTCGACTGAAATTAAATTAATTCACGATTGTTGCACCTTTTATCTCACGGCAAGGTAACTTGGCGTTGTCCGACCAAGTTCTCCGTAGTTCATCTACTAAGCAATTTTTACATCCCCACTTTTATATTACTGAAACAATTCTTGCAACAAGTCTGTCTGATTTCATTAATTCTCAACTGCCTTTTCAAACGACTTAAAAAAAAAATAAAACAATTTATTTGTAAGACATGTTTTTTGTGAACACGATTTTATATAAGTTTGTTTAATACTTATATGAATGTATCCACATGCGATTCGATGTCTGGAGTTATTTTGAGTTGAACGTGAGCGAATGAAAACAAAATGAAAAACGAAAAAAAAAAACGACAAGAATCCATCGGGAATTGAACGCGGTTCGCCGAAGACGAAACTGTGTGTTGCACGCAGCTGCTCCAAATGAAATGAACGGGTTCCACTGAGAATGTTGGAATGTATGAAGCACAGGTGGTCTACAAATATTTTATCAAGTTGTTTGCTTACACAGAGCACACATGTGAGCACCCGGCACACACACACAGACACACACACACACACACACACCCATCCACACACACACACACACACACACACACACAATCATATATATATATATATATATATATATATATAATCCTTAGTTTTGTTGTAGAGCACAATATTTTACTTATTTTTTCTATAGCGTAACTCCGAATAAATTCCAAGAGCAATGCCAGTATGGCTACATATCAACCAAACCATTTCATTATCACATCACTACAGTATACATCTCTATGCATGAGTGGATGAAGTGTGTGAAGTGCGCTGAAAAATATTCTTACCAGTAAAATACATAGCCCTGTTATGCTTGCATACCCTTAATGACAATAACAGTGTAAAGATTTTGGAATTTCCTTGCTTTTGTACATTTAGTGTATATGAATTTTCATCTTAACCCTATTAAGGGCATATGATTTCAGTATACTGGCATTTATCATGGAATGTCACTACTTTTGTAAAGGCTATGCCTCAATACAATGGTCATTTTTAAGGTTTTTTGGAATTTTCTTGAAAACTAAGGTATATGGTAAACTGAAATTAAAATGCCATCAACTAGATCCTAGAACCTTAACCTCTGCTAAATATCAGTTGAATCCATCAAATAGTTGATGAGATACAGGGTGGCACATACATACGTACGTACACACGGATAACACAAAATAATGCCTGACCTTTCTGGATCTCTGGGTTGCTTTGACTAATGATGCTGAAATTCTACACACTTATAGAACCTAGCAAATAAAAATGTTGTGCAAAGTTTTAACTAATTTGGTTTATTGGTTTTTGAGTTATGATTGATCAAAGAAATGAGATTTCCAGCATAGGCCGTTTTTTAGTCTATTAAGGGATAGAGCGCTCTCGCGCCTCCCTTGATATATATATATATATATATATATATATATATATATAGTACACGTATTGTAGATGTAAAACCGTTTAAACTCAGGTGTTTATAAAAAGTGCTCAATAACAAGTAGAACTGTTCTTAAGTATATTTTTTTATTTATACAAACATTATTGGTTACATATGTGCATACATGTTTCGGTTGTACTCTTCACAGAGAGTCAACATCTTGTCTTCTTTAGTCTGAAGAGGTTGGCTTTCTGTGAAGAGTACAACCGAAATATGTATGCACATATGTAACCAATAATATTTGTATATATATATATATATATATTTTTTAATTTTAAGTAAATAATTTAAAATTATATATATATATATATGTATGTATATATATTTATTTTTATATATATATATATACATATATATATACATATATATATATATATATATATATATATATATATATATATATATATATATATTCACACTTTACTGAGCACTGTTGAAGAAAATCTATACAATACAATATTATATCAATATAAAATATTATACGTGCATACATGAAATAATAAGTATATATATATATATATATATATATATATATATATATATATATATAGTCATTAACATACATACTGTTTCGCTGTATCACAGCTCTTCAGTGCGGCTAGATCAGCTAGTGCTTAAAGCTCAACCGTCGAGCTGACAGTCGACGCTTCTACCCCAGAGCTATCACGCGACAGTGGGTGAATGTAAGTGAAACCCCAATGTGAACATTGTCAAGTACCGGAACATATACTACACTTTGATCCCGGCGAAAAGAGCATCGTCAAGTGCCGGGAGCTCGAATTATTTGTACCCAACAAGCAATTCTTTAACGAATGCGACAGTTAACGATGCCATTACCAAAAGAAGAGGAGCTTATATAGTCTTTCAAATACAGACTGTTTCGCTTTATCACAGCTGTTCATTGCGACTAGACCAGTTAGTGTCTCAAGTCGGGATCGAAACTCAACCGTCGAGCTGATGTTATCACTCTTTTGTCTTATTTTTCTTCAGTCGAAGTTCTCAGAAATCAAGGGTCCGATTCCTGAGGCTAACATTTGATCTCTATATAAGATACATAGATATTCGAATATTCCATTAAAGGCCCCCTTTTACCTGTCAAACGTTGAGTTAGTAAAGAAGTTAAGAACATTAATTTTCCTCTCCCCAATTGACCAGTTTACTATGTTATGGTATATCTTTCTTTTGGTCTCTTAGTCTTACCGGATTCGAGGACAAGAATTCATCTTGTCTGGTGGAGTTTCCAGCTAAGGGTTGTTACTTGAGGTAACATCACTAGGAGATGGTTCACTATACCTCGTGTGAGCAAGTGTATAGGTGTGTCGATGGGATCTATTTGTACTGCGAATACTATTTTATTTTGAATATTTGGTCAGGGTAAAGTATCCACATGTCAGGTTGTCCTGACAAACCCTTATTCAAAGAAATCGAAGACACTCGAGGATGGTGTCTTGTATGTAATTTAAAGTGTGTGTGTGTGTGTGTGTGAAATCTACAATTTCTTTAAGGAAAAATGTAGCCCTGTGTTTAATTAGGGGCGTAAGTGCCTAATATAATTATTATATATATATTTACATTTTTTATTAGTATTTTACCCCTTTACAAGACCCAAAAGCCCTCGAGGACAAGAATCAATGCAATTATTTTATGTGTACTAACAAGTCACTGCTTATCAAAGTCCAAAAGCCACTCGAGGATAAGGGTTAATAAGTTCAAGTGGACGCAAGGATTGGAATTTGATTATTTAAGTGGGCAGCTCAACAAGAATTTGATCTAATTTGACTTGAAAACGTTGTAGTAAGCTAGGAAGCAGCACCATGATATCGTGTTCCACAGACGGAAAGAGTTCTTGGAAATAAACTCTGTTTATGGTAGTTCCGTTTAGTTTTAGGAACACAGCTGAAGAAAGAAAAAATATTTTCACTGGTTGTAGCGAGACGAGTTTTTGCTGTGGATGTTTTACAAGGGGAATCATTGATTACAGCTTAGCCGACACCTACCATGAAAATAACGATAGAGTAGAGAAAGACTAGCGACGTTTCTTATGTGAAAAAGAGGACGTGGTGGAGAGAAAAGGACATCCCCCCCACTAGATTTCGAAGTCGGTTTTACACTTTGTCAAAGCAGGAAAAACTGCTCTAAGAAGCACTTTCCAAGATTTCACAACAGTATCTCGTCTTAGGACGTATTTGACTCTTATGTAGGTAAAAGATTGAGTCAGGCGTTAGATTCTTTCTAGAGCAGTAGAATGATCCAACCATTTTTCCAGCAGTCTTAGTAACAGATTTGATCTAAGTCTTCCAGTTTAAGTATAAAGAGAGGATCAGTCCCAGGAGCTTATCGAAGCAGTGGACTTTCTCAATGGGAGAGCCGTTAATTTCAACTGGGACAAAGTGGGGATCAGAGCGTTGGTGGTGAAAGGAGAGGAGTTTGACCTTTGTCGCATTAAAAGTAATCAGCCACATCCCCCCCATTGTACCACTTGCTCTAGGTCGGAAGAGAGAGATCCAGAAAGAAACTGACCATTAATGACCCTCGAGGTGTTTCCATAGATGGTTGTGTCATCAGCATAAATGTGGACAAATGATCTTAGAATGCGGTTGGGAGATCATTTATGAAGATCAGGAAGAGGTGTGGGCATTGATACAATGCCCTTCAGACTTATTTCCATCAACGACTACTTTTATAAATCTATCAGAGAGCAATAATTTGATATGTGAAGAGCTATTCGATATTATTTGATTTTATATATTTATATATTTTAAGTTTTATTATTTTAATTTTATTTTGTTAATTTTATTTTTTTATTAATATTTATTTATTTTTATTTATTTATTTATTTATTTTTATTTTATTATTTATTATTATCATTATTTATTATTTATTTATTATTTATTTATTATTATACTATTATTATACTATTATTATTTATTATTTATTTATTTATTTTTATCATAATTATTTATTTTTATTATATTATTTATTATTATCATTATTTATTATTTATTATTTATTATTTATTATTTATTTATTATCATACTATTATTATTTATTATTTATTATTTATTTATTTATTTTTATCTTAATTATTTATTTTTTAATATTTTTCATTTAATTTTATGTAATTTTTTATTTCATTTCATTTTTATATTATTTTTATTTTTTTATTTTATTTTTTTACTAATATTTATTTATTTGTATTTATTTATTTTTATTATATTATTTATTATTATCATTATTTATTATTTATTATTTATTTATTATTTATTATATTATTATTATTATTATTATTTATTATCTATGATTTATTTTTTTATTATATTTATTTATTTTTTAATATTTTTATTTATTTTTAATTTTATTTTTTATTTCATTTTATTTTTATATTATATTTATTTTATGTTTATATTTATATAATATTTTATTTTAAAATAATATCTTATTTTATTTATTTTATTTTATTTACTTTTATAAATCTATCAGAGAGAAATGATTTGATATGTGAAGAGTACATTTCCAGATATTCCATAGCTAACAAGCTTGTGAAGTAAACCTTTATGCCAAACCCTGTCAAAAAGATTTGATATGTCAAGAGCTATTGCTCTAGAAACGAATCCCCCGTCAATAGATTCACTAATTCTTTGGTATATTACAGTCAGCACATGATCTTGCAGGACGAAAGCCATTTCTCCAGCGACCTAACCCTAAACCCCGTGCTCCAATTTCAACGGCTCGAAGAATAACGCTATTACCTTCACGGGTCAGCTCTCTCTCTTTAGATCTTCGTATTTCTCTATCTTATATTGGTATTGTTTTTCTATCCGGCTCTCATAAGATACTGTCAATTCAACCAAGATGAGTCTTTTGCTTTTTCTTGACGATAGAACAATGCCTACCTATTGCCCCTTTTCATTAATAACCTTGGGGTAATTATTGCGCCCATCAGTGAGATCTGCGGCTACCATCCACTCGCCATCCGGTCCAAGAATATTTTGGCCGGGTACTAATAATTGACCTGCTGTTCGCTTAGACCCGATCCACATCTTCCTTCCCTCTGTAAAAAAATGGCCGATGTTAGCTTGTTTGTAATTTAAGTCTTCCATTTCAGGTCTCGAATGAAGGTCAGCTCTTATAAGTTATCGAAGCAGGATGCTGCTTCAAAGAGTAAACCATTCATTTCAATAAGGGCAAATTGAAGATTCAAGCGTTGGTGGTGAAAGGAGATAATCTTGGTTTAAGAAGTATTACAAGTAACCAGCCAACGTTTACTTATTGCAGGTCGCAAGAGAGATGTTGATGATTAATGGTCTTCAAAGTGTTGCCATAGATCGTTGAATCATTTGCATATATGTCAACATTTGATGTTAGAATGTGATTTGGGAGATCATTGAGTAATATCAAGAAGGCAGTTCGCCCAGAGAGGAAGGAGTTGATCTTTGAGAACATATTCATAGTTAGTCCATAGCTAGCCAGCTTGTGAAGTATACGTTTGTGTCAACCCATATCAAAGGCGTAACAACATAAAAACACAACAACATCACATATGAAACCAGTGGTAAAATGTTTATCATGATGGGATTTTGTTCTGTAGTGCCACTCCATCGTCGTTGAATTTTAATTTTCAACGACTTCCTGGAAAAATACGAAAAACGTTCTCTGCGCATTTCTCCGCCGTCTCCTTAAAAATGCCCTTCTTTCTCCAGCTTTTTTGTTCATTTGCTTTTGACACCTGAGGATGATTCGACAGAGGATCGAAAACGTTTGTGAATTGTAATTAGCTGCTGTAAAATACTTCCATTATGTTTACATGCAAATTGTGCATGTGAATGCAATTTTATTGAAAGTGCACTACCTAGTAAGGCTTTCGTTTTTAGGGACAGACATGCACAGACAGAGAGGTGTTCTCCTTGATTATATATATATATATATATATATATATATATATATATATATATATATATATATATATATATATATATAGTAAGCAATGAAAATATATATGGCAATCAAGCTACACAGAGGCTCCCCTGTTTCATCCCCGGGGGGAGTCGTCAGGCTAAAAGCAATGAAAAAAATATATGGCAATCAAGCTACACAGAGGCTCTCGTGTTTCATCCCCGGGGGGAATCGTCAGGCTAAATTTACCCTGATGATTCCCCCCGGGGATGAAACACGGGAGCCTCTGTGTAGCTTGATTGCCATATATATTTTCATTGCTTACTACCTAGCTCTACTTACGTATCGAGCACTGTTGAAGTAAATACTGAAAACTGACACATAAAAAAGTATATCTCCTTATAATATTTTATGTGGATACATGAAGTATATATATATATATATATATATATATATATATATATATATATATATATATATATTCAATTGAATCAAAAGGAAACAAGTTTTCAGTGAAGGTGTTGTGCCCCCGTGAACCATTACAACATGATCAAAATTTACTGAAATTTTGGAGATCGACATAATTTTTGGTCATTTATCTATGGTTTCAATTTCATTTGAATCTAAGGGAAAACAGTTGTCAGTGTGGGGGTGCCCCCGGGGACCACCAGCGTTGAAGTGATATATTTCTTATATAGCCTATGACCTCCAGTGAGAGGTCAGTAGTTCACATGCCAATTATCAAACAATTCTGTCCAGGGTGAACATAAGACACAAATATCAGGCGGACACACACACAATCACAGAGTGACTATTTTATATATATAGAAGATATATATATATATATATATATATATATATATGTGTGTGTGTGTGTGTGTGTGTGTGTGTATTTCTGTATATTTGGTCCCGAAGGGCTGAATGTCTACGTGCGTCCACGTCTAAGTGACCTATGAGGATAGAACCCCCTAAAAACATTAGATAAGTATATGTCCGATTTTAATTAAATTTAAGTAAATATAAGAAACTAATTCAGAGAGTTTTCTCAGATTTGAGCTTCTAGATGTTGGGATATTGCGTTGGTTTCAGATAAGTGCATAGTGAGACGTCTCGAAAGAGTTGTGGTAGGTAAGCCTATGTTTAAGTTTTTTTCTTCATTGTCAGTAGGTTTTGAAACGGGTGGGGAAGGCATTAAAAACAAAGAAATTAATATGGTGCTATAGGCATAGTTAATTTTTTTTCTTTTTTTTTAGGGGGGGGGGATTTATCTTCCTACTACAGCGGTAAGATGTGACACAAGGTCGGGAAAGTGGGATTTGAAAAGCCAGCGCCCGGGAAGATGAGCAAGGTGGCCTACAAAAATGCCTGGGCAGTCCCGTCGGCATTCCCCGGAAGGGGCGCCTCAGACAGTAAGCGATGAACTTACTCCACCCCAAAGAGGGGAGGCAAAACTTAGGAGGGTAGACCTCCTTGAACTGCACAGGGCAATACCGCAGAGCGGCGGAATCAAGGCTTGAAGGACAAGATGGTACCTGTCTATAGGGTGTAGTATCCATCAGAACAGATAATACACTTTGATCTTGGCCAAAATGCCCAATGGACATAGTTAATATATATATATATATATATATATATATATATATATATATATATATATATTAGTACTTCATGTATCCACGTAAACTATTATAAGGAGATATAATTTTTTATGTGTAAGTTTTCAGTATTTACTTCAACAGTGCTCGATACGTAAGTAGAGCTAGGTAGTAAGCAATGAAAATATATATGGGAATCAAGCTACACAGAGGCTCATGTGTTTCATCCCCGGGGGGGGGGAATCGTCAGGCTAATTTAGCCTGACAATTCTCCCCGGGGATGAAACACGGGAGCCTCTGTGTAGCTTGATTGCCATATATATTTTCATTGCTTACTATAATATATATATATATATATATATATATATATATATATGTGTGTGTGTGTGTGTGTGTGTGTGTGTGTGTGTGTGTATCATTTAATCCCGAGCAACGTCGGGTTTTCCTGCTAGTTTAATATAAAATGTCCATCTTTTGTTTCTTTTAGTTTAACGCCCCAACGATGCAGCATCAATCTATGGAATCCCAAAAGGGCCAAAACGCTTTTGAAAAGAACTGTTTTGCACGGCGTTCGTCCGTATTGCCCTCGTGGATGTTTTTTTTTTGGTCTTCTCTTTTTTTGTGATTAATTACCCTCGACATCAAGAAGGCAGTAATAGTTTTCACATCCTGACGAGTATGTTCTCCATAGCTACCCCCCCCCCCTTGTCACGATGAGCGGCGTTCATTAGTCGCACGGCTGAAACGGAAGTCGACATGCGAGGACGTGTCTCGACGTGCGACGGGAGTCGGGGGAGGTGCTGCTGCCGGACCCAATTAACTGCGCTTCCCGAGCCGCAGCTTCGTTTCGGCCCTAATTAGTACCGGATTGATGGCTCTTTGAGGAGTTCTGCAAAGTCAGCCGTATTAAAGATCAATGCGAAAATCAATGGTAGAATCCCTCTCGCCATTATCACGGGGTTGGAACAAATTGGGGAGAGCATGGTAGATGAGAGCATGCCATAAAATGTATATGTATATTAAAGAAAAAAGGGGACATAAAATCTATATCTTCTTTTATATCTATATACTATCAAAACCACCCGGTGTTGTCCGGGGCAAAGTTTTAACATATTTCTATCAAAACTTCTATTTTTCTACCTCTCTCTAACCATCCTTTCTATCTGTCTCTCTTTCTCATCCCCAGTTATTACCCTCTCTTCATTCCTTCTTTCTCCTCCTCTTAGCCTATCCTTCTCTCTGAATATACACACAGACAATTTTTCCTCATATAAAATCTATCGATGATTGAGTCGGCATAAGGGAATTAACTCCTTGATAAAAAAATCAGAGTTACTTTCCTTTAGTAAATAAAATGGCTGAAAAACAAGCTCCCCCTCTTTAACGAAACCTTGCTCAGTTTACCCCTAGATAATAAATGTGTTTTAAATTTCAGATATTATATATTCTGGGCAACGCTGATCAAGTATATACTAAGTTTGTGGGCTTTGTTTTTTTATAGTCTTTTGCTTTTAACTGAACACTAACACATACAAAGGACTGCTCTTATTATAGATGTAATCGCCTCGAGTGACTATTTCCTCAATAGAGTCGAAAGCAAGAAGATCACCAAATATCTCTAACCTTTACCCTAACCATAACCCTAACCCTAACCCTAACCCTAACACTAACCCTAACCCTAACCCTAACCCTAATTCTAAACCGTACCCTAACCGTAACCGTAACCCTAACCCTAATTCTAAACCGTACCCTAACCGTAACCGTAACCCTAACCCTAATTCTAAACCGTACCCTAACCGTAACCCTAAACCTAACCCTAAACTCTAACCCTAACCCTTACCCTAACCCTAAACCTAACCCTAACCCTAACCCTAACCTCAAGACTGACTTAATAGCAACATGGTTTCTGAAGGGAATAAACATTATACCGGTGGTGGTAAGCGCAAATGGCCTACCTACAGAAAGACCAAGCTGTAGCGATATACAGATATCAGCTCCAAAAGGGACAACGTCTATCCTAAAATCAGCCATTCGATATAAATGTAAATCATAAGGAAATCAAGAGTTAGGAAAGATCCCCTTGATCTCTTCAAACTAACTGAAATAAAATTAAAAAATGAGGAGATTTTGAATTACCTCCATGATCATATCTATATGATCATGGAGTTTTTTCCGTCTCTCTGTACAAGGATTTGTAAGGCCAATCTGACATGAGGATAATTCACCCTACAAATAAACCCTGACCAAATATTAAACAGAAGCATAGTATTCGAAGCCCAAATAAGATCAAATCGAAACGTGTATACACTGGCTCCTATAGGGAATGGCGCACCTTTTCTTTGTGATGTTACCTCAAGTAACGGCTGGATAAGGAAATCAAGTGATCCCTTGATCTCTTCAAACGAACTGTAATGAAATGAAAATAAAATACCCTTTATATATGTATATATAAAAACAATATAGATTTGTAAGACGACTCAAAGAAGCAGCACATGCAGTTTGCATAGTTTACAAGTCATCAAGTGTTCAAACAAAGAATAGCAATACAAAATGACCTTTAAGCCATTGCTTTTCAAAGATTACACTCTTATCGTCAGAAGGTCTGACAAATAACAATTGAATATTAATTAATTATTAGAATATCTTGAAAATGCAAAAGTGGAAAATGTTGAAAAACATCAAAGGGAAAAAACACGATTCGAACTATTTGAAAAATGTTGTATTAGAATCCGATCTTCACCTTTAATCATATTTGGAAATCTAATGTTAAGATAGGATTCTAACTCTGCCCGATGAGATATCAGTTTATAATAGCTGTTGATCGATAACATAGTCATGGCAGTGTCGCAGATTTCGTACATGTCTGTGTAAATAAAAATAATCATATATAAAAGCTCTATTTGATATTGAGCACTTTTTATAAACCCGGTTGAAATTCTTTGGATTACTATCCTGTGGATGTTTTACCTGGATATATGTATATATATATATATATATATATATATATATATATATATATGTTTATGTATATATATATATTTATATATATATATATAATGGAAACCGCTATAGATTAAGCACAGAGCCACTGTACTTTCGATTTGAATCGTCAAATGATCTTCAGGCGGTATTAGTTTTAGTCTCTTTACAAATTATGAATTTACTGTTGTGCTCATTTTTTAATTATAACGGCAAGTAGTTTATAACTTGAAAAAGCGTCTGTAAAGTTGAAATGTACATGAGAGCGTGATGGCGTACTACACATATGAGAGATTTAAAAGTTTGACTGTTTAAACCGTTAAGAAATTGATCACGTTAAAGAAAGTGCATACAATTCAAACGCATAACTACCTACTGGCTAAGAATTTGGTAATGTTAATTATTATGCTAGACACTTTAAAATGTTGCGACTAGTTTCATAATTGACATTATTAATTGTGGGATGTTTAGTTTTTATGTAGAGGGCTTCGAGTATTTTTTAATTTTTTGATATTGGTATCGTGGTGTATTATTTTGGTATTGTTAACAAGGATGTTGCTATATTGGGAGGGGGTGCAATTGTTTTTCAAATCGAAATTACTTGCAAATAAGAAAAAAGAATGGAACAAGAAACCCATGGATCATATTTACATCGATTTGACCGAAACATTAGATGGACAATTCGGAAAATTGAAAAAATTTTAAAAAGTCGCATCAAGCAAAACCACTCCGTGTTATTTAATAATGTTTGCCTAAATGAACATATGTTGCCTAAATACGCACACACAATATATATATATATATATATATATATATATATATATATATGGATATATATCTTCTAATATATAAAGGGGAGGTGTATGTGTGTGTATTTATGTGATTATGATTGCATGTCTGCGAAAGACACCGGAGATACTGAACAGATCCGTTAAGTTGACGTTTCCTGAATCGTCTGTATTTCGGCCAAGAAATATCGAGAAATTAGAAAAAACATCGATGTCTGCATATAGACGTGGGACGATGGTCTCTACATTTGTCAGCCTTTTTGCAGATTATACTGCCCGCGCATGCGCAACGTGCAAGAAATTTAAGTGACTTATTTTTCGTCAGTTTTGATTAAATATTCTTTTGGCTCATTGGATAACTACGAAGGATAAAAATCTAGAGGTTTATGATTCAATCCCTACTGACTCCCAGATTTTTGTACTTTTGATATTTGACACTTTTGTCCCGGGCAACGAGGAGAATGGTTGCAGGGAGCGGCCGGACAGAGGAGAGGAGGGGCGAGAATGAAGCGACGACCGGTGAAGCGACAGCTTTTGTCTCGGGCAACCTGTAAAGAGAGAGATTGTTACACCTGCAGAGAGGGGGGAGAAAACGGTGGGGGAAAGCCTCGGACAACATTGGCTACTCCTGCTAGTCTATTATATGAAGGGGAGTTGTCTGTTTGTGTTTATACTCGATATGCCCGTGAAGTTTATATTTTCTTAAACAACGTCGCCTCGGACGCATAATATCGAAAAAAATTTTAAAAACATCGATTTCTCAGTGTAGAACAAACTATGAACGTGTAATTAGGATTTGCTTAATTTTGTTTGTATTTTGGTAGCCAGCAAGCTTTGCGCATTCACGTGTGTATAACGTAGCCCGTATTCAAACGGTATTAAAGTGACCAATTTTTCGTCAGATCTTATACGCTGTCCGCCTAGCGCGCTAGGTATCAAGAAAAGGACACAAGACCGAGATGGTGACGGTTCGATCCCTACCGACTTAGCGGAATAAGATGGAGTACACAGGAGCGAGGCTAAGTGGGACGACCGGTCTAGACAGATAATATGTTACGCTTTTGCCGGGCAACGGGGAGAGGAGGGGTGAGGGGAGAGGAGGGGTCAGGGGTGAGGAATGAGAGTCCTCGGGAATAGAGAGATTGGTACACTTTTGCTTGCAGAGAGGAGGGGGAAGAGCCCTGTGCAACGCCAGGTACTTGTATATTTATATATCTATTAATAATGGAGTTTATGTATCTATCTGTCTGTCTGTCTGTCTGTCTGTCTGAAGCCGAAACTCCAGTATGACTATTTTACTGAAACTAATCTTTTTGAAATTCTTTATATACTGTCATCAAAAGTCGTTCAGACACCAGAGGGGTGTTGCCATTAACATAAGTCATTCCTTTAAACCTTCAATTAAATTCATATTTACAAATATACACTTATAACTGCTATTATCCAATTTACATATGTATTTACAATATTTTCCGATAAGGTTATATTAATAAACATTATTCATACAATTAATTAAAGCCATTTTCATCATAACCGGCGTGTTTCTAAACCATTTCAACGCGAGTACTGTTAAAATTGCAAAGTCATTGGCTGTTTGATCAGTGGTGTCCTCCCTCTCTCCGGTAATTAAATATGGCGATCTGATTAAGCAGCCGATTAGCTGTTTAATCAGTGGTGTCATCCCTCCCTCCGGTAATTAAATATGGCGATCTGATTAAGCAGCCGATTGGCTGTTTAATCAGTGATGTCCTCCCCCCTCCGGTAATTAAATATGGCGATCTGATTAAGCAGCCGACGTTAATGTGGGACGTTAAATATGTAAACAACAACGCTCGCAAACACCGTGCTCAGTTTTCCATTTTTAAAACCGTCCTAAGTTTGTTTATTCTTAGCCATTATGTTTTAAAACACAAATTTATTAGATCAAATTGTTTAATTAAAATAATAATTGATTTAAAATATAAATATACAGATATATATATATATAAATATACAGATATATATATATAGATATATATATATATAGATAGATAGATAGAGAGTACATATATATATATAGAGAGAGAGAGAGCGAGAGAGAGAGAGAGAAATACATATATACATATATATATAATATATTTGTAAATATTGAAGTGTTTTTTTATACCTACAAACAACATAATTTTCGGTTTTCTACCCTTATGCTTTCGCATGGAATCGAACGCAGTTCGTAGATACAGCCTAAATTCACGTATCTAACGTCTCTGCGCACACGGCTGCGAGAAATCGCCACAGAGAGTAATTGAAATTAACGTACACTTACCCGAGAGGCGGGGGGCAAGCGTCTTGTAGTCGAAAGTGTTCAACGATCGAGCGGAACGTTCCATAATCGCTTGTGACAACAATCTCGTACCTCAAAACAAAACTCTACGATTAAGACTATACAATCTTAAAGAGGAATTAACTGGATACTATGGTTGTAAAATACGTTTTATTTTATTTTGTATACAGTCCACTAATTATGGGTCTACCTCATTTCTGCTTTTTATTTTTATTCTAGTGTTTTTCTTTTTTTTATTGGATGCCAATCATCCAGGTTTAGCTCTCTCGTAGTGGAGATCTCTATCCTTTCATGTTACTTCTTGTAACTCCTAATGACATGCACAAATTGGCAAGTCCGCAATCTCGACCGACTCTCCACAAAAAAAATTAATATATAAACACACACCTATATATATATATATATATATATATATATATATATATATATATATATACAGAGAGAGAGAGAGAGAGAGGGAGAGGGAGAATCTGTGTTCTTTTTCTTTTCAAGCAAAAATAACAGAAATAAATAAATAAAAAGAGAACAACTATCCAGAAATGTATCGTTTCTTCTCCATATTCGATGAAAACCTGAATTAGCCAGCAAACATCCTCATCCTCATCCCCATCATCATCTACATCCTCATCCTCATCCTCATCCACATCCACGTCCTCATCCACGTCCCAATCATCAACATCAACAAGTAAGTATGATTTTCTAGCCTGTCTTAAAAGAAACAGGACTTGAGTCACCAAAATAAATTATTTCAGTTCCTGTGAGGTGGTTTCAGTGAAGTGGTTAAAGACGTGGACTGGCGACCTTGGAGCGCCATGTTGACAACCTCTTCGTGGTCGCGAATGTGAGTAGCTGATTCTTGACAGAAGTTCGGGAACCAAATCCACCAATAAAATTTAGCCGGTTAAAAGCGTCGTATCATGAATCTCCTGTTTTCTTAACGTAAAAATAATAATTTCAATCAATAAAATGAATGTAACATTTTTAAGTGCATTTATTTAAAAATGTACTGTCTTAGTCGTCGGGACAATATAAACTGATTTTAGGACATTTTATTTTTAAACATGATAAAAAAAACAGCGACATTAGATAAATCAGCAAACGCCATCTTTGGTGATCGGGCGATCTCATTTTTCTAATGTGTGAGAACGTTGAAAGGCTTTCGCGTATTATTATATTTATTTTCTTTTGTTCAACATGAGAATAGTAGTCAGAATAATCTAAAGAATACAAATTGTCAATCGTCATCTAAAAAAAAATGGAATACAAAAATGAATAAACGAATGAAAACAGAAAACTAAAAGCGACAGAATGTTTGAATGTGAATAACGAACAAAACAATAAAATACAAATAATAATTTTTTAAAAAAGACATATGAAAAAATGTTTTGGTGTTTTTTATTTTATCTTTTATTCGGAATGTAAAAAGGTCCGGGTGAGCAATTGTCACGATTAAAATGTCCGTTCAGCAAATTGGCGGCCATTTTGAAAAGACGCCATTATTGCGTGTTGCACCGGCAATTTTATAAATGGCGGGAGAAAATGGACCGAGCTAATAATGAGGGAAGCCATAATGATTGCGACCATGCAGGAGTCAGGTGAGAGCCTAATTTAGTATACATACCATATATATATATATATATATATATATATATATATATATATATATATATATATATATATATATATATAGTTAGGCAAACATTATTAAATAACACGGAGTGTTTTTGCTTGATAAGACTTTCTTTTTTTTTTTCAATTTTCCGAATGGTCCATTTAGTGTTTCGGACAAATTGTTGTATGTAAGTTCCATGTGTTTATTGTTCCATTTTCTTTTCTTTTTTACGAGTACTTTCGATTTGATTCGTCAAATCATCTTCAGGTGGTGATAATTTTGATTTCTTTAGAAATATTTCTTTACTGTTGATTTTTTTTATTACTATAACGGCCAGCAATTTACAACTTAAAAGGGGCATCTATAATATTGAGATGTAACATGAGAGCGTGATTACGTTCTAAGAGCGTGCAAGATTCAAAAGTTTGATTGCTTCACCGTTAAGAATTTGATTACGTTCTGAGCGCGTTCAAGATTCAAACGTATAATTGCTTAATGGCTAGAATTTGGTTACGTTTATTACTATGCTAGACACTTTAAAATGTTGTGATTATTGATTAGGATATGTTTATTTTTATGTAGAGAGCTTTCAAAAGTGTTAATCGTTTGGTGTTGGTATCGTGGTGTATTGTTTTTGTATTGTTGACCAGTATGTGTCAATATTGAGAAGAAGGACAGTCACGTATTTTTAGGTGTTGGCAAATGGAGCTAGTGTCAGAGAGATGTAAGGTGAGTCTTCGGGAATGTGTTGTGGTTGTGAAACCAATGTAAGAATTTTTTTATTGTTATTGTCGGAGATACATTCTCCCATGAGGCATTGAAACTGATATTTTACATTGATTCTACCTATTTGGGGGGGGGGAAGTGTTATTTTTTACCATATGGTTCGATGTTTTCATTTTTTTTGTAATAAATGATTAATCTTATTTTATTAGCATAGTTGATAGGGTTATGCAGCGATGTATTATAATTTTTAGAGCTTTTTAATCCTATTTAAAGTCCAAGTGCATTTGGTTACAGTAGAATATATTTATGTAGTTGGAATTATTTAGCTGATTATTATTAGTTTTTCTAATCATTCATTTTATTTGTTCATCTACAATATAACTGTCGAATTGATTATTAATTTGCACTTGCTTAATGTTTTTTAATGTGTTATTGGTTGAAGAGATTAGCTTTGAACGGTTTAATATATTTTTAAGCATTGCCATTTTTTATCGATATGGACATTCGCTTTAATCACTTAAAATGCGTGTATTAATAGAAGTAGTTTTTTTTATAGGGATGGATGATGAATGCGTCATTGTAGAGTCAATGAGAACATCTAAAAACATTTTAACGACAGATTAATGTATGGGTATGTGTTATGTCTGGATTCAGCGTGTCAGTATTATGCGCGATGTGGAGGTGAAAACAAATAGTCATCAGTCTGGTCTTGGTTCTATATGGAGTGTGAGCGGTGTTAAGTCATTTAGATCTAATCGTGTGGATTTTTCATTTTTATTGTTATATTGGTTTTAGGTTTTTAGGTTTTTAGTTTTTTTACAATTCTTTATTCTATTTTTAATTTTATATTTTATTATTAATTTGACGGCAATAAAATAATAATGATGATTACATTAGAAAAATAAAATAAAATAAATTTTAAACAAAAGACAAGAAATCTCAATTAACTGTAAGCACAATGAATCGCACCTTCTTAGACATTTACATATAACTTCTTGAACCAATGTCACAATTAGAAAATAAACTAACAACTAAAAAAATATGAACCCTAACTAAACCTATTATTAGTCTCTCCTAATTTCCGTAGAATTAATTACCTCTTCCATGTAATACTAACCCCCTAAAACACGACTATACTAGGTCCGTATTATTGAAAAAGGAGGTTTTCTTTATACACTTAATAAAGGTAGATTACATAGTTCTCAATGTATTATATATATATATATATATATATATATATATATATATATATATATATATATATATATATATATATATTATTAAAAATAACCGACAATTTTTGTCTGGCTATTTTAGTGTTGATCCCTTCAATTGATTGAAGGGATCAACACTAAAATAGCCAGACAAAAATTGTCGGTTATTTTTAATAATACGTGTCTTAAAGAAAAAATGCTGCCTCGATACACATATATATATATATATATATAAGGAGATTGTAATCATATAAAATTAAACATAATAAAATTATAAAAAATTAGTATATTATTAAACAAATGTTTATAGTATTTTAACTTTAGTTATGTGATTGCTTAATGGAATTTTGACATTTTCTGCGTTCCTACTACCAATTGTTTTCTGCGGTATGTCGATGATCTGACACCGGTTTTTCCCGTTTTTCTTCGACCGATTCGGTCTTTTATTGTTGTCTTCTGATAATGAAAGTTTTTCTTTCGAAAATTTAAGATTACCCTTTGCCTAACTGTTACTTACTGGACAGTATTTACTATTTGGTATTTAATCAGTTTTTGTGAAATTATTAATAAATCGTTTTGAGTTTCACTTTCTCCCTGCGTTTATTTCGTTTCACTTTTCCATCTTACGGCAACCACATCGCATTGCTATAGCCTCGGACGACTAATCTGCACTTATATATATATATATATATATATATATATATATATATATATATATATATATATATATATATATGAACCCCCCTCGTGCCGATCGTCGTAGTGACAAAAAATATATATAGATCCAAATTTCTCTAGGCCGGGATGGCGACGATGATGATGATGATACGTCGCCGATCTGGTCGTGTCGTCCAGCAACAAACACACTCCCACGTTGAAACTGTTTATATCAGCGAGCGATCACTGGGCGAACAGCGACCGGTTGGCTCTGTGGAGGCGAAAGATCATCCAAAGCAGAACAAAAGGAAAAGAACAACGTGCAACAACTCAGTCGGGTTTTTTTGTAAAGAAGAGTATATATTAATAAAATAAAAGAATGGAGTTTACATTGGATTAATGTCTACCGTACTCGTAAATGTCTTTAGCAAAGGTTGTGTTTTCTCTAAGTTATTTCGTTAGTTCTCTGTGTGTGGGAATTCTTTACACAAGTAGTTGTTTAAGTCACAACTCAACGGGCGAAGGCGATGGCGAGAATTTCATCCGATTTGTTTTCTTCGACGCACGCCTCCTCGGCGCGCGCCGGGCGTCCGTCAAACTCTGTTTCAATCCAACACTAACTATCACTCCTCGTGCGTGAAAAAAAAACACATTCTTTCATTGAAGATGTCTATGGTCGTAAAAACCCCTTCTCCGCCATCTTACTTCCTACGTGTCTTCCTTTCTCAAGGAGGGTGGGGACGGGCGCCTCACTCTTTCCCCAAAATAATTGGGATTTTCTATTTAGTCTGGCGTTATCGCCAAAAACAAACGCTTTCTCATTCTGTCACACAGGCGGATGCGCTCTGTACCAGGCTCATAATTAAAGATGACAGGCCAAAATAAATCTCTGTCAAGTAAGCTCTCCCACGTTGTAACGTCTTTTAAAACAACCGTCACAGAATAATATTGCTTTATTGATATTTCAGAATAAAATTTGCGATATGGATTTGTCTAATCTCCAACTCCCATCTGGCAACTGTTTCCTTGCCTTCGGTGGTAATCGACTCTGACTATCTTACATGATTCCGCGAGACTAGCTGGCGTCTCGTTCTGTCGTTTGAATAAGTTCGTCTCTACGTCAAATATATACTAGTTTCATATCTCCACTTCGTCTCGACGCAGGGCCGTCAGTCGGCATAGCATCACCACCAAGATGTATATTAGCGCATCACCAGGGTACCCGATCCCCATGGGGCCCCGGATACTTTGTCACATCTATATTATGATACTGTATGATTATTACAATTAATTATTGTATTTTTATTATAATTACAATACATTATTGTGGTTAATCATACCATTAATATTATTACCAATTATGGATGAGTATTAATATTATTATTATTATCATTATTATTATTATTATTATTATCATTGTTATTATTATTATTATTATTATTATTATTATTATTATTATTATTATTATTATTATTATTATTTCATAGTAGTCTCAACTTTGGGGTATTTTTAGTTGAAGTTTTCTTTTTTTGAACATCAAGTCTATACTTTTGGATGCTTTTGGTTGGATGTTGTTTTTTTAACGTCAATTCCCTTGACTTTAGACATTTAAGCTATACCTTCAAACTTTCGGTGTTCCTAACAGGCAAGCTTTTTGCAGAATTGGAAAATAAATTGTCTCGTAAATCTGTTTAAGCCATTTATCGTTGATTTTCGTTATGGTTCGAAGCGTTCCAATTACAACGGGAATCACCTTGACTTCTTTACATTTCCATAGTCTAACTAATTCCCATTTTAGTTCTTGACATTTTTTTCGTGTTCTTTCTCCTGCACTCTTGTATCGAAGGGGGCAGGCTATATCAATGATTAAGCAAGTTCTTTTGTTTTTGCTTAAAAAAACAGGCAACATGATTTACAAAAAAACATGTTTTAGATGCAGATATTTTTTATTAAAATCAAAATAATTTTTTTTTTTCATCTTAACCTTTTTTCTAATAATTTCACTCGATGAAACGATCTTCATCAGAGCTTTCAACAAATAAAAAGGTGTTAAGCTTTTTTCGTAAGTGTTCTTCCTGGTCTTGTTGAAGTGGCGCCCGATGTTTTGCGGACTTACTGTGTGATGTCTCTATTAAATTGTAACTTAAACCGCGCATGGTCGCTCTTAGGTATAAATTTGGGAAAGTTCAGTTTTCAAGCAACTTTAAAATTTAAAACTTTAAGAAAGAGGCAAAATGCTGTCAAAAACCATGTGTTAGCTGCGGATAGTTTTATTAAAATCAAAATATTTTTTTCATCTCGATCTTTTTTTCTCTAAAAAATAAAAAAATGAAAAGAAAATGAACTTTCCCAAATGTATTGTTTGCTTATATAAGATCTGCTTTTGCGAGTTGACAATTATCGAGCTTTAAACTGGAAATATATATATATATATATGTAGCTCCTAGAAAAACCTCTAGATGGGCACTGTAAGTGTAGTATTAACACAGAATGACGTCACTAGCTATGAATGCATCGTTCTTTTCATTAAGTCGAACGCTTTTATGACGTCTAGCCGCCGGATAAAGTGTTAAAATTATCACTGTTTATTCGCTATTCAGCGGTGGCCGAGTGGTTCTAGATGTCGATATTTGAGTTCTAAAATACTCTAAGGTTTCGAATCGCATGTCCAGTAGTGAATAGTCATATCTCTATGCTGATGAGTCCCGATTATAAAGGACGAAACGTATGCGTACATAGATAATAAACAAAACAAATATTTATCATATATATATATATATATATATATATATATATATATATGTAAAGGAGTAAGGCTACCAACATTTGTAGAATGTTTTTTTCAACATTTATTTATTATTTTGTTGTTTACCATTTTATAATTTTATATATATATATATATATATATATATATATATATATATATATATACAGGGTGGGCCAAAATAAGGGTCGTATCTTTAAATTTGAATAACTTGAATTTGAATAACTTCCACAAAATAAAAGTTAAACTCACCAAACTTTATGTGTGTGTAGACTGATCCTTCCGAGATTTTTTGAAATAAACAAAACAAATTTTAGCCGAAAAACACTTCTTAAAACTTACAAAAACTAAAGTATTGTTTTTTACACTGTTTTGAGTTTTTTAAGTAAAAATAATGTTTTCTAAATGAGGGTACGTTCCTTAGGGCTAATACGGCTCATGCTTGCTTCGGAAGGGGTCCTTTACTTATTCTAAAAAAAAACAAAAAAAATCAATAAATAAAAAAGTTATGAATTTTTAAAAATAGGACCCTTATTTTTGCCCACCCTGTATATATATATATATATATATATATGTATATATATATGTATATATATGTATATATATATATATATATATGTATATATATATATATATATATATATATATATATATATATGAATAATGATGCGTGTCCTTCGAGAATGAAGATAAGCGTGCCTATCGTCAGAATTTATGTGTCTGCCTTTGACTGATGAGTCCAATTTAAGCGCCATTCTAATCCCTTCCATCGAATCAATAATTTTTAGGACAAAAAAAATAACCTAAAATATCTGCAATTCATGCCGAGACGCATTTCTTTCGGATGTTTGATTTTATGACATTTATTTCGACGAATCGTCGATTTTAAATGAGATGAGTCGTCTGTCGGGCGGTGACACTTTAGTTTGAAATAGAAAAGAGACCCCACGAGTCTTTCTCTACTTTATCGTCATTTTCATAGAAAGTGGTCGACTGGGTTTCAATCTCAGTTTTTTGCTTTTTAAGACGTTCATAGCCATAACTTGTCCTATTACCGCAGCTACACCAATATTTTTCTTTCTTTCTCTGTTTGTCTAACATCAAACGCAAGAAAAAATGGTTGCCTTTTTTATCACTCCAGAAATGTTCTCACTCTTGAGGAAATCTTGTACCTGCATTAGAGTAAAACCAAGCCCTCAGATGGAGTACCGTTACCCCATCTGGGGAGATGACTCTCAGAGCATCATTTTGCTGCCTTGACAGAGTACAGGGCCAACTTCTAAATCTAGTATTCTCTTCACTGCAGCCTTTTTCTCAATAACGAAACGTTGCGAGTCTTTTTCTAATCCATCGTTATTTTTTAGATATGGGCTCGACTTCGTCTTAATCTATGATTACCCCCTGCGAAATAGTTATAAAAAAAAACTCGTCTAGCTACAACCATTGTCACTAATTTTCTTTTTCTTCTTATGTGTACCTAAAACTAAACAGAACTTCCATGGGCAAAGTTTCTTTCCAAGAAAAAAATAAACATATTATTTATTTAAAATTCAAATTTTTAATTCACACAGGAATCTTCATCAGAATAATAGACAATAATTTTTTTTTCTTTCCTTTTTTTTTTAATGACGTGGTGTCGCTTGATCTTGTGCTTCAGTTGTTAACGAAGCTAGTTGTGTAATAATGTCCGCAAGTGGTGTGTGTGTTCCCTAGTCGCACGTTATAAGTATTAGTAAAATGTTTCCACTGTATAGAATGTTACTGGACTGCTTCCCAGATGACTACAACATGTTCGGTTTCACGTCCAAGTAAAAAGTAACCATCATCACTTTTGCCCCTTGACAAGGTTTAAATGTAGTATCTGTTCTGATACAACACTTGCCGTTTTTTGTCCTCTATCGAACCTTTCTAACGAGAGGCATATGTTTTCTTCCAATCCCGAGTGGCCCTTTTGGGAGAGCTGGATTTTCTCCACATGAAAGATCGAACTTGTAGCTGACTCTGCCCTCGTGGGGAGGCAAGTAAAGAAGAGCAAATAGATTGAATTCTTAGGTTAGTTTATGTGCATATTCCACCGAGCTTCGCCACATTCTTTAGAACAAAATTCCCTAACCCGTCACGGTTCTCGGACTAGGGGTCGTTAGTTTGTAAGTCTTTCTCCTGTAGAATTGCAACTAGTGGAAACGTATAAAAACACAAACGTATCCAAAGTGTAAAAAAATAAACCTGATCGGAGAACTAGATATATCATCCATGTTCTATTAAGTAAAATAGTACAAATATGCATACAAAAAAACATACATACGATGAAATAAATACATAGACAAAAAATAGATGCTTGGACACTAAAATAAATAGATTCACATAATATATGTGCTTGGACAATAAAACGATTATATACACAAAAAATATATGCTTGGAAACTAAAACGAATACATACACAAAATATATGTGATTGGACACTAAAAGAAATACGTACACAAAAAATATATGCTTGGACACTAAAATGAATACATACACAAAAAATATATGCTTGGACAATAAAACGATTATATACAAAAAAAATATATGCTTGGAAACTAAAACGAATACATAGACAAAAAATATATGCTTGGACACTAAAATAAATACGTACACAAAAAATATATGCTTGGACACTAAAATGAATACATACCCAAGAAATATATGCTTGGACACTAAAATGAATACATACACAACAAATATATGCTATGACACTAAAATTAATACATACACAAAATATATATGCTATGACACTAAAATTAATACATACACAAGAAATATATTCTTGGACACGAAAATGAATACATACACAAAATATATATGTTTGGGCACTAAAATAAATACATCCAAAAATACGATATGCTTGGACACTAAAATAATTACATACACAAAAATATATGCTTGGACACTAATATAATTACATACACAAAAAGTATATTCTTGGACACTAACATGAATACATACACAAACAATATTTAATATAATTAAATCTTTTCTAACAAAACGAAAGATTCAGGTTGTACTCGATGGCCGTTCTTCTAAGCAATATGGCATAAATGCTGGTGTACCCCAAGGATCTATTCTTGGACCTCTACTGTTCCTAATTTTCATAAATGACCTCGCTGATACCATTGCGACTGAGATATGAATATTTGCTGACGTCACCACTCTCTACTCTCGCCATGTGGGCAAAACCGACGTGCACATATCTGAGGCAATGACTGAATCCTTAGAAAATGACCTCCAGTCTGTAGTGGAATGGGGGTAAAAAAATGGATGGTAACTTTTAAGGCCACAAAGACAAAGCTACTTTCCTTCAATAACTACAGAAACCTCTTCACCAATCGATTGTCATGGCAAATTTACCTGAGAGTTCATTATTCAAACTCCTAACCCTAACTTTCAGAGATAGCATGAATTGGAATAAATACATTGAAAACATTGCGAGGGCTGCTGCAAAGAAGGTGGGCTCTCTATACCGTGCCAGTAAACTTCTCACACCTGACATTATCCTATATCTCTACAAAGCCACCATCCGCCCATGCATGGAGTATTGTTGCCACATCTGGGCTGGTGCATCATCCGCTAGTCTCTCCTTCTTAGACAAGGTCCAAAAAAGAGTTGCTAACTTGATAGGTTCTTCACTATCCACCAAGCTCCAGCTTCTGTCCCATCGCCGCAATGTTGCTTCCTTGTGCCTGTTTTACAAGTACTTCAATGGATTGTGATCTGATGAGCTTGCTGCTCTGGTGCCCCCACGACGTAAATTTGCTAGACCAACCCGACAACCTGCCAAATCCCATCCATACACTGTGGATGTCCCGATATGCCGTAGAACTTTCTACTCCAAAAGCTTCTTTCCTCGTGCTGCTGGACTCTGGAACCCCCTCCCTACTCCCTGTTTTCCTGATGTTACTGAAATACAGAAGTTTAATACCAAAGTAAACAGACATCTTGCTGCGCGACTCCTAATTTAGTTTGAATACCACCTTTTTCTTTCTCAAGTAGCCCCTTACGCCTACAGTGGCGGCCTGCCTTGTTTGGGGTAAACTATGATAAAAATAAATTATATATATATATATATATATATATATATATATATGCTTGGACACTAAAATAAAAACATACACAAAAAATATATGATTGGGCACGAAAATGAATACATACACAAAAATATATGCTTGGACACTAAAATGAATCCATACACAACATTATATGCATCGACACAAAAATGAATACATACACAAAAATACATGCTTAGACACAACTAATTAATACATAAACAAAAAAAACATTTGCTTGGACACAAAAAATGAATACATACACAAAAAATATATGCTTGGACACTAAAATAAATAGATACACAAAATATATATGCTTGGACACTAAAATAAATACATACAAAAAATGTGTGATTGGACATTAATATAAAAAGAAACACAAAATAGATATGCTTGGACACTAAAATAGAATACATACACAAAAATATATGCTTGGACACTAAAATAATTAAATTCACAAAATATATATGCTTGGACACTGAAATGAATAAATACACAAAAAATATATGCTTAGACACTAAAATGAATAAATACACAAAAAAAATTATGCTTGGACACTAAAATAAATAGATACACAAAATATATATGATTGGACACTAAAATGAATAAACACAAAAAAATAATGCTTGGACACTAAAATAAATAGATACACAAAATAGATATGCTTGGACACTAAAATAAATAGATACACAAAATATATATGCTTGGACACTAAAATGAATAGATAAACAAAAAATATATGCTTGGACACTAAAATAAATGGATACACAAAATATATATGCTTGGACACTAAAATAAATACATACAAAAAATGTGTGATTGGACATTAATATAAAAAGAAACACAAAATAGATATGCTTGGACACTAAAATAGAATACATACACAAAAATATATGCTTGGACACTAAAATAATTAAATTCACAAAATATATATGCTTGGACACTGAAATGAATAAATACACAAAAAATATATGCTTAGACACTAAAATGAATAAATACACAAAAAAAATTATGCTTGGACACTAAAATAAATAGATACACAAAATATATATGATTGGACACTAAAATGAATAAACACACAAAAAAATTATGCTTGGACACTAAAATAAATAGATACACAAAATAGATATGCTTGGACACTAAAATAAATAGATACACAAAATATATATGCTTGGACACTAAAATGAATAGATAAACAAAAAATATATGCTTGGACACTAAAATAAATGGATACACAAAATATATATGCTTGTACACTAAAATGAATAAATACACAAAAAAAATATATGCTTGGACATTAAAATAAATGGATACACAAAATATATATGATGGAACACTAAAATGAATAAATACACAAAATATATATGCTTGGACACCAAAAAAAATGATACACAAAATATATATGCTTGGACACTAAAATGAAAAAATACACAAAATATATATGCTTGGGCACTAAAATAAATAGATACACAAAATATATATGCTTGGACACTAAAATAAATAGATACACAAAAAATATATGCTCGGAAACTAAAATTAATACATACACAAAAAAGATATTCTTGGACACTAAAATGAATAAATACACAAAAATATATGCTTAGACACTAAAATAAATAGATACACAAAATATATATGCTTGGACACTAAAATGAATAAATACAAAAAAAAAATATGCTTGGACACAAAAATAAATAGATACCCAAAATATATGCTTGGACACTAAAATAAATTGATACACAAAATATATGTGCTTGGACACTAAAATTAATAAATACACAAAAATATATGCTTGGACACTAAAATAAATAGATACACAAAAAATATATGCTTGGAAACTAATATTAATAAATACACAAAAAGACATGCTTGGACACTAAAATGAATGAATACACAAAAATATATGCTTGGGCACTAAAATAAATAGATACACAAAATATATATGCTTGGACACTAAAATGAATAAATACACAAAAAACATATGCTTGGACACTAAAATAAATAGATTTACAATATATATATGCGGTGACACTGAAATGAATAAATACACAAAAAATATATGCTTGGACACTAAAATAAATAGATACACAAAATATATATGATTGGACACTAAAATGAATAAACACACAAAAATATATGCTTGGACACTAAAATAAATAGATACACTAAATAGATATGCTTGGACACTAAAATAAATAGATACACAAAATATATATGCTTGGACACTAAAATGAATAAATACACAAAAAATATATGCTTGGACACTAAAATGAATAAATACACAAAAAAAATTATGCTTGGACACTAAAATAAATATATACACAAAATATATATACTTGGACACTAAAATAAATACATACACAAAAAATATATGCTTGGACACTAAAATGAATAAATACAAAAAATATATGCTTGGACACTAAAATAAATAGATAAACAAACTATATATGCTTTGACACTAAAATGAATAAATACACAAAAAATATATGCTTGGACACTAAAATAAATAGATACACAAAATATATATGCTTGGACACTAAAATAAATAGATACACAAAATATATATGCTTGGACACTAAAATAAATAGATACACAAAATATATATGCTTGGACACTAAAATAAATAGATACACAAAAAAGATATGCTTTGACACTAAAATAAATAGATACACAAAAAATATATGCTTGGACACAAAAATACATACATACACAAAAAAATATATACATACACACTAAAATACATACATACACACTTATACAGATACATACACAAATATACGTTGCCGGTCAAAATAATAATTCTAGATTAGATTATTTTTATAGCTTTTTTGGTACTTCCTGAGATAAGAACCACGCTAAAATCGACTTGATGTCAGTACTTCCGTGATGTTTTCGTAAACCGCCGGTATGTACTGAAGCGGAACAGCCAATGAAATTGCGAGAAAATAAACATGCGACATCTCAATATTTCAACTGATTGAAATGCGATTTCAACTGATTGAAACGCGAAAGTACTGCAAAGAATTTTTACGAGCTATTGGTGGCTGTTGCGTCTCCCGACGGAGTGATTCATTTTTCAGAAATAAAAACTGATCGCAAAAGAAAAAGAATGTTCAAGCCAAAAAAAAACAACAAACAAACTTTGATACCTTACAGTAACCCTAACCTTAACGAAACCAAAAATAATGTTCAGGTAAAAAAAAACTTATCCTAAACCCTAACCCTAACCCTAACCCTAACCCTTAACCAAAAATAATTTTCAGTTAATAAAAAACCCTTATCCTAAACCCTAACCCCTAACCCCTAACCCCTAACTCAAACCCTTACCCTTACCCTAAACCTTAACCCTAACCCTAACTCTAAAGAAACCAAAAATCATTTTCAGTTAAAAAAAAACTTCACCCTAAACCCTAAGCCTAACCCTAAACCTAACCCCTAACCCCTTACCCCTAACCCTAACCCTAACCCTAACCCTAACCCTAACCCTAACTCTAACCCTAACCCTAAACCTAACCCCTTACCCCTTACTCCTAACCCTAACCCTAACCCTAACCCTAAAACTAACCCTAAACCAAAAATAATTTTCAGTTAAAAAACCCTAATCCTTACCCTAATATTAACCCTAACCCCTAAGCCAAACCATAATCCTAACCCTTACCCTAACCCTACCCCTAATCGTAATTTCCCCAATTTTAGTACGATTTTTTTTTCATATAAATGTAGGCCAAAATCTTAAGGGGGTTGCTGAGGATGGAGGAGAGACACAAAGGGAACGTAGATCGAAAAAGTTTGACGACCCCTCATGCATATAAATAATGTGTGGATCTTTACTCAGTAATTCTCTATTGAATGGCTGTATGTTGCGCATCACATAATGTTAGGATTAATAACCGATCGACGATGCCACGTATATACGACTAGACGGAAGGTTAGAATGGCTTAATCCGATCAATCGACTGGTCACGCAATGCCCTAGTATCTATAAGTTCATACCCAACCGTATTATTCGATTTGATTTTTCAAAAAATCAAAACTTTACTTTTTTTATTTTCCTTCCAAATAGATACTAGAAGGCAGTGGTTGAAGGTCAAGAAAGATAACCAATGCCAATGTTGTTCTAAGAGTAATGTTGTTTTAAGAGTAATGTTGTTCTAAGAGTAATGTTGTTCTAAGACTAATGTTTTTTTAGAGGGTTTTTTTCTAAGAGTAATGTTGTTCTAAGAGTAATGTTTTCTAAGAGTAATGTTGTTCTAAAAGTAATGTTGTTCTAAGAGTAATGTTTTCTAATAGTAATGTTTCTAAGAGTAATGTTTTCTAAGAGTAATATTTTCTAAGAGTAATGTTTTCTAAGAGTCATGTTTTCTAAAAGTAATATTTTTTAGAGTAATGTTTTCAAAGAGTATGGTTTTCTAAAAGTAATGTTGTTCTAAGAGTAATGTTTTCTAAGAGTAATGTTTTCTAAAAGTAATATTTTCTAAGAGTAATGATTTCTAATAGTAAGGTTTTCTAAAAGAAATATTATCTTAGAGTAATGTTTTCTGAGAGCAATGTTATCTAAGAGCAATGTTTTCTAAGAATATAAAATAATTATCCCACTATAGGATTCCATTTGACAACTTTATTCGCCATTAAATCACCCATAGATAGTTGATATGCCGTAAAACAAAATCATAGTAAACAAAACAAAACTCAGGACTAGTTGCACAGCGGGTAAAATAGCAGCCGTGGATCTGCAAGTACTTCTCTGGTTGCTGGTTTACAGTTCGTACAAGGTCCCGCGTGTCATGAAAACGTGAGGGTTTGGGTTAGGGGGGGGGGATTTTCGTCCTCATACGGCCGGAAGATGTGACACAAGGTTAGGAAAGATGGATTTGCAAAGCACGCGCCATAGAGAAAGAGCATTCTAGCCGAACACTATCTGGCTGGGCAGCCCCGTCGGCATTCGCCGTTAGGGGCGTCTCAGGCGATCAGCAATAAACTAGCCCTTCTCAAAGGATGAGAATGGAAAAGCCTGGGAGGGTAGACGTACAAGAACTGCATAGGACTATACCTCAACCCGATAGTGAACAAGCCACATCAACAATGCCCTAGACTCTGCCGGTATGATGTGGGTATGAAATAACGCCGGAGGTTTCTTGGTGGTGGTCTTCGGGTGTGTTTCCAACGAAGACCACGTCATGTGGTCCCACGTTTTCGAAATGGAACCCAGACCCAATTCCGTTTGTTATATTAAGTTACTTTCAATCACTGGATGAAGAGTGTGGCTGTCAGAAGAAAGCTATATGTATAACAGCTGGACTTAGCTCCGCACAAAAATGCCGCAAAAACACAGAAATGGCTGTCTGAGAACTTCCAGGACCGCACCAGTCCCGATAAACTACCTCCCTTCCCCAAATCGCCTTATTAGAACCCCATATACTATTAAGAAAGACACACCCATTCACTGTAGAGATACCCAGATACCGTAAGATTTTCTTCTATAAAATGTTTTCTGCTTCAGGCCATTTGAGTTTGGAATTCCTTTCCTGCTCACTGTTTCTCCTGACAGGACCGCTGTTGCGAAAATGTAAATGTAATGTGAGCAAATATTTTGCTGCACAACTCCAAAGCCATAGTTTCCCCTATAAATATTGATTGTATCACAGTAGCTCTTTTCGATTTCAAAATATTTATTGCATAAAGTCATACTATTTGATTTTTTAGTTAAAAAAAATACAACTTATCAAATAAACAGTAAAGCAAAAACGCCTCGTTTAATTTTTAATGGCTGATATTTAAAAAAAAAATCGTATTTGAGAAAGAAACCAACCATACCGCCTGAAACACCCAGGAAACGCGGATTGCCAGGATAACCTCTGCATTGGTCTGTCACGCTTAATATATGCTGGTTTCGAACTTGCTTAGTTTGAAACAACAATTTCGGTCTATTATTGGTTAGTTTTGAAATAACGTATTTGTTGGTCTGCCATACTTACATTTATAATTACATATTTGCTGGTGTGTCACGCGTAAATTTTAAATAACATATTCTTGGTCTGTCATACGTTATTTTGAAATAACGTATTTGTTGGTCTGCCATACTTAAATTTATAATTACATATTTGCTGGTGTGTCACGCGTAAATTTTAAATAACATATTCTTAATTGTTGTTCTGTCACGTTTCAGTTTAAAATAACATATTTGTCGGTCTGTCACATTTAAGTTTAAAATAACATATTTGTTGTTCTGTCACATTTAAGTTTAAAATAACATATTTGTTGATCTGTCACATTTAAGTTTAAAATAACATATTTGTTAGTCTGTCACGTTTAATTATAAAATGACAAATTTTATTTGTTGGTCGGTCACGTTTTACTTTTAAATAACATATTTGTACGTCTGTGACGCTTCAGTTTGAAATAACATATTTGTTGTCGTGTTTCAATTAAGGTGGCTATAACATGACCATCGCTAATCGCGCAGAGAAAACGGACAAATGATCAGAATATTCCTTCTCATTCTGAGCTTTTCTGAACAACAATTACACTAAAAAAATGGATTTCCATATGTGAACAAATATTCGTTTTTTTAGCAAGGTGAATGAGGTCTGTTTATGGCGCGAAAACATTTTATGGGGTCGTAAAATATGTGCTCGTGTTTTGCCGTTTGCCAGATCAGTCAAGCCATAGAAGACGAGAACAGAAGTTGATATCGGCGGATATTAATAATATATAATAATGTTTGCCAGCAAAAATTCAATGGAGCGTGAGAGTTAACACACAACTTCCCAAATCGAGTGTCAGAATATCAAAGTGTGTTACCAATAAGGTCAAGTTATGTCCTGAATTCAAGTCAAACGTTATTAATTTATAAAAAAAACTATATATATATATATATATATATATATATATATATATATATATATGATCATTTTTATCTACACAGACATGTAAAAATTCTGCGACATTGGCATGTCGATGTTATGTATCAACAGCTATTATAAATTGAGATCTCATAAGGCAGAGTTAGAATCCGATCTTAATTAATATTGTTCTTTCCAAATATGATCTAAAGTTAAGATCGGATTCTAACTCTGCCTGATAAGATCTCAGTTTATAATAGCTGTTGATTCATAACATCGACATTCCAGTGTCGCAGATTTTGTACATGTCTGTGTAAATAAAAATAATCATATATAAAGCTCTATTTGATATTGGGAACTTTTTATAAACCCGGTTGAAATTCTTTGGATTACTACCCTGTGGATATTTTACCTGGATTATTATTATTATTATTATTATTATTATTATTATTATTATTATTATTATTATTATTATTATATATATATATATATATATATATATATATATATATATATATATATATATATATATATATGCAAACATAGTTAAAAATAATAGAATTCGTCTGTTAAATTATACATTCTTATATTTTTTTCTAATTTTTCTTATGATCTTTTTCGTATTAAAATTTATTAAAAAAATAAGTGTTTCATAGGTTTCAAAGTTTGAACGAACGTTTTCGATTCTTCGTCGAATCATCCTCAGGTGTCAAAAGCAAATGAACCAAAAAAGCTGGAGAAAGAAGAGCATTTTAAAGACAGTGGAGAAACGCGCATCGAACGTTTTCGCTGTCTTTTTCAAAATTCTCTTCTTTCTCCAGCCGGCTTAGTGAGTTTATGTAATATATATTTTCTCTTAACACTTTTTAATTCCCCCCCCCCCAAAAAAAAATGTTACAAACGTCTATATTCTTTGCCTTAATAAAATGTTGTACCACTAAACATTTTTTTTAATATTTTAAGACTCGGTACCCTAGTAGTTTCTGTAAGAAATTGAATCAGTTGGTGAGATTGAGAGCAAAAATTCGCATAAATCGATCTGAAACAAAAATTCTAAATTTATGTTTAACGAATCGAGTTTGTCCTTCATATATATATATATATGTTTTTGCAAGGCGAATTTAGTTCGAGGCCACAAAGTTGAGGAAATGTTTTTAGGGGATGAAATTTATAAGTTGTTCTCTTCCATTTTTGAAATTTTAAGACATTTTCGTTTGGAAATTTTGTCAAAACAACTTCTTTGATTACATGCGTTTCTCCCGGTATATGTTTTATCTTGACTAACGTGGCTTTGTTTTTCTAATGCGAACCATTTTCAAAAATCTTTGTTTTTTTATTATGAAGAAATGTTGCTGTTCCACAACTAATATTAAAAATATCCTCAATCTTTCAACATACAAATTGACTGACACTAAGTAATTTGTATTGTCTTATAGCTTGACTTCTGTATTCCACCTGTATTTATCAAATGAATGGACATCTTTGCGGAATTTAAGGTTTTATTCTCACTAATTTCGAAATTGCCCCCGTCTGCAGTCGACCAGCCCTTAGCGTTGAAGGCAAGACTTAATGATCTTGCCCACGCTTATGCAGGCACTCCGATTGACCGTTCGAATTTCAATTGGAAAAATGAACATTTTCTTGCCATCAAATCTCTTCGGTTAAAACAGTCCCTTATCATTACCAACCCAGATAAGGGTTCGGAAGTGATGATTCATGATTATGCTGATTATGTAGCAAAAATGATGGTGATCTTGGATGACGTCGATAAATTGAAAAGAATCGGACCTGTTAGTACGCATGATATAACCCTTTTAATTGAAAGTAATTTTTAAAAAGTAGATTTTTTTTTTAC
>OY744551.1:7021842-7044342 GCA_963556195.1 Sepiola atlantica
GCTGAGAGAAGTCAGTGGCAGGGAATGAAATTAATGTGGATGGCTGTGAGTTGAGTGAAAAGGTGGAGGGGTGGGAGTGAATAGAATTAATGTGGATGGCTGTGAGTTAAAAAGTGGAGCGGTGGGGAAAGAGGACGGGAAGGAGGCTCTGTGTGTTTGGTGTGTAGGTAGTGTCATAGTTTTAGAAACGATCTGAAGAAATGAAGGTGATTTGAAAGTGAGATGGGTGGGTGGGTGGGTGGGTGGGTGGTTAAGAGTGTGAAAGAAGTAGTCGAAAGGGAGAAATGGGTGATGGGGGAGAGGGAAGATTTTGTCGTGGTTAGGTGTGAAATTTTTGGAGAGTAGGAGTATTTGACCAGCTGGCTATGTTAGGAATGTGTGGATACAAGTAAATTAGAAGGAAAGTGTTGAAATGTGCTGAGAATATGACAATGGGAGGAAGGAAAAAAGAAAAAGAAACAGAAGGAGAAAAGTGATATTAATTTTGGTGAGGAATGGGTTAAATGTAGTTTTGTGTAGGCATTGTTGATTGTTTGAAATTAAATTGAGGGCAAAAGGGGTTTAAATATCTGAATATGTGTGAGGGTATCTGGAGTGTGCTCGCAGGTGAGGCTTGTTATTTGAGGTTAAGTGGTTTGGATTCGTGGTGAATTGAGAGCGAAAAGAAAGAGAGGTTAGCCATGATCTAGGTTCAGTTTTTGTTCAGTTAGGATAATTGTATCTTATTAAGGGGGATAGATTATAGAAGCCATTTCGTTGTCTGATGGTGTTGGAGGCTGTGATTAGTGCGGTTTCCAGTAGTCTTCGCCGAGCTTTGTTGTGAATGTCTTTGGTGATTTTTGCCTGTTCAAATTTGAAAGCATGATCGTGCTCTAATGCATGGGAGAAAAGTGCACTGAGAGAATTATTGTTTCTTATGTCCCTTTTGTGTTCGCTCAATCTTTTTTTTAAATGAAGAAATAAAACACATCACTAATTCCTTAAAACACTGCAATACCCACACATTTTATATTAAATGCCAAGAAGAAACAACACACAAAAAAATCAAACACCAAACACCTCTCTCATAGACAGACCTCTTATCTTACCCACGCATTCAAATAACACATCCATCTGCAACACACTTAACAAACTAGGCATTCCAACAGTACAAACCACATCACACACGATAAAACAAACATTAAACACAGCAAGACATTTCCAAAAAAAAAACCCATCCCATGCCAGCTTATATACTGTCCCATGCAACAACTGCGATCAAATTTACGTGGGGGAAACGCAACGTGAATTGAAAAAAAGATTGAGTGAACACAAAAGGTACATAAAAAACAATAACTGTCTCTTTTTTCATTTTATGTTAATATCGTCTCTGCAACATTACAACATTATAAAGTTTCTTGAAAAAACCTACACTATACAGTGGTTCATTTTTGGGTGAAACCAAACAATATACAAAGAAAACAGCAAACTCACACGTGAGGAAACCCACTAATACGCCATTTTGATTTTTTTTCGTTCAGAGCTAGTATATGTGTGTGTGTGTTTGTGTGTGTATGTATGTGTGTGTGTGTGTACGCACGTGTGTGCTAGATGCTTGTAACTATTCGCGTTGTTTTTTTTTGTATTGGTATGATTGTTCCTGATGCCAGGTTCCAGTGTTTAGATTTAACAGCTGATCTATGTCATGCCGAAAGCGTTTGAAAGAGATTCGCCATCAAAGTTAGAGACACCCTAAGAAGAAACACGACCAAACAGCATAAAACAAATAAATGTATTTTTATTTGGCACCTGTGCACGGTTTCCGTATGCCCTTGAGGCAGACTTAAATCAATCTTATTGAATCTTATCCCGTTTTTAAGCTAATAGATAGAATGATTTATGGTTATTTGCGCTATCATCTTTTTTCTGTTGTTTGTTTCTTTTTTTTCTTTTTTTTTTCGGTTGTGTTCCTCGGTCGCTACCGCGTCTCGACAAATATCAGGATTCCTTATCGGCAAGGAAATTGTATTTATTTAAGTCGGTCGGCGCCAGACGAAACACAAACTTCGTTTATGTTTTATCTTCTTTGCTTCTTTTTTTTTTGTTTTTTTTATTTTTTTGTTGTTTTCGTTACGTTTCGTCTATGTGTTTTAGTGTGACTATGGGGATTTCGCTTTTTGGACAAGCTCCTCTGAAGGAGGGAATTGTTTCGCGAGATGGCGACTTGTCCGCGGTTAAATGAGCAGCGAGGGAATTATTTATTGTCGATACGTCGAAGATATCAGATGGTGTACACAACCACACGCGATTTCCGAAGCATCTATATATATATATATATATATATATATATATATATATATATAGAGAGAGAGAGAGAGAGAGAGAGAGAGAGGGGGTGAGGTTATTCCAATAATAAGAAAAATGGTTGCATCTATGTTTTTATGCTAATTGCGTCTAAAAATCGTAACAATTTTATTTCTCTTTATTGAGGACTTGATTGCACACAAATACAAATACACAGTTTGAATTACCTACAGGCGAGTTTGAATTACCTACTGAAGAGTTTGAATTACCTACTGGGGAGTTTAAATTACCTACTCGGGAGTTTGAATTACCTACTGGAGAGTTTGAATTACCTACTGAAGAGTCTGACTTACCTACTGAAGAGTTTGAATTAACTACTGGAGAGTTTGAATTACCTACTGAAGAGTTTGAATTAACTACTGGAGAGTTTGAATTACCTACTAAAGAGTCTGAAGTACCTACTGGAGAGTTTTAATTACCTACTAGGTAGTTTGAATTATCAACTGAAGAGTTTGAATTACTTACTGAAGAGTTTGAATTACCTACTGGAGAGTTTGAATTACCTACTGGAGAGTCTGACTTACCTACTGGAGAGTTTGAATTAACTACTGAAGAGTTTGAATTACCTACTGGAGAGTTTGAATTACCTACTGGAGAGTTTGAATTACCTACTAGGGAGTTTGAATTACCTACTGGGGAGTATGAATTACCTACTGGGGAGTTTGAATTACCTACTGGAGAGTTTGAATTACCTACTGAAGAGTCTGACTTACCTACTGAAGAGTTTGAATTAACTACTGAAAGGTCTGACTTACCTACTAAAGAGTCTGAATTACCTACTGGAGAGTTTTAATTACCTACTAGGGAGTTTGAATTACCTACTAGGGAGTTTGAATTACCTACTGGGGAGTTTGAATTACATACTGGGGAGTTTGAATTACCTACAGGGGAGTTTGAATTACCTACTGGAGAGTTTGAATTATCAACTGAAGAGTCTGAATTACCTACTGGGGAGTTTGAATTACCTACTGGAGAGTTTGAATTACCTACTAAAGAGTCTGAATTACCTACTAAAGAGTCTGAATTACCTACTAGGGAGTTTGAATTACCTACTAAGGAGTTTGAATTACCCACTGGGGTGTTTGAATTACCTACTAGGGAGTTTGAATTACCTACTGGAGAGTTTGAATTACCTACTGAAGAGTTTGAATTACCTACTGAAGAGTTTGAATTACCAACTAAAGAGTCTGAATTACCTACTGGAGAGTTTTAATTACCTACTAGGGAGTTTGAATTACCTACTATGGAGTTTTAATTACCTACTAGGGAGTTTGAATTACCCACTGGGGAGTTTGAATTACCTACTGGGGAGTTTGAATTACCTACTGGAGAGTTTGAATTACCTACTGAAGAGTTTGAATTACCTACTGGAGAGTTTGAATTACCTACTGGAGAGTTTGAATTACCTACTGAAGAGTCTGAATTACCTACTGGAGAGTTTGAATTACCTACTGAAGAGTTTGAATTACCGACTGGGGAGTTTGAATTACCTACTGGAGAGTTTGAATTACCTACTGAAGAGTTTGAATTACCTACTGAAGAGTCTGACTTACCTACTGAAGAGTTTGAATTAACTACTGGAGAGTTTGAATTACCTACTGGAGAGTTTGAATTACTTACTGAAGAGTCTGAATTACCTACTGGGGAGTTTGAATTAGCTACTGGAGAGTTTTAATTACCTACTGAAGAGTTTGAATTACCTACTGAAGAGTTTGAATTACCTACTGGAGAGTTTGAATTACCTACTGAAGAGTTTGAATTACCTACTGGAGAGTTTGAATTACCTACTGAAGAGTTTGAATTACCTACTAAAGAGTTTGAATTACCTACTGAAGAGTTTGAATTACCTACTGAAGAGTTTGAATTACCTACTGAAGAGTTTGAATTACCTACTGAAGAGTTTGAATTACCTACTGAAGAGTTTGAATTACCTACTGGGGAGTTTGAATTACCTACTGAAGAGTCTGAATTACCTACTGGGGAGTTTGAATTACCTACTGGAGAGTTTGAATTACCTACTGAAGAGTTTGAATTACTTACTGAAGAGTCTGACTTACCTACTGAAGAGTTTGAATTACCTACTGGGGAGTTTGAATTACCTACTCAAGAGTTTGAATTGCTTACTGAAGAGTTTGAATTACCTACAGGAGCGTTTGAATTACCAACAGGAGAGTTTGAATTACCTACTGAATACTTTAAATTACCTACAGGAGAGTCTGAATTACATACAGGAGAGTTTGAATTACCTACTGGAGAGTTTGAATTACCTACTGGGGAGTTTAAATTACCTACTCGGGAGTTTGAATTACCTACTGGAGAGTTTGAATTACCTACTGAAGAGTCTGACTTACCTACTGAAGAGTTTGAATTAACTACTGGAGAGTTTGAATTACCTACTGAAGAGTTTGAATTAACTACTGGAGAGTTTGAATTACCTACTAAAGAGTCTGAAGTACCTACTGGAGAGTTTTAATTACCTACTAGGTAGTTTGAATTATCAACTGAAGAGTTTGAATTACTTACTGAAGAGTTTGAATTACCTACTGGAGAGTTTGAATTACCTACTGGAGAGTCTGACTTACCTACTGGAGAGTTTGAATTAACTACTGAAGAGTTTGAATTACCTACTGGAGAGTTTGAATTACCTACTGGAGAGTTTGAATTACCTACTAGGGAGTTTGAATTACCTACTGGGGAGTATGAATTACCTACTGGGGAGTTTGAATTACCTACTGGAGAGTTTGAATTACCTACTGAAGAGTCTGACTTACCTACTGAAGAGTTTGAATTAACTACTGAAAGGTCTGACTTACCTACTAAAGAGTCTGAATTACCTACTGGAGAGTTTTAATTACCTACTAGGGAGTTTGAATTACCTACTAGGGAGTTTGAATTACCTACTGGGGAGTTTGAATTACATACTGGGGAGTTTGAATTACCTACAGGGGAGTTTGAATTACCTACTGGAGAGTTTGAATTATCAACTGAAGAGTCTGAATTACCTACTGGGGAGTTTGAATTACCTACTGGAGAGTTTGAATTACCTACTAAAGAGTCTGAATTACCTACTAAAGAGTCTGAATTACCTACTAGGGAGTTTGAATTACCTACTAAGGAGTTTGAATTACCCACTGGGGTGTTTGAATTACCTACTAGGGAGTTTGAATTACCTACTGGAGAGTTTGAATTACCTACTGAAGAGTTTGAATTACCTACTAAAGAGTTTGAATTACCAACTAAAGAGTCTGAATTACCTACTGGAGAGTTTTAATTACCTACTAGGGAGTTTGAATTACCTACTATGGAGTTTTAATTACCTACTAGGGAGTTTGAATTACCCACTGGGGAGTTTGAATTACCTACTGGGGAGTTTGAATTACCTACTGGAGAGTTTGAATTACCTACTGAAGAGTTTGAATTACCTACTGGAGAGTTTGAATTACCTACTGGAGAGTTTGAATTACCTACTGAAGAGTCTGAATTACCTACTGGAGAGTTTGAATTACCTACTGAAGAGTTTGAATTACCGACTGGGGAGTTTGAATTACCTACTGGAGAGTTTGAATTACCTACTGAAGAGTTTGAATTACCTACTGAAGAGTCTGACTTACCTACTGAAGAGTTTGAATTAACTACTGGAGAGTTTGAATTACCTACTGGAGAGTTTGAATTACTTACTGAAGAGTCTGAATTACCTACTGGGGAGTTTGAATTAGCTACTGGAGAGTTTTAATTACCTACTGAAGAGTTTGAATTACCTACTGAAGAGTTTGAATTACCTACTGGAGAGTTTGAATTACCTACTGAAGAGTTTGAATTACCTACTGGAGAGTTTGAATTACCTACTGAAGAGTTTGAATTACCTACTAAAGAGTCTGAATTACCTACTGAAGAGTTTGAATTACCTACTGGGGAGTTTGAATTACCTACTGAAGAGTCTGAATTACCTACTGGGGAGTTTGAATTACCTACTGGAGAGTTTGAATTACCTACTGAAGAGTTTGAATTAACTACTGGAGAGTCTGAATTACCTACTGAAGAGTTTGAATTACCTACTGAAGAGTTTGAATTACCTACTGAAGAGTTTGAATTACCTACTGGGGAGTTTGAATTACCTACTGAAGAGTCTGAATTACCTACTGGGGAGTTTGAATTACCTACTGGAGAGTTTGAATTACCTACTGAAGAGTTTGAATTACTTACTGAAGAGTCTGACTTACCTACTGAAGAGTTTGAATTACCTACTGGGGAGTTTGAATTACCTACTCAAGAGTTTGAATTACTTACTGAAGAGTTTGAATTACCTACAGGAGCGTTTGAATTACCAACAGGAGAGTTTGAATTACCTACTGAATACTTTAAATTACCTACAGGAGAGTCTGAATTACATACAGGAGAGTTTGAATTACCTACTGGTCAGTTTGAATTACCTACTGGGGAGTTGGAATTACCTACTGAAGAGTCTGAATTGCCTACTGAAGAGTTTGAATTACCTACTGAAGAGTTTGAATTACCTACTGGAGAGTTTGAATTACCTACTGGAGAGTTTGAATTACCTACTAGGGAGTTTGAATTACCTACTAGGGAGTTTGAATTACCCACTGGGGAGTTTGAATTACCTACTGGGGAGTTTGAATTACCTACTGGAGAGTTTGAATTACCTAGTGGAGAGGTTGAATTACCTACTGCAGAGTCTGAATTGCCTACTGAAGAGTTTGAATTACTTACTGGAGAGTTTGAATTACCTACTGGGGAGTTTGAATTACCTACTGAAGAGTTTGAATTACCTACTGGAGAGTTTGAATTACCTACTGAAGAGTTTGAATTACTTACTGAAGAGTTTGAATTACCTACTGAAGAGTTTGAATTACCTACTGGGGAGTTTGAATTACCTACTGAAGAGTTTGAATTACCTACTGAAGAGTTTGAATTACCTACTGAAGAGTCTGAATTACCTACTGGAGAGTTTTAATTACCTACTGAAGAGTTTGAATTTCTTACTGAAAGGTTTGAATTACCTACTGGGGAGTTTGAATTACCTACTGAAGAGTCTGAATTACCTACTGGAGAGTTTTAATTACCTACTGAAGAGTTTGAATTACTTACTGAAGAGTTTGAATTACCTACTGGGGAGTTTGAATTACCTACTGAAGAGTTTGAATTACCTACTGGAGAGTTTTAATTACCTACTGAAGAGTTTGAATTACTTACTGAAGAGTTTGAATTACCTACTGAAGAGTTTGAATTACCTACTGAATACTTTAAATTACCTACTGGAGAGTTTGAATTACCTACTGAAGAGTTTTAATTACCTACTGAAGAGTTTGAATTACCTACTGGGGAGTTTGAATTACCTACTGAAGAGTTTGAATTACCTACTGGAGAGTTTTAATTACCTACTGAAAAGTTTGAATTACTTACTGAAGAGTTATAATTACCTACTGAAGAGTCTGAATTACCTACTGAAGAGTTTGAATTACCTACTGAAGAGTTTGAATTACTTACTGAAGAGTTTGAATTACCTACAGAAGCGTTTCAATTACCAACAGGAGAGTTTGAATTACCTACTGAATACTTTAAATTACCTACAGGAGAGTCTGACTTACATACAGGACAGTTTGAATTACCTACTGGTCAGTTTGAATTACCTACTGGGGAGTTGGAATTACCTACTGAAGAGTCTGAATTGCCTACTGAAGAGTCTGAATTACCTACTGGAGAGTTGGAATTACCTACTGGAGATTTTGAATTACTTACTGGAGAGTTTGTATTACCTACTGGGGAGTTTGAATTCTCTATTCGTGAGTTTGAATTACCTACTGGAGAGTTTGGATTACCTACTTAGGAGTTTAAATTACCTACTAGACACGTGCTTCGAATGTCTTAGGTCTCTCTGTTTGTCAGAGAAAACCACACATATTAGGATACGTCCGTACAAGTAAACCCTGACCAAATATTAAAAATAACATAGTATTCGAAGCCCAAATAAGACGTCATCGGTTTTTCTACACGAAAGGTGGTTCACATTCTTGTGATGTAACCTCAAGTAAAACTACTTGGCTGGATACTCCACCAGACCAGATGAATACTTTTCCTGAAATCCTGCTGTATATACTTTTCTCCAAGATATTTGTTTTACCTAAACCCCGTATCTGTGTTCTCATTTCAGTCCCTAAACAGAGCCGTAACATTTATTAAGATTTTACCGTCGCCATCTTTGCTGCTAGCACTCGGGGACGTTTCGGGCCACAGACATCAATTGTAAAGTCATTTACAACATATTCTGTTCGCTCTAAACTTTCTCAACAAACAGGTTTGCCTCCATCACTCACTCCTTTTTTTTTGGGGGGGGGGACATATGACGCTACGTTGAAATGATATTAAAGTTCCTATTCGCTCATCCGATGATAATTTGATTGATTTAAAAAAAAAAAAAACACAAATGAAAGATTAGTCGAGTTCAACTTGCTGCACTCGTGGTTAAAATTTCTGGGAATGTGGGAAATGATCAAAACAGGTGTAACGCCACATGGTACAAAGTGAAAGTTAGTAAGAGAAGTCGGTAGTTTATTGGGAGAACTGCACTACATATTATCTTAAAATGCTCTAATAAGATAAGATTTAACGGTGATTATCGGTTTCCCTTTTCCCTCCACTACCACTGGTAATAGATTTGGAACGAAGTGCAAGGCGAATAGACCTCCCCTGTCTTCAACAGTTTTGTCTTGAGTTTGCCCTTTTTTAGGTATGAAAGAATATCTTTGCCTTCACATCTATGGTGAAATAGAATCTATTTTTGTAGACACGACACTAAACTATCACTAACTGCCTTAGGCAAGGTGTTCGCATTTACCGAAACCTATCGCCCCGAAGCACACCTTTGCCAGCCCTTTTTATCCCTTTTTTTCTATCTTATTTCGCGAACGAATCGACTACTCAAGCTTAGAGAAGCAGCAGCGATCAGCAATTTTTTTTGTTAAATTGGACAATATGTTCGTCTCTTTACTTCTTTTTTCATCTGTCTGTCTGTCTGTCTGTCTGTCTGTCTGTCTGTATGTATGTATGTATGTATGTATGTATGTATGCCTGTCATTGCGACATTCATTTGGCATCTGATGAAGATTGTGGACATACCAATCGAGAATCCGATATCGACAATAAGTCCGGCAGAAACTAGCCCATTCCGGTTGTCTTTCATCTGTCGGACTGGGTAGTCCTAGGCGGTGCACTCTCCCAGGCATTAACACCTCTTAGTTTGGAGTAAGTCCATTGCTTACAGCCTGAAGCGCCCCAACTGCCGACGAGGCTGCTCAGGCTATTTTTAAAAATGCCAGAATGCTCCTTCTTCAAGGACGCTGGCTTGACTCTCCCAATTCCGGCCTTATGCCATATTTTATTGCGGTGAGAAAGGAAGAATATACCTTCTGACTGTACGTGTCTAATTGTCTCCCTTTCTTTTGTCTCATTTTGTTTGTCTGGCTATCACCCTCTTTTCATTGCATTTTTTTTATGTGTGTGGAGGACACTCACTATTACTTTAGACAGATATCATAGATATAGACATAAATGCCAGTGCAATTGATCTCAAAATTCGATTTCTATGGAATTAAGTATCCGCTTATTTTGTTTCATCAATATTACTTCGTTCGGCTGGTCATCTTGTTCGTCTTACTATATGAATATGTATATGTATATGTATATATATATATATATATATATATATATATATATATATATATATATATATAAAGAGAGAGAGAGAGAGTGAGAGAGATAGATAGATAGATAGATAGATAGATAGATAGATAGATAGATAGATAGAAGGATGAAAAAGAATTAGAAAAGCGACAGAGGCAGATTTTTTTTCAATTCAGTTGCTCAATGCAAGGTATATTCCGCTAAAGAGTAATTAAATTATTTTTTTCCTTAAGCCAGGGTTTTTAAAGATCAAAATCTTATCATCAGAGGAAATTGCTGGGATAGATAAGTTGGCGAAGAGCCAATATTTAAAATCTGAAAAAGTAAAAACAAAGATTGTGGGGGAAAAAAACAAGGCAAAGAGCTGCCCGAATGCAAGCAAGTGTCCGATTATAAACAAATCCGGTGTCAACAAGTTCAGCGGAGAAAGTGATTTGTAGGTAGGCCGTTAGAAGGCACGAGAAATAAAATTAGGGGTTTCAAAGTAAAACTCCAGAAAGCAACGTCTTGTAATTCCTTTTCAAAAAATTAATTAAATAAATTGCTTTTTTGCATTGAGCAACTGAATTGAAAAAAGATCTGCCTCCGTCGCTTTTCTAATTCCTTTTCATCCTTCTACCTATCTATCTGCTCTATCCGGTATATTGAGCTGTATACTTTTCAGAATAGGTTTTACCTTTCCTAAAAGTTATATATATATATATATATATATATATATATATATATATATATATATATATATATATATATATATATATATATATATATATATATATATACTCTAAAGAAGCTTTGAGTCATTTTAAACAAAAGACAAAAAAGAAAAATGCAGTTTAAATTCCTTCCTAACTAAATCCAAGATATCGCAGACTTTACGTTCGTTGAAAAATTCATGAATAATAAAAAAAAAAAATAAAATTAAATAAATCAAAAAAGAAAGGGAGATTCAAGTATCTAGCGAAACAAAAACAAGGGACCTTAACTTAAGTGTGTAATATTAAAACAGGGATCATCAGCTGTTTACCATGTAACTCTTTCGGAGATTTAAAAACAGGACATATAATATTCATGGCTCTCCAATGGTACTGATCAAACTACCATTTTCTCAATAATCAAGTGTAGAAATAATTCAGCTTACATTTCATTAATATATACATAAATAAATAAATAAATAATAATAATAATAATAATAATGATATATTACCCTGGAGACTACCGTGTGATATGGTGATTCGCATATCAAATAACATTAATAATAATAATAATAATAATAATAATAATAATAATAATAATAATAATAATAGCAACAACAACAACAACAACAACCACAACCACAACAATAATAATAATAATAATAATAATAATAATAATAATAATAATAATAATAATAATAATAATAATAATAATAATAATAATAGTCCATTGTGGGTTGGACGTCGAGAAAGAAATAAAGGCGACTTGATAACTGTTAAAAAGGAGAAGGTTCGACAGTGCAAGTGGGACTTGAACAACGACGGTTTCAAAAACGCGAAGAGCTGAAACGCTTGGTGATCGGAGTATCGATGTACCGGAACAATGCGAGTATACCGATATTTATAGCACCAATGAAGCTTTATTGGCTATGGTACCCAAGGCCGTCTTGCTGTTAGACCTTTTAGTCCGCTGACTAAAAATGCGGTTGATACGCAAGTTGGTACAATGAAGGAATCCCCTGACTTGTACTTCACCAAAATGCTTATAGAACAATTGCTTCAGTTCACCCTCGGATAGACAATGCAGAGCCAATTGCTTTCCAATCGGATATATATACGAACGAGTTTCTAGCATAAACCAAGTCTGTGACCTCAGCAAGAAAAAGACTTTCATGAGACAAAAGTATGTCAAAAGATTGTTTAATATGTGTGCGTAGCCGGCGTAAACCATCCGGTAATGGCAAATAAAGAAAACCAAAGTTTTTTCATATACGTTCTGTTCTTTGTCATTCTTGTTGGACCTTAACGGTATCCTGAAAGTACGGGTAATGCAACAATGGTAGCTAGCAATAAAATTATATAGGAATTAAAGTATATATATATATATATATATATATATATATATATATATATATATATAAATTAGGTATGTGTAAGCTTGTGATTTATGTGGAACTAATTCGGAATACCCACCCACAGCAAAAACCGGGTAAGCTATTTAAATATTGTCTTAAAGACGATTTAAAGTGCTTTAGAATTGATGTAAGAAGATGGGAGGGGATGGCTGTAGAGGAAAAGCGATCTTTAAAGGCAGCAAGATTTTTTTAAAAGAATAGGACGAAACACCAGCACCTGAGGAGAGACGCGACGAGGGGGACGGTACGTGACACCTCCAGCACATGGAGTAAATATGGAACATGTCAAACATGAAATTGGGTAACATGCCGGTTTGTTGAATCACTAACGAGTGCATGTGCCGCAGAATCGAGCACGGACAAGAGGTAGCTTCAATTATAGTATCCTTTCAGATCATCACAACACCTGACACTTCTGAGGTATGGTCATTAAAAATCTAGTAGACCTAAAGAGTCACATATCATTTCGATACAAGAAAAGTGATCATACTCGGAATCGAGAGACAGCCGCCATTATTTTATGCAGATCTCTTAGATAAAGACATAAAAGCCAGCGCAATTGATCTCCAATTTCGATTGCTATGGAATTAAGTATCCGTTTATTTTTTTATTTCTTAAGATAGGCGAAAGAGAAGTGAGACGACGCCATGACACTTTTCAAGAGAAATAACGGGAAACAAAACCGAAATAAAATGCAGACCCCCTTCTGAAAATATTTATCTCAAGTGAAAATCAGTAGTAAAAAAAGTCACGATAAATGGTTCCAATCTGAAACCTTTTTTGGTTTAGAATCCCAGAGAATCATTGCATACTAGTAAGAAGCAGTATCGATGCTTCATAAGAATAAGGTTTTTTTTTTAATATCTTTATTCGTATAAAGTTAGGTATATGTATCGAATTATATATATATCACTGACCTCACGTGTTCTCTCTCCGCAACAGAAACTGATCTCCTCAGCCTCGGACCCAAATTCTTCGTTACACAAAAACTTAATGACCAAACCCTCCTCGATATAGAAACACAGTTCTGCAGGACAGCGTACCATTTGAAATGGTTATCAGCCTTTGAACCACCCTCCCTAGACCCACTTAACGACTCCACCCCCACCGATCCCCCTAATTTTTCATCCAACCCCTTCCCCGTTTATCAACCTGACCGCCCCCTACACCCTCCTCCTGAAAACCACCCTTTAGACCTAAAGTTGGTAAATCTCAAACATAAGATTTTCTCCATAATACAACGGGAAAAACACCGTATCACACCAAATATCTCCCATTCCCAGCGCCTCACCCTCAAAGGCCTTAAGAAAAAAAACCTGGTCTACCTACCCTCTGACAAAGGCAAGGAATTCTGCATTATCTCCCAAGAATCCTACAATACTCTCGCCCTAGAACACCTCAGCAATACATCCCTTTACACACCCGATAATGACATCTCTGCTACCCGCATACAAACCACTATTAACAACGCTTGGTCCCAAATTTGCTCCAGACGTAATCTCCCCAAGGCTTATAGGCTCAATCTCACCACTAGAAACAGTAGACTCCCCACCTTTTACCATCTTATTAAAACCCACAAAACCAGCAACCACCTACAGATCAGACCTATAGTCTCCAGTACTGAGGGACCTCTTTATAAGATCTCCTGGCTCCTCTCCCACTTACTTAAACCGCTACTCCCCTCCTTCCCGGCACACGTCAGCAGCTCTGACCAGGTAATAGATAGACTCAACTTGCTCCAACCCCAACAGCTCCGCGCCAACAACTACATCTTCAGCCTTGACGTAGTCTCCCTTTATACTTCCATTCCCGCACACCCCGCCATTGACCTCATAACTGACCACATCTCCTCTAACAATCTTGACTGTTTTGGGCTTACCCCTACAGACATTCATCAGCTCCTACGTATCATTGTGGATAACACCTACTTTAAGTTCCAACAAGACACATACAAACAAGTCTCTGGCCTACCCATGGGTTCCAGTCTCTCCGGCCTCCTCGCCATTTCTTACATGAACAGACTGGAGCAGCAAGCACTTAGCACCTGCCATTCCCATATTTTCTTCTCGAGATACGTCGACGACATTTTGATCCTCACTTCATCCCGAGAGGAAGCTATCTCTATCTTTAACACATTTAATAATTCTGACCCCCACATTAAATTCACCATCGAACATCCCAACACCTCAGGCTCCCTCTCACTTCTAGACTTCAAACTCAGCATTAATGACGACGGATCTCTCCACACCACTTTCTATAGAAAACCCGCCTGCAGGAATCTCTTTGTCCACTACAAATCCGCACTACCCCTCAAATCCAAAATTAGTTACGCACAAACCGAAATCACCCGCATACAAGACAAATGCTCTTCTTCTTCCGATAAAACAACACACACCGAAGCCTTCCACCAAACTCTATTGACCAACGGCTTCCCGCTAACTACCATATCTAGCCTTAACAACACCAGAAGACGTAGACACCCCACTCTCACCAACACATGCTTCCTTAAACTCCCCTTCTTTAGCGACCGTATCACTTCTGCTATCCGCAATGCCATACGTAGTGAGAACCTTAACATACAACTTTCTCACACAGGCACCTCTCTCCGACAACATTTATCCAAAAAAAGCCACTACACCCCAGACCCCTGCTCTCTAGCTAGTTGCCCCATCCCCAACTCTGGCCTCTGCCTCCGCACATATACAGTATACAACCTGCAATGCTCTAAGTGCCAAAAATTCTACATCGGTAGTACCGTTAGGCCTCTACACCAACGTATTAAAGAACATCTAAACACCCACATTTCCTCCTTCCATAAAAACTTAATTTCATGTGGCAACACACATCGCTCCATTAGTGTCCGCATCCTCAACTCTGTCCGCAATATAGGCCAGCTTCGAATTTCGGAAGCTATCCTCATCTCTAAATTTCGCCCTGCCTTGAATAACAGATTCGAGTTGTCATCTCCCTTCATCCTCTGATTCTTACATCCTCACACTCCCACCTCCTCACACTCCCACCTCCTCACACTCCCACCCACAACTTACTTACCTTTTTTTTTTCTTTTTTTTTTTTTTATATAATCCTCTCTCTTCTTATTCCCCCCCCCCTTCCCCTGCTAATAAAATTAAAAAAAAAAGGAAAAAAGAAAAAAAGGTCCCATCCTTGGCTTTTATCCACTTCACAACTCAAATTCCTTCTCAAGTTTCCAATCTCATTTCTAAAGTCTGAATATATTATTTAGAATAAGTTATCTCCCTTTGACAGTAAATTTAAATTTAGATTTGAAGAGAATAAATGAAAAAAAAAAAAAATAAAATAAAAAAAAATAAAATAAAATATAATAAATAAATAAATAAATAAATAAAGATTGATGAGTCATGTAAAATGAAACATAATAAAACTTAAAAAAATTGGTATATTACTAAACTAATGTTTATAATGTTTTAACCTTAGTTATGTGATTGCTTAATGGAATTTTGATGTTTTCTGCGTTCCTAATCCACTTTACAACTCAAATTCCTTCTCAAGTTTCCAATCTCATTTCTAAGGTCTGAACATATTATTTAGAATAAGTTATCTCCCTTTGACAGTGAATTTAAATTTAGATTTGAAGAGAATAAATGAAAAAAATAAATAAATAAATAAATAAATAAAGATTGATGAGTCATTTAAAATGTAACATAATAAAAAAAAAAAAAAAAAAATTTAAAAATTGGTATATTACTAAACTAATGTTTATAATGTTTTAACCTTAGTTATGTGATTGCTTAATTGAATTTTGACGTTTTCTGCGTTCCTACTCCCAATTGTTTTCCCCTATAATACGATGATCTGACACCGGTTTTTCCACGTTTTTCCGACCCTCTCGGCCTTCTATTGTTGTCTTCTGATAATGAAAGTTGTTCTTTCGAAAATTTAAGATTACCCTTTGCCGATCTGTTACTTACCAAAAAAAAAAAAAATACTCTTTGGTATTTAATCAGTTTTCGTGAAATTATTAATAAATCGTTTTGAGTTTCATTCTCTCCCTGCGTTTATTTCTTTTACTTTTCCATCTCACGGCAACCACATCGCATTGCTATAGCCTTGGACGACTAATTTACACTTACATTTACCAGCAATGCTTCAAGCAAACTACAATCTCCTCTTATATATATATATATATAAAGTTAGGTATATGCATCAATTCATATATATATATATATATATATACATATATATATATATATATATATATATATATATAAAGTTAGGTCTGTGATATATATTTATGCATATAAAGTTAGGTATATGCATCGATGTATATATATATAGTTAGGTGTGTGATATATATTTATATATATAAAGCTGGGTATATGCATCTATTTATATATATATATATATATATATATAGTTATATATATATATTTATATATATATATGAACACATTTTTGTGGTACAGAATGATATATATATATATATAAATATATATATATATAGAAACTGACCAGAAAGATCATAAAGAGGGAGAACTCTGTGGTCTTCAATGACATATGTCTAATATATATATATATATATATATATATATATATAAAAAGTTACGTGTGTGATATATATTTATATATATAAAGTTGGGTATATGCATCTATATATATATATATATATATATATATATATATATATATATATATATATATATATGAAGGTGTATAACTAAAAGACAACTTTTAGAGAATTATACCTATTGTGAGATGAGGAAAGCTCAATATACTGGATAGAGCAAAAATAAGGTGAGTCAATGAAAAATAGACCTGTAAATGGAAACAGATCAATATCTTCAGTTGTTCAGAGCAAGGAGCATTTAGTAAATAAAAATAATTCCTCTTCTTCTCTTTCAATTGCATTCCTTAAGCACGACTTTTCAAAGATCAAAATCTTATCATCAGAGGAAGTAGTAATTTATACGTTGACAGATAAGAACAGTCAATATTAAAAATTTGGAAAAAGGTGTTTTTTTTAATTTCTTTTTAAAAAGTTTTTAAAAGTTCAAACAGGTGTGTAAATGAAATTCACCAGACACGGACATCCAAGTTGTAAAGGGTTGAAATGTAAATGGTAAATCCAGGAGAATCTGCAAGAAAATCCAACGGCGAATATTCCTTCTTAGTCCTTAGAGAGGGGGATCAGACAAAATTAGCCATATTAAGAAAACGCATTTCTTCCTGTTTTCAAGTAAACAGATCCAAAGGCAAAAAGCAGCGAACCAAACCTCAATGAAAATGAATTGAATTGTTATAAAGTGTGAAACTTACTTAGAATTGTGGGATATGTAGGGATATGTAGAGAGAGAAAAAGTTAGGAGCCGAAAAGACAGCAGGAAAAAATGGGAAAAGACAAAAAACAAAATACAAAAAGGAAAAGAAAAAACACGAAAAGGAAAAGAAAAAAACAGAATAAAAGGAGAGAAAAAATGAACAAAGAAAAGAGTAAGGAAAAAAGCAAGAGAGAATGAGGAGGGTGGGGCGCCAATCCTATGAGTGGGGAAAGGGGTTAATGATGTTTAGGCAAAAGAAAGATAAAATAATAAGATCTAGGGTGGTCAAAATTAGGAATTTTATAGCTTCTGGTCACTGCTTGAATTGAATTCCCGTAGGGTTTAAAGTTTAGATTAAATGCAGATAAGCTTCAGAAGTTATAACTCGAGATGGATTTTGCTAAGATGAATAGACTTATTGGCGGGGCACAGAGAAAATGGCTGTGAAGATGATTAGATAGAAAAATAAAAAAGCTTGGGTGTGGAGATGGGGTCGGGGGGGTTATGGGGTTCTAAGAGGTGAAAAACGGTATATATAAATTTACGCACGTGTGTATATTTATATATTTAAAGATAGCTATATGTATATTTATATATATATATATATATATATATATATATATATAATTAGGTGTGCATATATATTTATATATATAATGTTAGGTGTGTTAATATATTTATATATACATATAATTATGTATGTGTATACATTTATATATACATATAAAGTTAGATACGTGTATGTGTTCATCTATATATATATATATATATATATATATATATATATATAGATATAAAGTGAGGAATCTGTACATATCTATATATATAATGAGTAGAGTTAGGTATGTGTGTATGTCTATAAATATAATGTTTAGTGTGTGTATGTATATATATATATATATATATATATATATATATATATATATATAAAGTTAGGAATCTGTACATATTTATATATATATATAATGAGTAAAGTTAGGTGTCTGTGTATGTCTATAAATATTATGTTTGGTGTGTGTATGTATATATATATATATATATATATATATATATATATATATATATAAAGTTAGACATGTGTATATATTTATTTATATGTATATATATACATATATATATATGTATATATATGTATATATATAGTTACATATATGAATATATTTCTATATAAAGAATTAGGTATATATTTATATCTATATAAAGTCAGTTGTGTGTATATATTTATATATAATTTAGGTACGTGTATATATATATATATATATATACATATATATATATATATACACATAAAGTTTAGTATGTGTATATATATTGTCCATACAACGTTAGGTATGTGTATATTATTTTTTGTTCATATGTACAGAATTTTATTATTAGCGGACACGTGTTTCGTTGTTTACGACTAATCAGCGTGGCTGAACTTTGCGAAAAAAACAGGAATTCAAAAACCCGAAGCTCTATCACTGAGCCAACTCACGCTTGTGCCGTAATTCATCGAATGTTTATAGATGTCATTTATTTGTTTTTTGTTTTTGTTTTTTTGTTTGCGCTACTTTTAAGGAATTTAATTATTTATATAAAGAGCATTTTTAGAGCGTCAGTCTTCACACGCTGTAATACTGGTTTCCAATCTAGCACTGTTCAGTCACAATTAGATTAAGCAGGTGTTCGGGAAGATGCGATGGGTGTAGCACAAATTAAGGAGTCGTTTAACTGATTCAAAAATGGCCGCACATCAGAAGAGAGTGACCAGCGTTCTGGCAGGACCCCAAACTGCTCGAAGTGCAGCTGTTGTTGAGGGGGTGCGAAAACAGAGATAATGCGAAACGCGACAACGGAGATGAACACCATTTCAATAGAACACTTCCAAATGTGTTTCCGGCAGTGGATGGATCGGTGGACTAAGTGTGTCCAAGCACAAGGTGCTTACTTTGAAAGGGATTAGGGGCCCAACCCCGTCACATATTTGAAATAATTTCTACCCTCTACATGTTCATATTTACAACAAATTTGTGCCCATGATACTCACCGTATTGCCTAGAATATATATTCCAAAATTCATTATGATTCGTTCATTAGTTAAGGATATATATATATATATATATATATATATATATATATATATATATATATATATATAATTTATTTTATGTAATTGTTGATGGTAGCGTTTGTAACCTTGCCTACTTTAGTTGCTCACTGCTGGTCTGAAGATTCGAACTTAGCTACAAAATCACCTTCGACTCTGCAGTGTGAGCCTTTATCCGCAGACAATCGCCAATTAGCACAGAAATAATAATATATATATATATATATATTTTTATCGTAGGTTATTGATACCCAATATTAATTCACAACTTTGATATTTTTCTCTTTTCTCTTTTCGGGTTGGAGTTAGGGTTATGGTTAGAGTTAGGGTTAGGGTTAGGGTTAGGGATAAAAATATTTATTTGACAACAGTAATTTCGCTCTGTTTTGCTTGTTTTATTTGTTTTGTTGTTTAAAACATTGCTTGCAACTATATCAAAATTGTCGTCTGGTACCATTCGGCTCGTCAACACTCGGGCGTTTGCGTAGGAGAGCCGAACGGTTGTGGTTAGGGTTAGGGTTAGGGTTGGAGTTGGTGTAAACTATAATTTCTAATTTTGTGAATTTTGGAATTTTTAACTTTTAAATCTTTAGATATGAATTTTTAATTTCTCAGACACTGGAAATAAGAGTAAAGCGATCGGAGGTCACGCTACCTAAATTAAAAGATCAAAGAATAAAAAAAGATAACATCGTTTTACTTACCCACGACGTATATATTGACAATATTTGCGGGTAGAATGCCGAATGAGTAAATAAAAAAAGTTAAGATTTTAAGTATCGTAAAAAAGTCATACAGCGCGCGAGTCGCCATTTTCCATGAATAGAAGCATGAAAAGAACATAGCTATAGTTGTTTTTAATTTGAAACCGACATGATCTGTTGTAATATATATATATATATATATATATATATATATATATATATATATATATATATATATATAGTAGTGTAATGGATTCGTCTAAACACTTTAAAATGCAGCAACATTTTTGTAAGTAACGGATGAATTTTATTAGACAAACTAACAACAAAGGTAAAGAGGAATTTTTATTTATTTATTTATTTATTTATATATGTATATATATATATATATATTTTTAATTTATTTATTTATTTATATATATATATATATATATATATATATATATATATATATATATTAATAACTAATATAAGTTAGCAAAAGATTTATACGGAACAAAACTTAGATTTAGTATATGGAACGTTTATGTTTTTGCCTTTTAAGGGAAGTGGGGTCTGATCAACTCTGCTGGGAAGCCATGAAATTAAATACTGTCTTGTTTTAAAATTCCCGAAACAGTTTTTTATGGTAAACAACTGATGATCCCTTAAATAATGTTAGAAGCAAATAATATAATAACTGTAAAAATTAAATTGACTTACACGAGTGATTTTCCACTGAACGACTTAGGACTTAAGGATTTTGGGTTTTTTTAATGGTTTAGAAACTTCCGAGACTATATATATATATATATATATATATATATATATATATATATATATATATATATACCGTGTATACCATATATATATATATATAAACACATGAAACATTTTTGGAAAAAAACAAGAGATAGTTTGTATATATTCATCAACGTTTCTTCTTTATTGTAAGACTTGCTCAGGATGATAATTTTAAGAGAAATGTCATGCAAGTACATCGACATTTGTGGTTGACATGATGGAGAGATGAAAAGGAATGTAGTAGCTGTGAGGAAGTCTTACAATGAAGACGAAACGTTGATGAATATATAAAAGTGTGAGTGTAATCCGACGTAATGTGAAATGAAAAAGGAAAAACCTAGAGATATTTTTTATATATTCATCAACGTTTCGTCTTTATTGTAAGACTTCCTAAGGATGATAATTTAAAGAGAAATGTCATGCAAGTATATCGAAATATTGGGTTGACATGATGGGTTTATAAGGAAAAGGAGTAGCTGTGGCTACTAAGAGTTCTGCGAGAAGTGAGTTGTGGCAAAGAGTGAAATGAATATGGAAAGCTTTAAGTGGGTACCATTAAGGCAACAGTTAAAAAGGGGAGGGTGGGAGTATTTGTAAATTTGCCTTAGGGTGGGATGGAGGAAAGGGGGTAGAGCGTTTTGTCGTGGTGAGGTGGGGCATGGATTTTGAGGGGTTGGGGAAAGAAGAAAGCTGTGTGTGTTTGGTATGTAAAAATATCTCTTGGTTTTTCCTTTTCCATTTTCCATTACGTCGGATTACTCATATATATATATATATATATATATATATATATATATATATACTATTAATTGAACTACTGTTCTAATGATTAGCAATGTTATCTGAAGACTATATACTTCACTTTGCTGTGAAACGCACGTAAGATATAGAAAAGCGATTACATTTAGAGTAAAACAAATTTTTTTAATGTTATTTGTAAGAAATACAGAAATTTACCTAAGTATGAAAGTAAAGAAAGTGTAAGAATAAACGAAAATTATGGTTTTGGATTGATTCTTTCCTGTAGTCATTGGAATGCATCTATTATTTATATATATATATATATATATATATATATATATATATATATATATATATATATATATATATTTATATTTATATATATATATATATTTATATATATACATATATATATTAATATATATATATATATACATGTATATATTTATATATATATATTAAATATTTATATATATATGTATCTATATATATATATAATATTTATATGTATATACATATATATATATATATTTTAAATAAAGTTTACTAACCGAAAGAAAATGGTCGTACCTTGACGGCCGAAATATCTCGGTAGAACTTTACAACAGTAGAGTTTTTTTTGTTAGTTGTTGAATTGCTTATTCTTTATTCCATTTTTATTTTTACATATATATATATATATATATATGAAATATTTTTCTGGCTAAAGGTCGGATACGTTTTAGACAGGTTTTGTAT
>OY744551.1:7049342-7051842 GCA_963556195.1 Sepiola atlantica
GGACGGATGGGGGCTTTCTAGAGGTATAGGATAATTTAAGGCGTGAGAAGTTTACTAGCATGGTACAGAAAGCGCACCTTCTTTGCAGCAGCCTTGGCAATATCTTCAATGTATTTGTTTCAATTGCTGTTACCTGTGAATGTTAGGCCGAAAAGTTTGAACGTTGGACTCTAAGGTAGGGTGTTATTTACAATGGCAATCGATGGTTGCTGAAGGTTTTTGTAGTTGTTAAAGGAAAAGAGCTTTGTCTTAGTACCATTAAATGTTACCATCCATTTTTGAAAAGGAGCTTTGTCTTAGCAACATTAAATGTTACCATCCATTTTTGAAAAGGAGCTTTGTCTTAGCAACATTAAATGTTACCATCCATTTTTGAAAAGGAGCTTTGTCTTAGCAACATTAAATGTTACCATCCATTTTTGAAAAGGAGCTTTGTCTTAGCAACATTAAATGTTACCATCCATTTTTGAAAAGGAGCTTTGTCTTAGCAACATTAAATGTTACCATCCATTTTTGAAAAGGAGCTTTGTCTTAGCAACATTACCTGTTACCATCCATTTTTGAAAAGGAGCTTTGTCTTAGCAACATTAAATGTTACCATCCATTTTTAAAAGGAGCTTTGTCTTAGCAACATTAAATGTTACCATCCATTTACGACCCCATTCCACTACAGACTGAAGATCACTTTCTAAGGATTCAGCCATTGCCTCGAATATGTGCGCGTCCGTTTTGCCCACATGACGAGAGTAGGGCGTGGTGTCGTCAGTAAATATACCCATCTCAGACACAATGTCATCATGTGGGTCGTTTATGAAAATTAGGAACAATAAATTCCAAGGATCGATCCCTGGGGTACACCAGCATTTATGTCATGTTGTTTAAATGAACGGTCCTCGAATACAACGTGGATCTTTCTTACCCATTTTCGCATTCTAGGCTGTTTTCTGATACCTATGTATATGGTTAATCGTTTTAATGACGTTATTTAAAACACATACGTAAAGAAAGGGCAATACAACGGATGAGACGGTTACAAAAATTAAGTATCTACTTAGTATAACTTTTGTGCCTATACCAGTAGAAAAATTTAAGATAGGTTCAGACGTCTAAATAAAAAAAATAATAAACACATAGAAATGTGATACTTAGAAGGCAATACAATGCAAAGGTGTGACGGCTATACACAAGTTGGAGCAAATAAGACATATAATGGTGGAACAAATTAAGTAGTTTCACCCTTTATACAATGTATAAATACATTTTTTTTCCACAAATACACATATATCTGTTTATCTACACAATGTTACAATTTTATGTGATACATATATCAAGATGGTCTGGTGGAAAATCCGTATAATATAATATTTAAATATTTCGGGAATTCTTCACTTCTTCAGAACCGTGTTCAACTCAAGTTCAAGCGTGCATATGAAGGTGTCGTAGGATAAAGTTTCGCAGAAAATACCGGTTAAATTTGAATTTCAAACCAGATTCAAAAATAAAATAAACTTTAATTTTTTTATATATTTATTTATTTATTTATTTATTTTTAATATTTTATCTTATTTATTCATCTATTTACTTTTATTAAACTTTTTTGTTTTTTTGTTTTTACTTATTAGAATCTTTCCATTCTTTTTTTTTTTCGTTAAATTTTAAATTCTAATCTAAATTTAAACCAAGTCTATTCGTTTAAATTAATATGTCGGTTAATACTGTCATTAACCATTGCATTATCAGTTCGTTTTAAATTATTGTGTATATTAATATTTAGTTTATTTATTTGTTTTATTTTATTTTAAAATATGTATATTTTATTAATTAATTCAATATTATCTGTTCATTAATCGTCTTCGTCGTACGCTAATAACAACAATGGAAGGGATCTAATTCAATTCAGTTGGTCTGTCTAAACACATTTTTTCGCCGACTCGTCTGTATCATTTTTTGGTTATTTAATTTTCGTAAAATGTTAGCATTATTTAACACAAGAACTCTCAGCAAATGTATTTTCTTTTATAGCTATCTCTTTTTTTTTATTCTCCATTTCAATTTTCATATTCTCGTTGCACTGGGTTTGTTTACATTAAAGGTCACCGCTTATCAAGGCCCAAAGGCCACTCGAGGATGAGGGTTAAAGAGTTTGACTGGTGGACGGTGAGACAACATCGCGTTCACCGGCACGATGGTTGTAGCAAGGTAGAAATTGATTATTAACGGGGACGGTCCAACAAGAACTTGTTTATATTAAAATTGAAGACGACCATATTGTAGTCGGTAGGGAAGCAGGCCCGGAGACGGGCAATTTTAGAAAATAAGCGCAGCAAAAACATTTTGTCGGTTATGGCAATTTGTGTTTTATATATAAACATTCACAATATCGCCCGGTGCGCAACGGATAAAACTTCTAAGTAAAATCTGTTCTAAATGACGGTCTCTTGAGGTTAGAGGTTCAATCTTGGACTATGACCACGACAGGGGTGTATAAATAATTATACAC
>OY744551.1:7054342-7086842 GCA_963556195.1 Sepiola atlantica
TTTAAATATATTGAAATAATTTTTTTACAATGGTTAATTTTGATATTTTATGAAAACATTTTTTTGGTAAATATATTGAAAAAAAAATTTTGTTTTTTAAATGTATTGAAATAATTTTTTTACAATAGTAAATTTTAATATTTTATGAAAACATTTTTCTTTTTAAATATATTGAAAAAAAATTTTTTGTTAAATATATTGAAATAATTTTTTTACAATGGTAATTTTTGATATTTTATGAAAACATTTTTTTTTAAATATATTGAAAAAAAATTGTGTTTTTTAAATGTATTGAAATAATTTTTTTACAATAGTAAATTTTGATATTTTATGAAAACAATTTTCTTTTTAAATATATTGAAAGAATTTTTTTTTTTTAAATATATTGAAATAGATTTTTACAATGGTAAATTTTGATATTTTATGAAAACATTTTTTTTTAAATATATTGAAAAAAAAAATTTGTTTTTTAAATGTATTGAAATAATTTTTTTACAATAGTAAATTTTAATATTTTATGAAAACATTTTTCTTTTTAAATATATTGAAAAAAAATTTTTTTTTTTAAATATATTGAAATAATTTTTTTACAATGGTAAATTTTGATATTTTATGAAAACATTTTTTTTGTAAATATATTGAAAAAAAAAATTGTTTTTTAAATGTATTGAAATAATTTTTTTACAATAGTAAATTTTAATATTTTATGAAAACATTTTTCTATTTAAATATATTGAAAAAATTTTTTTTTTTTAAATATATTGAAATAATTTTTTTACAATGGTAATTTTTGATATTTTATGAAAACATTTTTTTTGTAAATATATTGAAAAAAAAATTTGTTTTTTAAATGTATTGAAATAATTTTTTTACAATAGTAAATTTTGATATTTTATGAAAACATTTTTCTTTTTAAATATATTGAAAAAAATTGTTTTTTTTTAAATATATTGAAATAATTTTTTTACAATGGTTAATTTTGATATTTTATGAAAACATTTTTTTGGTAAATATATTGAAAAAAAAATTTTGTTTTTTAAATGTATTGAAATAATTTTTTTACAATAGTAAATTTTAATATTTTATGAAAACATTTTTCTTTTTAAATATATTGAAAAAAAATTTTTTGTTAAATATATTGAAATAATTTTTTTACAATGGTAATTTTTGATATTTTATGAAAACATTTTTTTTTAAATATATTGAAAAAAAATTGTGTTTTTTAAATGTATTGAAATAATTTTTTTACAATAGTAAATTTTGATATTTTATGAAAACAATTTTCTTTTTAAATATATTGAAAGAATTTTTTTTTTTTAAATATATTGAAATAGATTTTTACAATGGTAAATTTTGATATTTTATGAAAACATTTTTTTTTAAATATATTGAAAAAAAAAATTTGTTTTTTAAATGTATTGAAATAATTTTTTTACAATAGTAAATTTTAATATTTTATGAAAACATTTTTCTTTTTAAATATATTGAAAAAAAATTTTTTTTTTTAAATATATTGAAATAATTTTTTTACAATGGTAAATTTTGATATTTTATGAAAACATTTTTTTTGTAAATATATTGAAAAAAAAAATTGTTTTTTAAATGTATTGAAATAATTTTTTTACAATAGTAAATTTTAATATTTTATGAAAACATTTTTCTATTTAAATATATTGAAAAATTTTTTTTTTTTTAAATATATTGAAATAATTTTTTTACAATGGTAATTTTTGATATTTTATGAAAACATTTTTTTTGTAAATATATTGAAAAAAAAATTTGTTTTTTAAATGTATTGAAATAATTTTTTTACAATAGTAAATTTTGATATTTTATGAAAACATTTTTCTTTTTAAATATATTGAAAAAAATTGTTTTTTTTTAAATATATTGAAATAATTTTTTTACAATGGTTAATTTTGATATTTTATGAAAACATTTTTTTGGTAAATATATTGAAAAAAAAATTTTGTTTTTTAAATGTATTGAAATAATTTTTTTACAATAGTAAATTTTAATATTTTATGAAAACATTTTTCTTTTTAAATATATTTAAAAAAAATTTTTTGTTAAATATATTGAAATAATTTTTTTACAATGGTAATTTTTGATATTTTATGAAAACATTTTTTTTTAAATATATTGAAAAAAAATTGTGTTTTTTAAATGTATTGAAATAATTTTTTTACAATAGTAAATTTTGATATTTTATGAAAACAATTTTCTTTTTAAATATATTGAAAGAATTTTTTTTTTTTAAATATATTGAAACAATTTTTTTACAATGGTTAATTTTGATATTTTGAGAAATTTTTTTAATTTTTTTAAATATATTGAAAACATTTTATTTTCTAAATATATAGAAATATTATTTTTTTCTCAAAAGCTTCTGACAATCATAACACTGACGCATCGCATAGATTATATTGCCGAAGTAAAACGTAAAATAAAAGGAAATACATCTGACCCAACACCGTTAGCTGCTGACTTACTTCTAAACGCAGTCGGTTATTCTTCTGGATTGCCTAACTTCCATGAACAACGTTTCTTAACAAGGCCATATCGAGTATTATTTTAAGTCTTTAGTTGAAAAGTTTATTTTTTTTAAACTGCCCGTGTTTAGAACACAATACCACGGTGCTACTTCCCAGCTGACTACAACATGATCGTGTTAAAGTCGAATGTTAACAAATTCTTGTTAATCCGTCCTCTGAAATAATCAAAGTCGCCCACTTTCAACAATCGTCACAAATCATCACGGTGTTGTTGTTGTTTTTACGGTACTCCTGACAAACTCATTAACCTTATCCTTGAATGGCGTTTCAGCCTTAATAAGCGGTGAACCACTCGTACATAAGAAATGTCATTATTTCTCTTATTCTTTTTTCTTCTTCTTCTTCTTCTTCTTCTTCTTTTTTTTTCTCTTTCATTCTTTTCTTAATTAATTATTTTATCAATACATTTCTTGACATTTTTCTTCTTCTTTTACTCCTCCTTCTTCTTCTCCTTCTTCTTCTCCTTCTTTTTCTTCTTCTTTTTCTTCTTCTTTTTCTTCTTCTCATTCTACTCCTCCTTCTTCTCCTTCTTCTTTTTCTTCTTGTTCTTCTTCTTCTGCTTCTTCTGCTTCTTCCTTTTCTTCTTTTTCTTCTTCTTTCTCTCCTTTTTCTTTTTCATCTTTTTCTTTTTCTTCTTTTACTTGTTCTCCTTCTACTCCTCCCTCTTCTCCTTCTTCTTTTTCTTCTTGTTCTTCTTCTTCTGCTTCTTCTGCTTCTTCCTTTTCTTCTTTTTCTTCTTCTTTCTCTCCTTTTTCTTTTTCATCTTTTTCTTTTTCTTCTTTTACTTGTTCTCCTTCTACTCCTCCCTCTTCTCCTTCCTCTCCTTTTTCTTTTTCTTCTTTTTCTTCTTCTTTTTCTTCTTCTTCTTCTCCTTTTTCTACTTTTTTCTTCTTCTTTTTCTTCTTCTTTTTCTTCTTCTTCTCGTTCTTTTTCTTCTTTTTCTTCTTTTTCTTCTTGTTCTTTTTCTTCTTTTTCTTTTTCTTCTTTTTCTTTCTTCTTCTTTTTGTTCTTCTTCTATTTCTTTTTCTTTTTTTTCTTTTTCTTCTTCTTTTACTCCACTTTCTTCTCGTTCTTTTTCTTATTCCTTTTCTTCTTCTCCTTCTACTCCTCCTTCTTCTCTTTCTTCTTTTTCCTCTTCTTCTTTTTCTTCTTCTTCTTCTTCTTCCTTTTCTTTTTCTTCTTCTTTTTCTACTTCTTTTTCTTCTTTTTCTTCTTTTTTCTTTTCCTTCTTCATTTACTCCTCCTTCTTCTTCTACTTTTTTTTCTCTTTCTTTTTCTTCTTCTTTTTCTTCTTCTCTTTCTTCTTCTCCTTCTTTTTCTCTTTCTTCTTCTTCTTTTTCTTCTTTTTCTTTTCCTTCTTCATTTACTCCTCCTTCTTCTTCTACTTCTTTTTCTCTTTCTTTTTCTTCTTCTTTTTCTTCTTCTCTTTCTTCTTCTCCTTCTTTTTCTCTTTCTTCTTCTTTATTTTCTTCTTCTTCTTTTTCTTCTTCTTCCTCCTCATTTTCTCCTCATTCTTCTCTTTCTCATTTTTCTTCTTTTCCATTCTTATTTTCCAGGTATTTCATTAATGTGGTTTCTCCATGATTAAAAAATCTCCACAATCAGAAATTGATATTTCTGTTTCCCATCAGCTTAACCAGATCTGTACAACAGAATCAAGAAAGATTAGCCCAGATTTGAGTAACTTGTATTGAATGGCCATTTTCCAACGGATGATAGGTCAGAAGGTCAGGGTCCGTTAGTTGCTGGACAAACTGATTTAATATCACGTGAAAAACGAGAATGGCCAGTTTTTAATTATGTTCTTTGAATCTGCTGTTTAGCGTAAAAGCCTAAAGAAAAGGCAATTTTAATACTTCAGCATTACAAGCCAAATAAAGTGATTTCACATCTTCAGCATGACAGACCAAAAGACGGGCCGACAGACGGGCGATGAACAAAACCCTTTATCCAGTTGAAGGTACGTATAAAAAGATACAGAACGAAATAGGGATATTTTTAATCGGGAAAATGTTGAGTTATGATGCTAAATGAAGGTTCACGGGTCGTCTACACTCTCTGTTTTATTATTTACATGTCGGTGTCATACTTGTCTTACTTTATATTTTTTAACGCTAGAAAGAATCTTCCCGATGTCTTCCACCCTATCTTTAATAGATGACGTCACAAATCAATTGCATAGTCGATTCACGTTCGTTTGTCGTTAAACCTTACCCCTAACCCTTCCCCTAACCCATAATTCTAACCCTAACCCTAACCAATACCCTCCTATTTTCTTCTTGCTCACCGTTCGTTCGTCGTTAAACCCTACTCCTAACCCTAACCCATATTACTAACCCTAACCCTAATCATAACCTTTACCCTTAACCTAACCATGATTCTAACCCTAACCATAACCTTTACCCTTACCCTAACCTCAACCCTCCTATTTTTTTCTCACCGTTCTTTCATCGTCAAACCTTAACCCTTACCCTAACCCTAACTATAACTCGAACCCTAACTATAACCCGAACCCATAACGCTAACCATAACCCTAATTCTTATCCTAACCCCTACCCTTACCCTTACATTTACCCTTACCCTAACCCTATAATTTTCTTCTTGCTCACCGTTCGTTCGTCGTTAAACCCTAATCCTAATCCTAACACTAACACTGACCCTAACCTATCCCTAACTCTAATCCTAATCCTAACCCTAACCCTAACCTACTTATTTTCTTCTGGCTTACAGTTCTTTCGTCGTTTAAGCCAATCCTAACCCTAATGTAAGCCGAAACCTTACCCTAACTAGCATTTCAGATACATAAATTTCGACAAAAAAACGTATCTTCGATACACCGAGCATGTCAACATATATCTGTCAAAACTTATAGAATCGGTCAAAAACTAATGCAAGGCGAAATTGTAGTATTTAGATAAAATAAAATTAAAATTAAACATCTTATTGTCTTATTTTTAAGGTTAAGAAAATAACGCAGCGCCGTCGTAATAGGCAATATAAAACCCTCTAATAACCGAAACGAAAGTTCAAAACTACCTATTTTTCTTCGTAGTAGGTCTCAAGCAGTGGAAGCTAGTTCAGGATCGAATATGACATACCCAGGTACTGTAGCAACACCCAGGTACTATAGCAACACCCAGGTACTATAGCAACACCCAGGTACTGTAGCAACACTCAGGTACTGTAGCAACACCCAGGCACTGTAGCAACACCCAGGTACTGTAGCAACACCCAGGTATTGTAGCAACACCCAGGTACTGTAGCAACACCCAGGTACTGTAGCAACACCCAGGTATTGTAGCAACACCCAGGTATTGTAGCAACACCAAGGTGCTGTAGAAACACCCAAGTATTGTAGCAACACCCAGGTGCTGTAGCAACACCCAGGTGCTATAGCAACACCCAGGTATTGTAGCAACACCAAGGTGCTGTAGAAACACCCAGGTATTGTAACAACACCCAGGTGCTGTAGCAACACCCAGGTGCTGTAGCAACACCCAGGTACTGTAGCAACACCCAGGTATTGTAGCAACACCCAGGTATTGTAGCAACACACAGTTACTGTAGCAACACACAGTTACTGTAGCAACACCCAGGTACTGTAGCAACACCTAGGTGCTGTAGCAACACCGCTCAAGAAGCAGGTGGTGCCCCCCACGCCCTAAATTCACTAGACCAATCCGGCAATCTGCCAAATCCCATCTACTCACTGTGGAGGTCCCTAGATGCCGAAGAGCTTTCTACTCAATAAGCTTTTTCGTTTCGTGCTGATGGACTCTGGAACTCCCTCCCTGCTTCCTATTTTCCTGACGGTAATGACATGCCGAAATTTAAAACTAATGTAAACAGACATCTCGCTTCACAGCTCCCAATTTAGATTGACCCCCCCCCCAAAAAAAAAAAAACGTTTACCCTTTTTCTCAGTAGCCCCTTACGTCTACAGTGGCGGCCTGCCTTGTTTGGGGTAAAGTATGTTCAAAATATTTTTTTTTAAGTATCAACTAGTAGAACATAACCGTTTAATATTAAAACTCACCACGCACCCGTTTCGTCATACCCTGTATGCGTATTCTCTTAACTTCTTAGAGTGACGTTCCAACAAATTCATGTTCGGCCGAGCAATTTGTCAGAACCGTCGCCAATGATGCCACTTGGCTTCCAGCAATTCTTCAACCCTGTCCTTTTCTTCTTATCCACCGTTCGGTCGTCGTAAAAGCGCGCACTCTTCTGCAAGGTTTCCAATCCGAAATCTCCTTTGATCGACGGGTCAAAGGTTATCAGGATTAAAGAGTTGTCTTGTCTTTATTGTCGGCGAGCGTTTAGTCGGTTCCAACTCGGTAGATAACTTGGAATGATTTACCTGCAGATCGATTCAGCCGAGTTCTTCTTATCTGATAACAGAAAGATCGCAGACAAGATTTAGATGCATTTATGCTGATTGGTAGCAAGGGAAACGGAGTTAGCGTTAGGGTTAACCATCGAGTATCGTTTAGTACAGTATTTACACGTCCATAGCAAATGTACCACGTAACCTAATGAGTTCTCTCTGGATTTTAATGCTCTGAAATTTAATAGTAAATGATAATGTCTAATGGAAGTAAATAATATTTATATCTAACTACTTTTATTTTTTGGTCGACAATTTCCCCAACAGAATTGTCGACCAACAAATAAAACTATATTTAACCCTAACCCTAACCCTAACACCAAAAGAATCAGACAAAACAGCACAATAAAAATGACACTCTTTCCTTGTACTATAAAAACCCAATGCATTCTAAGTACAAACTCGACGAAAAAGCTATAATTAACATAATAAACCGACACACTACACCCACCGACCAACAACAAAAAATAAAACTAATAATTTACTACACTAAATTCAAAACTTCTGACTTAATAACTATTTATCGCCCTCCTCCTTCGACGGCGGCCAGGGATATGTGACTCAAAAGATGTGTATTAAAATAGGAAAGTTAATATTTTTTATTTTAAACTTGCTTTTAAAGGCTTTTAGCCTCATTTATTATTAAATTCTTAAAAAGATGTTTAAAAGAAAAAAATATAAACTTTCCTATGTTAATAAAGTGAATTAACCGTTATAACAACACAGAGTCTATTTCTCAACCTAAAGACTTCGATAAACATACGGAACTATCGGAACTAGGCCAACTTCTATTCATAAGCTGAAGATGCGAGGTGTCGCGCGAAATCATTAGTCAAAAGATCAAAGTGTAAAATTAAAAAAATCTATTCTGATTTGATTTTATTAATAAATGTTGCATCTTAACATGATTTTAAAGGATTTTAGCCTCATTTAGTATATATATATATATATATATATATATATATATATATATATATATATATATATATATACATATATATATATATATATATATATATATATATATTGAATACCTAAGTGTAAGATCAGACATGTAATGAGCGTTCTAGAGGAAGAGCAGTCTGGCCAGACAAAAACTGACCCAGCAGCTCCGTCGACATTACCCAGTCAGGGGGGGGGGTCTCGTCAATAAACGAACCCCTTTTCAATTGGCAAGAAGGTAAAGCTTGGGAAGATTGAACTGCACAGAACCATACCTCACACCGACAAAGAACTAGACACACAAAAATGCGGTAGGTATGGTAGCTAAAATAATATTAAAATTTTTTATTGCACCAAATCTTTGTTAATCAACGATTGTTTTCACAGACTAAAGCTTTTTCCTATATATTTTAACAAGACAAAATACATGTTAAAATATACCGTAGTTCTGAGATTCAGAATCCGGATGGGAAAAATGTTAGAAAAAGTTCAAAAGACAAAAACAATAAAAAAGGAACACATTTTAAGGAAAATGTCAACAAAGCAAATATCGATTGATTATAGCTTCCATACCGATACCACAAACAGTCGTCGAAAAATTTTGAGAGTCTGATCATAAGGATTGTAAACTACCTGGGTTTTCGGTTTACTATACTCATCTTTGAAATACTTGGGGCTGGGTATACGTTATCATAAAATGATATAATAATAGCTCTCTCTCTCTCTCTCTCTCTATATATATATATATATATATATATATATATATATATATATATATAGTAGTAAGTTTTTGAAAGGCTGTGGGCAATGCAATTCCGGGTAAGATGCAAGTTGAAAGGAAAGGAACAAAAACAATAAAAATAAATCGAATACGATATAAGACTTACTATTTATTTTTCCTTTTTTTTCCTTTTTTTTTTTTTCCTTACATAACAGCAAGAGTGTATTAGCTGTCCGGGTGATTAAAAATCACTATTTGATATTTCGGGAAAAGACATCCCTTTTTCAAAAATAATTAGACCAGAAGAAGAATAATATTTTATTCTTCTCCGACTGTGTAGAGAATAATACAAAACAAAATGGCTGCCAGATATAGACCGCAGCAAAAACAGTTTCACAGGGAATATAAATTAAGTTAAGTTTTATTTTAATATTATGTTAAATATATGATTGGTGTTTAGAATATTAGTGTAATGTTGGTTAGATGTATGGTGTTCGATAAACTGTTATTTTTGATAATATATATATATCATTTTTTTATTTATTTTTTTTTTTTTTATATTTGAATATTTACTTTTGTTTTATCTTCGTATTTTTATTTTGTTTATCTTTCTATCGTAATTTAAGAATTTTAATATAAATTAAAGTAATTAGTCTCATATTTTAAATATTCTAGATCTATCTACTATTGATTTCGATTATCATCTATTAAAGAAGTGTTATTAATTACTAATTGTGAGTTTCGTCAAATTAGATTAACGAATTAACTTATTAACTTGATATATTTATCATAAGATAAAGGGGAGTAACTCTGGATTTTTAAAAATATTTTTTTATAATTAATTTTTTTTTTTATAATTTTTTTTTTTTTAATTTTTTTAAATTTTTTTTTTTTTTGGTGGAGATCTGTATAACAATATTAGTATATATATACAACATATATACACAAATGCATATATACATATATATATACATATCTATGTATTATTGTTTGTTTAATTGTTTATCTATATATATTCATCAATTTCTTTACATATTTGCCCTGCCCACAAAAGCCAAATTAAGTTATGCCCATAATGAAATTACCCGAATACAAAATAAATGCTCTTCTGCTGCTGACAAAATATCACACACTAAAAACTTCCACCAAACCCTCCAAAATAATGGCTACCCCGCCCCCACCATAGCCCACCTAAAGAAGCCCAAAACACGTAGACACCGCACCCTCGCTAACACATGCTTCTTAAAACTCCCTTTCTTCAGCGATAAGATCACCACCTCCATCCGCAAGGCAATACATAAGGAAAACCTTAACATACAACTAACACATACTGGCACCTCCTTACGCCAACATCTATCTAATAAACACACTAACCACACACCCGAACCCTGCTCCCTGGCCAATTGCCCTATCTCCAACACAGGTCTGTGCCTTCGCACTAACTGTGTTTACAAACTACAGTGTAATAAATGCAGAAAATTTTACATCGGCAACACTACAAGACCGCTACACTTGCGCATAAAGGAGCACTTGAATACCCGTATATCCTCTTTCCACAAACACATAGAGATTTGCTCAAACACTCAGCGCGATATTCACGTCTCCATCTTAGCGTCTGTCAGAAACATCGGTGACCTTAGAATCACAGAATCAATCCTCATCTCCAGATTAAACCCCTCACTCAATCAACGTCACGAGCTCTACTCACCTTTCATTCTATAATATCTACCCCCCATCCACCAACCAAACCCCATATATAACACTTAACAGAGTCCGTTTCCACCACTTCACCCATTACTCACCTCCCATAATAAACTCACCATACACCCAAACAATCAAACAGGCCCCTCCCCATATGAACTTCCATCCTTACACACTTGAACCACAAACCAAAAACCATATTCAGCATACTCGTCTAACCCACCAAAATAAGTCACTCCATAACCTAGCATTATTAATTAATAAATCCAAACACATATAGAATGTATACAAATAACATACAAATATTAAATAAATAATTCATAAAATAAATTAAACAAGTAAATAATAATAATAAAAAAATAAATAAATAAAAAGAATTAAAAAAAAAAAATTAAAATAAAAAAAAAAAAAAAAAACAACAAAAAAAACAAAACAAACAAACAAATATGTAAAGAAATTGATGAATATATATAGATAAACAATTAAACAAACAATAATACATAGATATGTATATATATATGTATATATGCATTTGTGTATATATGTTGTATATATATACTAATATTGTTATACAGATCTCCACCAAAAAAAAAAAAAATTTAAAAAAATTAAAAAAAAAAAAATTATAAAAAAAAAATTAATTATAAAAAAATATTTTTAAAAATCCAGAGTTACTCCCCTTTATCTTATGATAAATATATCAAGTTAATAAGTTAATTCGTTAATCTAATTTGACGAAACTCACAATTAGTAATTAATAACACTTCTTTAATAGATGATAATCGAAATCAATAGTAGATAGATCTAGAATATTTAAAATATGAGACTAATTACTTTAATTTATATTAAAATTCTTAAATTACGATAGAAAGATAAACAAAATAAAAATACGAAGATAAAACAAAAGTAAATATTCAAATATAAAAAAAAAAAAATAAATAAAAAAATGATATATATATATTATCAAAAATAACAGTTTATCGAACACCATACATCTAACCAACATTACACTAATATTCTAAACACCAATCATATATTTAACATAATATTAAAATAAAACTTAACTTAATTTATATTCCCTGTGAAACTGTTTTTGCTGCGGTCTATATCTGGCAGCCATTTTGTTTTGTATTATTCTCTACACAGTCGGAGAAGAATAAAATATTATTCTTCTTCTGGTCTAATTATTTTTGAAAAAGGGATGTCTTTTCCCGAAATATCAAATAGTGATTTTTAATCACCCGGACAGCTAATACACTCTTGCTGTTATGTAAGGAAAAAAAAAAAAAGGAAAAAAAAGGAAAAATAAATAGTAAGTCTTATATCGTATTCGATTTATTTTTATTGTTTTTGTTCCTTTCCTTTCAACTTGCATCTTACCCGGAATTGCATTGCCCACAGCCTTTCAAAAACTTACTACTACTATACCCAGCAATGCTTCAAGCAAACTACCATTCTCTACTAATATATATATATATATATATATATATATATATATATATATGAAATTAAATACTGTCTTGTTTTTAAATTCTCGAAACAGTTTTTCATGGTAAACAACTGATGACCCCTTAAAATAGTGTTAGAAACTAACTAATATAATAACTGTAAAAAATAAATTGACTTACATGAGTGATTTTCCACTGGAAGACTTGAGACTATAAGTTTTTTATATATATATATATATATATATATATATATATATTATTTATTTATTTATTTTTTTTTTTTATATAGTTTTAATGGTTGAGAAACGTCCGAGACTATATATATATAGATATGATAAATATTTGCTATTGTTTATTATCTATGTACGTATACGTTTCGTCCTTCATAATAATCGGGCCTCATCAGCATAGAGATATGACTATTCACTACCGGTCATGCGATTCGAAACCCGGATTACGAGTATTTTGAAACTCAAATCCGACGCCTTATCCACACGGCCAATTTTAAATAGCGAATAAACTGTGATAATTTTAACACTTTATCGGCGGTTTAACGTCTGAGAGCGTTCTACTTTTATATGGAAGGAACGATGCATTTAAAGCTAGTGACGTCATGCTGTGTTAATACAATGCTCTACTTTTTCGAGGAGCGACAAATAATTATAATAAATATTTGTTATTGTTTATTATCTATGTACGTGTACATTTCGTCCTTTTTAATAAACCCAATGATGTCATACTACACTCTCTATCTCTTTCTCCCCCTCTCTTTCTCTTTCTCTTGCTCTCTGTCTTACTCTCTCTCTCTCTCTTTCTCTATGTATATATATATATATATATATATATATATATACATATATATATATATATATATATATATATATATATATATATAAAGAGAGAGAGAGAGATGATAAATTAAAGATTTCCCCCTTTGCCTTCAAACATTATAGGTTTTGAATTAAAAATGCGAATCTGTTCAACCAACCACATAGTTCAAGCCCGCACGCGTGTTTCCAGGCAACATGCGTTTATTTCATCTTCTTTCAAAGTTTCTTACATTTTCTATGAGTTAGCTCTTTCTTCTAATTAAGTCTTTAAAACAATAAGTTCGTGGCCATTTTCACTCTCATACATATATCTACTCCCACGCTACTCATATTAACCGGAGAATTTTCTTAATAGAAAATTTTTTGGTTAAATGACTGAAATTGTTTCTTTTTTTCCATCTTACTAAGATGGAAAAAAGGAAACAATTATTCAGAACTACGGTATATTTTAATATGTATTTTGTCTTGTTAAAATATATAGGAAAATGCTTTAGTCTATGAAAACAATCGTTTATTAACAAAGATGTGGTACAATAATACACTAAATTTCAAATCTAATTAACGATCGCTCCTTTTCGCGGAATAAAGAAATATCGGACTTTATAAGGACTGCCATTTGTTTATACGTTTTCTAAACATGCTAAGATAGATTAATACGAATTAACGAACACTCAACGAATCACAAATTATGACATGTTTGAAGCCTTCACACGTAAACACAATTTTGACGTTCGAAAAATAACGCATTTCTTTCACTGGTATTTCAAATTTTCTTGATAACTTATTCGGTTTGAGTCGTACGAACTAATCGAGATAAAGTCGTCTGATGCAATTTCAAGGTTACACACATACGCTTTTCAAAATCCAAAATAAAAATTGTTTCGCTTTTTCACTGACCGCGGACAGAACAAACGAAAATAAAAATAACAATAAAAAAATGAAATAATAGCGAAATGTAAACAGTTTTTCAATGTTTCGTAGTTTTTGTTAAATTTGCTGCAGTTTTTGTTGAATTTGCTGCAGTTTTTGTTAACATCTCAAACAGTAGGATCTGATTATTTTTAGGCGGGGTTAAACTACGATGGGTGTGATAGTAAAAAGATAATGTTATTTTTTCTTTCTGTGCTATATTTCTCTTTTTTAATCGTCTTACACAAAAAAATAAAGTTAATTTTCTCCTGCTTCAGTTACCACCATAGATCAGTTACCACCATAAATCAGTACACAAAATCTGTTTCGGCATTTAACTAACACACGTCCCAAGGTCAATCCTTGGCAGTGGTTGGTCTCAAGTACAGGTTTATATAGGATGTTCAAGAGTAGGCTTCCTAAAATGTCTATATATATATTGCAACCAGAAGTTATAACATCAAACATTGTGTATCCAAGCGCTTTGTATAAATAACTTTAGAGAATGGAAGTAGGTATCTACAGGGACGATGGTTTATGCTGCTGAACAACCTAAACTCAACAAATAATTGTTTTAATTGTATTAATTCTGATGCTGAAAAAAAGATACAACCCATAAAATTAATACATGGCCGCTAGCGATGTAAGCATTAAATTACAATTATGGTTTTAACATTTTCTACAGATTAAATAGCTATGAAATTCCAAACGAAAATAGGTCAGAGAAAACCAATCAGAAAAAAGGGATTTAGTTTAGTGTGTTTTTTTTTGTTTTACGGCATATCAATTCTTTTCGCGTTAATTTAATGCCAAATCGTGTAATTTTAGTAAAATTGTATTCTTAAAGTTCTGTATATCTTCAAATGTTTATTCATGCTGTTTGGTTTGATTGTTTCGTTTTACAGCATAGCAATCCTTTTCGGGTTATTTAATGCCGAATCAGGTTATTTTGGTAAAAACGCTCTTCATGCTTCAAATAGTTATTCATGGGGTTTGGTTTGGTTGTTTTGTAGAGGGAAATTGTTGGTTTTGTTTTTGACGTTGCAGAATATGATTGAGTTTTGGAAAGGATAAAAATAATAACATCAACGTTTGGTGCATTTTTGGGGCAGGAAGCCAGTATTTTACGAACAGCCTCATCTGGTAGCACCATATCGGAAAAAGTGGTATTTGCAAAAATACGAATAATAGGTAGCAGAGGATATGCTTTTAGGCCGGCCATACATAAACAACAAAACTTTTTTTGTGAACTTTATGATATATATTTACACAAAGTAAAAAAAAAAACAAAAACAATATTTATATATATTAGAAGTTCATACCTTTTTTTTAAAGCATCCAAATAAATTTTAAAAACAAGCGGTAAGGAAAAACAAAATACCTTTTAAAGCATGTTAAGATGCGATAATATTTTATTAAAAAAAATTTTTTTTTTATAAACTTTCATTTTTTTTTAGTTTATATTACAGATATATTTCACCGAGTACAGTCGGCTTCATCAGTGTAGTTTGTAGACCCGATGTTAATGGTCTGCCGGTTCCAGATGGTGTAATCGGCCCATGAGGTGTTTTTTATGTATACATATCAACGTGCTGGCGTGATCTCGTACCGAAAGTAAAGAAAAAACCTCATGGGCCGGTTACACCATTTGGCAGACAATTAACATCGGATCTACAAACTACACTGATGAAGCCGATTGTACTCGGCGAAATATATCTGTAATATAAACTAAAAAAAATGAAAGTTTATAACAAAATTAAAAAAACGGATTCGGTTTTAATAAAATATTATCGCATCTTAACATGCTTTTAAAGGTATTTTGTTTTACCTTACCCCTTGTTTTTAAAACAATATTTATATGGAGTTCAGTGATGAGTTAGGGTTAGGGTTAGGGTTAGAGTAAGGGTTAGAGTTAGTATTAGGGTTAGAGTTAGCGTTAGAGTTAGGGTAAGGGGTAGGGTAAGGATTAGGGTTAGGGTTAGAGTTAGGGTTAGAGTTAGGGTTAGGGTTAGAATTTAGGGTTAGGGTTTAGGGTTAGATGTTAGGTTAGGGAGACACAGCACAAAAGTTTGCTTTTTTATAATTGACTGAGATTTTTTGAGTAAGTCTACTTTCCCAGGCAACGGCGAGGTAAGGAGCAGCTAGTATATATATATATATGGGAAGAGAAGGATGAAGGTAATCCGACGTGATGGTAAAATGAAAAAGGAAAACCAAAAACTGGATGTTTTTTTATGTGTACATCAACGTTTCGTCTTTATTTATAAGACTTCATCAGGATGATGATATAGGGAAAAGATATCATGCAAGCACGGATACATGTAGGGTAGACATGTTGGGAAGAAAAATAAAATGAAAAATAATGGCAGCGTCTAGGTGATAGGTTAAAGAAACCATTTCGCTGCTTGATATGAATGTGAATTAAAGAAACGATTAAATGAACATAAAAGGGACATAAAAAACAACAACCCTCTTAGTGCACTTTTCTCCCATGCTCTAGAATATGGTCATGCATTCAAATTTGAACAAGCCAAAATCACTAAACACATCCACAACAAATCTCGGCGAAGATTATTGGAAACTGCACTCATCACATCCTCCACTACTATCAAGCAGCGAAATGGTTTCTTTAACCTATCACCCTTAATAAGCAAGATCATCCTCACAGAACAAAGTCTTTTGCCTGATCATGGCTAACTTTTATTTTCATCTCTAACCTTATGACACTCTTCCATTCACCCACACCCTTCCCTTTTCTCCCTGAATCTTCTCTTATTTTTCCTCATTTTTTTCCCTCACATTTTTAATACTACAGTCCAAATAAACTTTCTCATGTTCCAAATATTTCAAATATATTCCTCACCCACCCTTTCAATCACCCCCCTCCCCCACCCACTCCAATCCCTCACTCATTGCTATCATTTTCCAAATATTTCAAATTTTCACACCCTATCACGACAAATCCTCCCTCTTCCCCCCCTCATCCATTTTCTCCCATACCTCTTCTTAAATTCCCTCATTTTTCTTCAAACGCTCTCTAAGACCATAACTTTCGCCCATCCACCAAAATCACAGCCCCCCCTCCCTCTCTACCCATCCCCATTTCCCTGCATACACCCCACACACACAAACATTCCAACTCACTCTTCCCCTTCAATCTCGACCACAGCCATCTGGTCATACACCCCCTCCCCCTCTTCCTCCAATCTCTCTCTGCCATCCATTTTACCCCTGCTCATCCCCCACCTCTTTCTCTCATCGCCAGCCACAGTAGTCCTTGCTCCCTCCACCCTTCCCCTTTTTTTCTCCCACTCATTTTTCATTCTCTAACAAGTACGGACGTCCAGCTAGACGCTGCCATTATTTTTCATTTTATTTTTCTTCCCAACATGTCTACCCTACATGTATCCGTGCTTGCATGATATCTTTTCCCTATATCATCATCCTGATGAAGTCTTATAAATAAAGACGAAACGTTGATGTACACATAAAAAAACATCCAGTTTTTGGTTTTCCTTTTTCATTTTACCATATATATATATATATATATATATATATATATATATATATATATATATATATTAAAATAAACATAGTTTTGGTATCCGACAATCGTTTCAGAACCTTCTTGGTTCCTCTTCACGGATATCCCTGAAGAGGAACCAAGAAGGTTCTGAAACGATTGTCGGATACTCAAACTATGTTTATTTTAATATAAAAGCTCGAATATATATTGAGCACTTTTGAAAAGTAATGGTTTTGTTCATTTAGTTAATATTTTAACTTAATTAATTAAGATATATATATATATATATATATATATATATATATATATATATATATATATATATATATATATATATATATATATATATATGAAAAAAAGTGGGGATGAAATGATCCGACGTAATGAAAAAGGAAAGCTAAAAACTATGTGATGTATGTATTCATCAACGTTTCGTCTTTATTAAAAGACTTGCTCAGGATGATTTATTTTGATTTGTTAAAAAGTGTCCCGACTTTGGCATGGTTGTTGACGTGAACAAGCAAAAAATGAAAAACATGATGAATAAATATATATATATATATATATATATATATATATATATATATATATTCATTTATTTATTTATTTATTTTGGTACAGAAAAACTAGTACTACATTCGTAGCGTCGGTTTCAAGCACAGAAGTACTTTGCCATCCGGCTCTCTTCAGTTTCTTTTATCATCTGCATATAGTATATATATATATATATATATATATATATATATATATATATATATATATATATATATATATATATATATATATATCCACTGATAATTCATATTGTGACAGGCTTGGTTAAGTTAAACCCACAATTGACTCTATATCTATATCACCTCGAAGAGAAACCAGAATTCTAAATTCTATCAAACTGAGAGATCAGACAGTTACTCCCCGTCTCCTCCACAGATCCCCATCCCCAACATTAATTCTAATATCGTTCCCGTCCAATAAATTACGAAGGCTGATACACAGGCCACAAATCGAAGTGACGCCGCCGGTTTCCTGCGATCTCCATTTCACAGCATTTCTCGTGCGACTATCGAGTAACCAACGCAATGCCATCTCGGCTGGAGAATTCCCAAGACTCGAGACGGGGGAGGGGAAGCGTCCGCAGATCATCCTCACTTCACTGCCCTCCTGGGAAATGGTAAACCAAAGCACTGATTGAATGGCTATCACAGATCGCAAAGATAGATCGAAATTACCAAGACCAGAAATAGAAATACCATTTTTTAGTTGCGTCTAGGTGTTTCCATGAGAGGTTTTTGCCGTAGGTACGTCACGCTTTGCCTTTTGAAATGCGTCTAGGCGTATCCCTGAGAGGTTTATTTCCGTAGGTACGTCACGCTTATCTTTTTTAGATGCGTCTAGATATACCCATGAGAGGTTTTTGCCGTAGGTACGTCACGCTTAGCTTTTTTAAATGCGTCTAGGCGTATCCCTGAGAGGTCTATTTCCGTAGGTACGTCACGCTTATTTTTTTCAGATGCGTCTATCTATATACCGATGAGAGGTTTTTTGTCAGTAGGTGCGTCATTCTTAGCCTTTTGAGATGCGTATTCAGTAATGATGGGACGATTCTAATATTTTTCCCGATTCCGATAGAATTACCGATTCTGTTCTAAATTCCCGATTCCGATAGAATTACCGATTCTGTTCTAAATTCCCGATTCCGATAGAATTTCCGATTCCGATTCGGATTTTTTTTAATCTCAAAGTATTTAGTTGTAAGGTTGTTGTTGTTGTTTTTTTTTATTTTTCAGATTTTTTTTAAAAACCCATGTAATACATGCATATATTTTCACAAACGTAACAATTAATTGAGGGGGATAATCTAAACATTTATGTTTTATTGGTAGTCTAAAATCAATAAACATTTATCATTTTATCATTAGTACAATGAATGGAAAATTAAGTTCTGAACGTAAACAAACAAACAAAATTTAAAAAATCGGAAAATGGGCACAAATTTTTCCGATTGTGATACCGATTTCGATACGTAAAGAAGTTCCGATTTTTCCGATTCCCGATTCCGATTTCGATTAATCGTCCAAACATTAGATTTCATAAGAAGTTTGGTTTTCGTTAGTGCGCCACGCGTAGCTACTTGAGGTGAGTCCGGGCGTATCAACAAGTGTTTTATTTTTTTTCCGTAGGTGCGTCACGCTTAGCCTTTTAATATGCGCCTAGACGTAGCAATAAAAGTTTTTTGTTGGTTTGTCACGCCGCATGATCTTTTGAGTTGCGTCTAGTCGTGTCCATACAGAGTAAGACTTAACCATTTTGAGATACGTCTAGGCGCATCTAAAAGAATGTTACTTACTTGTCGGTTAGTCGGTCAGTCACGCTTAAGTTTGTTTTTAAATAAACTAATAATAATATAAGTACGACTAATTAGAATATATAACCCAATCCAAATACCAAAGAGTGCAAAAAAAATTTATAACCTAATAGGCCCCCGTACTGTCTACCAAGCTCCAGTCTCTGTCGCATCACCGCAGTGTTGCATATTTTTGCTTATATTAAAAGTACCTCTATCAACTTACAGCACTTGTACATATTTTGAGAGGTTCAAAGAGGCTTTTATTGATCTTCTCTGTATTAAGAATCTCGAAGAGGGAGACAGACTAGGGATTTGCCTTCTTCATCTTATCCGAGACTTAACTTAAAGTTTCAGGTCATCGTGGCACGTCCGCTCGCTACAAACATCATCGCAAATACTTTCCAAAACAGTCGTGTTATTGTGTCAGAACAACAAGAAGTTACGTCGCTGCGTTTAGATTTGTCAGTCTGCATTCAGACCTTTATTGACCACAAATCCCTTGTTCCTTTGACCTTAAGGTCACCTGTCTTGTTACGCATACGTGAGTAAACAAATTCGTTTCCCCAAAGTGCGTGTCAGTCTGACATGCACCCAGCCAGATAATTTCGACTTCGCTCACAATCCATACTAGCTGAAGTACACCGTTTCCAAATATCATAATATAACACTTGGACGTTGGTACATTGTTTCTATTTACTTGCCTCTTCACGACGGCAAACTTAGACTCGTTTTTTATGTAGGGAAAATCCAGTTCTCAAAAAGGGGTTGAATGTATACGGAAATAAAAATGTCCTCACTTGAAAAGGAGGTCTCGCTTGTTCACTGTACGAAGACAGAAAATATAGAAATGTAGTACAAGAAGAAATACTACACTTTGCTCTTAGCCGAAAGTGGTTAGGGTCAGGGTTAGGGTCACGATCAGGGGCAGGGTCAAGGTCAGGGGTTAGGGTTATGGTAGGGGTTTGTCTATATGAGAACTAGGTGTATACGGTTAATTTTCTGTGTTTGCAGCATTTATATTAAACTCCTTTCCATTAAACCCCTATACCATCCGCTGCGGTTTTCCTGTTGTTGACATGATACATAAATTTATGACATATTCATTTATATCTGTATTAAGAATTTAACATCAACAAATTTTCGTGTACGATCGTTTCCGAGACGAAATTGGGCATTTATTGATACCAATTCTCTTCATAAGATATATCTATCTATATGTCTGTCTGTCTGTCTGTCTGTCTGTCTGTCTGTCTCTCTCTCTCTCTCTCTCTCTCTCTCTCTCTCTATATATATATATATATATATATATATATATATATATATATATATATATAAAGTCAGTTCATATTATTGAAACTAGCTCTAAACTGTTGAACTTAAAAAGAGTTCCGTATCCAATGACCTAAATAGACATTGATGTAACTTTAGTAAGAAAAAATTATCCTCAAGTGAATAAGAATTTTTATAAGTTAATTATAGAACTTATTAACTATTTTAAGAAATATGACTGAATTTAAATTTATAATTGTTCGCACAAATTTTGAGGATGTACTAGCTTTGAACGAAAAAATTAAAATGAAGAAAGAGAGATAAAGATGTACGAATGACAAATTTATTTCAACTTCGATTGCTCAATGCAAGGTGTACTCGACCAAAACATGTTTTCCTTAAGCCAAGGCTTTTCAAAGATTATAATCTTATCATCAGAGGAATTACATAGATCGATAAATTGGCAGTGGAAAAGCCAAAATGCAAAATTTGAAAAAATATAAAGTAATGGAGAGTATTTCACTATAGGTTCTATCCTCTAAAAGTATACTTTTAGTTTCATATTTTGTATATATATATATATATATATATATATATATATATATATATATATAAGTGGTGTACTAAAAGCGAACTTTTAGGAAAGGTAAAACCTATTGTGAAGAGTATACAGCTCAATATCCAGGATAGAGCAGGTAGATATGAAGAAGAATGGAAAGGAATTAGAGAAGCAAAAGCCAAATCAAAATTCAATTCAATTGCTCAGAGCAAGGTATACCTACCTATCTACATCTCATTCTCTCCGCTGGACTTTTCGACACCGGACTTTTTAGCAATCGGACATTTGCTTGCATTCGGGCAGATTTTTGTCCTGTGTTTCTTTCCCTACAACTTTTATTTTATTTTTTCAAATTTTTAATCTTGGCCTTTGCCAACTTATCTATCCCAGCGACGTCCTCTGATGATAAGATTTTGATCTTTGAAAAGCCTGGCTTAAGGAAAATTTAACTTGAATAAATTGCCTTTTTGCGGAATATACCTTGCTCTGAGCAATTGAATTGAATTTTGATTTGGCTTTTGCTTCTCTAATTCCTTTCCATTCTTCTTCATATATATATATATATATATATATATATATATATATATATATATATATATATCTTGTTATTAGAGAAAAAATATTTAAATAAAAAAATATTTTAATAAAAGTTATCTTAAAGAGATTTTAGGCTAGGAGTCTAAGGTTCAAACTTGCAAGAAAAATGCAAGCTCATCATACAATGAAGCATTTATCTCAGAAAAATTACTCTTCGGAAAACATTACTCATAGAAAACATTGCTCTTTGGCAGAAGGAGAAGTACGGTTTTTATTTTTTTAAGTCCGATTGAATAATACCTTTAGATACTAGGGCATGATGTTACTAGCTGATTGGTCGGATCGGGTCTCTGCGTCTCCCGTCTAATCGAACTAGGGCTGAAATTAACGTGACTATTCATACAACCAGGCAACGGACTGCTTGGTCACCAGGATCTCGTTCTAAGGCATCACGGGTCACCATCCACGGCCTACAGTTGACCCCGTTATCGGAAATAGCATGGGGTTGCAGTCAGCGAATTTCACTACCTGCCGAACATCCAGTGAGAAAAGGTGAAAGTGATTGACAGTAGATTGATCAATTACTAAGTTATTTTCAAATTAAGGTTAATTAGATAGAATTAAAATTGATTTTATTTCATCATAACTCAATCCCAAAACCAATGAAATATTTTAGCATGTATTTTGTCATTAGAATATATAGAAACAAAGGCCTTAAGGAAACAGACGTTGATTTGTCAGCTTTGGTATAATATTAGATTAAAATAAAAATTATGAAAATAAAAAAATAAAGCTACGATTTTTAAATGAAAATCTCTATTTTATTTTTTTATTAATGCCAAGCAAGTTTTGTCAACAATCTCGGAAATATTCAATTACCAAACGATAATTTAATTAATGAAATTGAAAATCGAATCAAACAAAAGAATTTTTATTTTTAATTAAGGATTCGATTTACTTAATTAGAGAAAGTCTCTGTTCATTTTCTCCACGAAATAGAAATAATGATTACTCATAACTTAATTCAAATAAATAAAATTCGTTTGAATCTAATTTTATTATTATGAAAAGAATAATCAATGGTTATATATATATATATATATATATATATATATATATATATATATATATATATATATATATATATATCAATATATATATATATATATATATATTGATTTATTTATTTATATGTAATACCGTAAGGTAGAACAACATCCGTACCATCGGTTTCAGATCTAAGAAATTCAGACCTTTGTCAGCGGAGTCGTTCGGCTTAATGAAACTATCTTTCATTAGGTTCATTAACTCGAACGATTCCGCTGACGAAGGTCTGAATTTCCCAAATTTGAAACCGATGGTATGGATGTTGTTCTAACTTACTGTATTACATATAAATAAATATTATTCTCTTATTAATTATCGAATAATTGAGCACTCTTCTGGGAAACTCTCCCAATACTATTAAAAAGTATACATATATATATATATATATATATATATATATATATATATATATATATATATATATATGTCAGTTTATATAAATATATATATTTAAGTATATACTCTTTATAATATTGAAAAATGTTTCAAATTGCAAGATCAATGTGGCTTCAGAGCATATATATATATATATATATATATATATATATATATATATATATATATATATGTGTGTGTGTAGGAAACAGGATATAGGCCAATCTATAGAAAACAGAACGATAGAACAGGATATAGGAAGTAACACCAATAAAGCCTTTGTCTGCGGGAAGCTCAACGATTGGCTGAGAGAACAACACATAATCTGATTAGTTAACTAGCTAGCTATTCTAACACTCCGAATTCGTTTACTCAAATATGCAATTTGTGTTTGGAGGAAAAAAATAAGAATTCTGAAATAGGAACACGGCAATCTTCTAAACAGAAGAGATGAACCAATGGCGAAGTTCAGACATAAATGTAAATTTAAAATAAGCAGTAACTCATAATCCGAGATCCTTAGCGGTGGATATACTGAATTGAATTATTTTTATCTGTTATCCTTTATCCTTTAATCACTTTCACTTTTCTTTATTTCTTTATCCATGTATTTCTTTATTTTGTTATGACTAAAATACAATTATTATTATTATTAGGATCTTTATTTCGTTATGACTAAAATACAATTATGATTATTATTATTATTAGGATCTCCATTATTATATATTTATATTTTATAGCTATTATGAGGAACACAACTAATATTGTCAATATTTTCCTAAATTTATTATTATTATTATTATTATTATTATTAGTAGTAGTAGTAGTAGTAGTAGTAGTAGTAGTAGTCTTTCTAGTAGTATTAATTTTTGGATGTTTTTAGTTGGATTTTTTTGAACACCAAGTCAATTTCCTTTGACTGCAGACATTTAAGCTGTACCTTAACACTTTCGCTGTTCCTAACAGGCAAGCCTTTTGCAGAATTGGAAAAGAAATTGTCTCGTTATTAATCGTTGCTTTTCGCTATGATTCAAAGCGATCTCCATTATTATATATTTATATTTTATAGCTATTATTAAGAACACAACTAATATTGTCAATATTTTTCTAAATTTATTATTATTATTATTATTAGTAGTAGTAGTAGTAGTAGTAGTAGTAGTAGTAGTAGTAGTGTCATTCTAATTGGTAGGATTGTTAGGATTGCTATATTGTTATATTGGGGTAACTATTTTCATTGTAGCTACTTTTGAATATCCGCCATGATTCTCCATGTCGCTATGCTCATTTGTGCCAGCTTAGCTATTGCTACTATCATTGCGACTATAACAATTATTATTACTATTGTTATTGTAATTGTTGTTTTCATTGGTAGCAGAGGTACGGCTGTCAATGGTAGCACAGTTACCGTTGACACTATTGGCGGGGATGTTAGTGTCTTCATTATGGTGATCGGTGACCCTGTGGCTGGTTTTGAGTATTATTGTTATAATAACGTTTTAAATAGTCGCGGGGTTTTAATGATATTATTGCTCCGCCATTAGATTTGGTTGCCGTGGTTTTCCAATTGGTATTATCATTATTCAATTAGAATTATCATTATTCAATTAGAATTATCTACAATTAGAATTATCTACAATTAGAATTATTTTCTATGGTGGTTATATTCCGGTTATCTTATTCCAGAACTAGTTAATTATTGACTTGGTATTTAATCTTAACGTTACGGCTGATATTATTATTGCATCGATTTCTGATAATTGTTGAATCCCTTGGCGAAACATAAATAATTTTAAAAAAATATTGTCTGACATTCTGACATAGTCGACCCGTGTCAAATCCTTGGCCGTCTTGCGGTCTGTTTTCGTGTTTTTTTTCTTCTTCCTCTCTCCCACCTTCTTTTTCTCCTCTTTTCGCTCTCCTAACTTATTTTTCCCCTCCCCTCTCCCTCCCCTCTCCCTCCCCTCTCCCTCCCCTCTCCCTCCCTTCTCCCTCCTAACTTATTTTTTCCCCTCCCCTCCCCTCTCCCTCCCCTCTCCCTCCTAACTTATTTTTTCCCCTCCCCTCTCCCTCCCCTCTCCCTCCCCTCTCCCTCCTAACTTATTTTCCCCTCCCCTCTCCCTCCCCTCTCCCTCCTAACTTATTTCTCAATCGCCAAACTGAGGATTTGCAAACATTATAAATTGAATTTCAGGCCTTCATGGACGATTAAAAAGAACTTATGGTTAAGCGTTTGTAAGGTGACCCAGACAGATTGACCTGGTTATGGTATCTCACCTTCTTTCCCCCTCCCTATATGCCTTCCGTTGTAAATCATACAATGCCCCCCTCCATCTAGATATGTATTTCTCTCTTTCCCCCTTCACTGTATGCATTCAGTTATAAATCGTACAATTTCCCCCTCTCTCGATATATATATATTAAATATGTTCAATTTTCCCCTCTCTCCACATATATATTAAATATGTTGTCACTGTATGCATTCAGTTATAAATCGTACCTAACCCTAACCCTTCTCTCGATGTATATATTAAATATGTTATCACCCTCTTTCCGTTATAAATCGTTCAATTTGCCTCTTTCTCCATATATGTGTTAAATATGTTGTCACTCTTTTTCCCCCTCACTTCTGTCTTCTGTTGCAAATCGCATGATTTTCCCCTCACTATATATGTGTATTGAATAGTGAGTGTGAATTTCATTTTTTTCATTTTAAAACATCTAATCTCGTTTGGGTGCTTTAAATGGCCGGTGGGTCAAAATAAATTATCGCACCGGTGATTATGGGATTCCGTGTTACTTTAATTTGTTATATTTATATATATATATATATATATATATATATATATATATATATACAATATTAAATTAAGTAAATAATATTAAATTATTTTTATTTACATATGCCAATGTTTTAAGCTTTCGCTCTAATCAGTGTAGGGATAATCTCAGACGGTTGCACGGTTCGAAACCCTGCCACAGAATGTACCTAGACTACGTAAGCAAGCCCAATAACCATTAGGCCAGATTAAAGATGGGAATTTAAGTTATATTAATGCGAAGGGCGGCATATGTAGAAAGACTGACTAGAGATTCTACGAACGTGTCGGAATATGCCTTATAGCTACGTGTCAGTCTATCTTTACCTTCCCCGAAAAGGGCTCAACTTTAATCTTATTAAACGGGCTGATAACAATATTAATTTTAAGTAAATAATAGTAAATTACTTTTACCTGCATACGCTAGCATTTCAAGCTTCCGCTCTCATCAGTGTAGGGATGATAATCTCAGACGGTCGCACGGTTCGAACCTCTGCCACAGAATCAACCTAGACCATGTAATATATATATATATATATATATATATATATATATATATATAAAAAATATTTAAGTGATAAAAATCGTACATATTGGTATATATATATATATATATATATATATATATATACATATATATATTAATTTTAAGTAAATAATATTAAATCATTTTTTACCTACATACGCCAGCGTTCAAGCTTTTGCTCTCATCAGTGTAGGGATGATAATCTCAGACGGTCGCACGGTTCGGACCTCTGCCACAGAATCAACCTGGACTATATAATATATATATATATATATATATATATATATATATATATATATATATATATATATTAAAAATACTAAGGTGATAAAAATCGTACATATATATATATACCAACATTAATTTTAAGTAAATAATATTAAATTATATTTACCTTTAGCGTTTCAAGCTTTCGCTTTAATCAGTGTAGGGATTATAATCTCAGACGGTGGCTCGGTTCAAACGGTTCGAATATATATATATATATATATATATATATATATATATATATATATATATAAGGATGTATTTTTATGTAATTTCTTTTGTCTATGATTGCGGAGTTTGTTATTTTTGTTCACTTCCTAAGTGATGAAGATTGATGCAGAAGATTGCATTATTAAGATTGCATTATTAAGATTGCATTATTAAGATTGCATTATTAAGATTGCCTTTAAATTTATAGGACGTATTTTTCGTTAATATATATTTTTTTATAAACTTTATACGTACATAAAAGTAATCGATGGACACGTGTTTCTGGTTCACAGCATTCATCAGCATGGCTAACTTTGATTAGGATTTGATCGACGATTTTGATGTTTAGCGTTTTTCCCTTGGACTATGACGCCTAGCCCAGAAACATGTACATTTTCGATCACCTAAATTAATTAATTAGCTCGTAAATTAATTAAAATTAGGATATATATATATATATATATATATATATATATATATATATATATATATATATATATATATATATATATATAGCAGTAGATGAAGTGAAAGAATAAAATAAGGTGCGAATAAAATTTTATTAGAATTCAATGTTAATGCAAAGTACTTTAAAATCCTTAACTCATGAGTTTTCAAAGAAAATTCTTCTCCTAAGAGCACCATTACCGCAATGACGTTACTGCAGGTAATAAAATTAAACTTTGAACATATATAAAAAAAATATATAAAAAATACATAAAAGTATATAAAACATCAAATATATCGGCCCAAAACATACTTATTTGTTAAATCTAAACAGTTCATCCAAGTCATAAAGTTTAAAACATATTTAGGAAAGATATCAAAGAGGTCGATTAAATAACAATCCAGGTGGTTAATGGTAGTCCAAAAACGAAAAAGTTATCCAGGCGGGAAATTTGTTAGCTATCGATGCAGTAAATGACAGTGAAAAATGTATCCAAGGTGTATGCAAATTAATAAAATGATAGAAGAAACAAAATCATATGAAAAGTTCAGAAAACTCACTTGGTGTTGAATATTATAATGTCCAAAATTCAGGGTTCTTATGAGCTGATAGGAGTAGTGCAAACCATAACTTCCTGGTTAGATGAAAACTCCGCTAAAGCCAATTCGAATAAAATTAAACTGACCTGATGTATTCGGCCCTTTTTTCGTCCGGGTCCGATAAAATTACGCCAATGCAGAAAATGACATTCGAAAGTAATTAAGCTCCCGCAAGGCAAGTAGACAGCGTAACGAATCCAAAAAGAAATTATTTTCCTCGATAAGACAGCCACACGAAAGTAGTTGAATATCTACTGATTCAAACAACGTGTACAAATGGATGTTAAATGTCTGCGTTAACAATATATATATATATATATATATATATATATATATATATATATATATATATATATATATATATATGGTACACGTGTAGTATTAGTTTCTGTAGGTGTAAATCCGTTGAAACTCCAGATATTTATACTTGAATATGTTTGTAAATAGATTAAAACTTTAAAGTGTTAAATAGAGAAGAAAGGAATCCAGGCTAAGTGGGTAATAAAAAAATAGACAAAAAAATAGAAAAAAGGAAAGAATTAGAAGGCAAGTAATGAAAATTATAAAAAAGATAGAAAGTAATTGAAAGAGTTAACAAGTAATGAATGTAACCCGATACTAAATTATAAAAAATATCTCATCTCCCAAAAAGATTTATTTAAAGGGATAGTTTTCCAAATTCATCTCACTTCTCTGTCTTCTTTCGTCTGAAGAGGTTAATATGTATTTTGTGTGATTAAAATATGTAGAAAGAAAGCCTCAGGGAAACAAACGTTGATTAATTCATTTTTAATATATATATATATATATATATATATATATATATATATAGTACATATATTGTATTAGTTTTTGTTGAAGTAAATCCGTTGAAACTCCAATGTTTATAAAAGAGATCATGTCTTCTTTTGTCTAAAGAGGTGGACTCTCTGTGAAGAGTACAACCGAAACATGTATGCACATATGTACCAATAATGTTTGTATACATAAAGATTGATACTATATATATATATATATATATATATATATATATATATATATATATATATATATATGTATATATATATATATATACATACATATATATATAAGGATGTTATAGTTAATATATATATATATATGAATATATATATGAATGTATGTTAGTGAGTGTTTGAGAGTATAATGATTATTTGAAAGGCTGTTACCCCATTTTGCAGCCTTGGCAGTAAGAACTGTTCTTAGCGGGTCTTTTATCTAAATATCTACTGAGTCTTTTTAAGACCTTAGAGATATTAACACAAACACAATCTTACATTTAAAAAAAATAGTTTGTATTTTTTTTTTTCGATTCAGCATGCGTATCAAATATCTGTCGTATACACACGAACGATGTGTCCCCTCGGGCGCTGAGGGAGTTGTCGTGGGGGCACGAACGTGGGGAAGGGGATTTTACGTACATAATTCCCAACATTTTTTGGTATCTATTTTTATTTCATTTATTTTTTGGGTTTTATTATCACCCTCCATGTGACGCAAACGAGGGTAGGGGAAATAGCAGACATTTTTTTCCCTCCCATGAGTTCATTTGTTTCGCGTTTTTTGGCGCGAAAATAAAGTATGGTAGCCAAATATTTTATTTCATCCGCCTGGTAAAAATAAAAGTCGAAATGGCGTAACATTTAACGGTGCGGGTTGTAGCGGTTTCATATACAGGGTGACGCCACGTAAAATGGGCCCCAACTTAATATGGACATCTTAATTTTGTGCCAGAATTAATTTTGAGTTCGTTAATTTTATTCACCCCCATACGAAGCATATTGCCATTGAAACATGAAGGGATATTGAAAAAGGGGGTTCACACAGCCTTCGGAAAAGTTTTATGAATTTTATTATAAAATTTTAAGAAAACTAAGAAACGTTTTTTTTTTAACATGAATAATTTAAGTGTTACTACAGTTTTGAAAGCATCGTTAGGAGATACATTTTTATATAAACAAACGTTCTTTAAAAACGTTTTCACTTGGATGTAAAGATTTAACATCAAATTAGCCCTTATCTTGATGGGGTATGTTAAAACAAAAGGGTGTTTTTTGCCGTTATATATTATGTTTTTTTATATTTTCATATATTTTAATATATTTTCCAAGCGATTTCTTTCTACTCGCAGCGATGTCATTGCGGTAATAGTCGTCTGAGGAGAATATTTTCTTTCAAAAGCCATGGATTAAGGACTTTACAGTACTGTTTGCTTGAACTTTGATATGTAATAACGTTTGATAATTTCTCATATATTCTTTCATTTAATCCATTATATATATATATATATATATATATATATATATATATATATATATGTGTGTGTGTGTGTGCGGTGTGTTTTTATCATTATATACTGTTTATGTGTATGTTGTATGTATGTATGCGGATACATAGATTTGTCTTGTGTGGTATTTTATGCAGTTGGGTTTACTCATATACAGCTTTAAAATTACGCGTGAATTTATATCAATAAATAAAAATTCATTTAAACATTTTTTTTTCATATTTTATGAATCCGAATTTTCGGTTTAAAAAACCATACTCATGGTAAACAGACATTGTATTATTTCTTTTTTCCTTTTTCATGGTGAAAATCTAACGGCGTGGCCGAAGATTTACGATCTCCTCCGATGTTATTGGATCGTTTGTTTATATGTCCGGTGCTTGTAGTGAATGCCCTGATGGGTTAAGATGAATAATATAAGTATCACTACAGTTTTTAAAGCGTCGTTAGGAGATATATTTTAAAAATGCTGAGAAACCAATTAGCAGACACGTTAATTTATATCAATAAATGAAAATTTATTCAAACATTTTTTTTTAATATTTTATAAATCCGAATTTTTTTTATATATTTATTAAATAAATAAATTTTAAAAATTAAATTAAAAAAATAAAAAATATATATGTCTTTTAATTAAAAAAAATTAATGTATTCATTAAATAAATATATAAAGAAAAAATTAATAATTTTTCTTGGTTTTCTCAAAATTCTATTGTACAATTCAAAAAACGTTTTCCAAGGGATGGGTGAACCCCTTTTTAAATTCAAATCTGCGTAACCGCACCTTACACATCTACAATTTCATTTTTTTCAAATCCGTCAACAAGAACAGACGATTAATAACCTTTTGTGACCATGAGGGAATTTACACGCGATTTTCAACACAAGCAAAATGAAGAGAAAAAAGAAGAACAAAGAAAGGACATAACTCTTTGATAAGGCTGTTATATCAGCGAAAGTCTCAGACATACATTTATGAAAAGAAAATTATTTTATTTCTACTTTAGCAATTTTTCAAGACAATTTAAATATCTAAACTTCTTGTATTTATGAAGCATTTATTTCTGATAGAAAACTCATGTAAATGCGGTCGCTTTGGCTGTCAAATATCAGCAGTTGTTTCGAAGAACATAAGAAACGTTCACAATGTATTTTTGCCGATCTCGAATAAAGTTGTGTGATAGAACAGACATATTCGAGATATTAGATAACAGTTCATAGAAAAATGTCTTAAGCTGCGTTTAAAGTGTTGCGGCATTTGCTGACAGTCAATCAAAATCAACAACGCGTCGAAGAGATAGAGCGTGGGTTGCGACTGTTTCGACGCAACAAAAATGCGTATTTGCCTCAACATGTGACAATAGATTTTATTCATTTATTAAATATATCAAGATAAAAAATAACGTTACTTGGGTTTTTCAAAGTTCTATAACATAAAGGGCTACTCTTATAAGATACAGATTTCAGGGGGACCATCTAAGTAGACAATTTGGCAGCAAGATGTTTGTTCAGATTCAATTTAAATTTCGGCAAGTTGGTAGAGTCGAGGAAACAAGGAAGAGGGAAGGAATTCCAGAGGCAAACTCTTCCAGGAAAAACGCTATCAGAGTAGAAAATATTTACAGTGAAGGGGTGTGATTGTGCTGCTAGTCGGCTAGGTCGGAGGCATTTACGTTAAAGGGGGTACAAGTACAGCAAGTTCAGCAGAGCACATTCCCATCTTCCCTGACCCTTCATGACTATTTTCTGTTGTATCAGCCGATGCTATTGCCATCATTGTGTTTTTTTTTTGGGGGGGGGGGGGAGGGCGGAGGGCAGTCGGTCAGATTTCTTGGAGTTCCTGTTCCTTGGCTCGTGCGAAGATGTTCTTCCTGTGGGTTTGTTTTCTTCCTATTGTAACTTCGGTGTTGCTGGTTACCATTCGTAATTTACGCGTGTTGGTTTCCGCATTCGAGGATTTTCCTTAAGATTGCAGCTGTTTTCATCATTGCCGTCCTTTGTGTGGTCTCAATAAGTCCTTTGATTCCCATTTCTCCCAGTGTTTTCTCTAGTTTTTTGGGGACTGTTCCTAGTGTTCCTGCGATTATTGGTAATATTGACTTTTTTCATACTC
>OY744551.1:7091842-7121842 GCA_963556195.1 Sepiola atlantica
TTATTATAACAGACATTTTAATATCTATGAACGTTACTTCATTTTTCTCACTATTTTAAATCTTCTTAACACGCCTTAATCATAAGCCTTGAATTTTAGACATATTCAAGATTCAGAATCACTTAATCAATTTTTATTAAAATTATAATAAGGATTCTAGAAAAAATGGTTAGTCATCATATCTTGAGTTTAATGATGGCAACATTGTTCAGGGGAATTAATTTTACCTGCATATATATATATATATATATATATATATATATATATATATATATATATAAAGAGAGAGAGAGAGAGGGCGAGAGAGAGAGAGAGAGAGGGTGAGAAAGAGAGAGAAAGAGAGAGAGACAGACAGACAGACAGACAGATAAAAGAGGGTAGTGCAGTATTAGTGCAGTTCCAACGAGAGAAAAGTATATATGTAAAAGAATAAGGCTACCAACATTTGTAAACAGTTTTTTTCAACATTTATTTATTTATTTTGTTATTTTATCATTTTATAATTTTAGATAACGCGTTTCAAGCGGTTGTCCGCTATCATCAGATATGTAAAAACATTTGAAAAATGTATTTCGATTTTAAAGAGTTTTGTTTCATTTGAGGAAATGTTATATATATATATATATATATATATATATATATATATATATATATATATATATATATATATATTATTAAATATATAAAGAGAGGGTAGTGCAGTATTAGTGCAGTTCCAACGAGAGAAAAGTATGTATGTAAATGAGTAAGGCTACCAACATTTGTAAACAGTTTTTTTCAACATTTCTTTATTATTTTGTTATTTTATCATTTTATAATTTTAGATAACGGGTTTCAAGCGGTGGTTCGCTCTCATCAGATATGTAAATACATTTGAAACAATGTATTTCGATTTGAAAGAGTGTTGTTTCATTTGAGGAAATATTTTATTAATAATAATATTTAAATATTATTAATAATGATTAATGCGATACAGGGTGGCACACACGTACGTACACACGGATAACACAAAATCACTCCTGACCTTTCTGGATCTCTGGGTTGCCTTGACTAATGATGCTGAAATTATAGACACCTATAAGTGTAGTGTATCAAATGAAAATGTTGTGCATATGACAAAATAATTATAAAAAAGGGGAAAATGTCGAAAAAGTTTTAAATAATTTGGTGTATTGGTTTTTGAGTTATGATTGATCAAAGAAATGAAATGTCTAGCATAGGGCGTTTTTGAAGTCTATTAAGGGATAGAGCGCTATCGCGCCTCCCTTGATATATATATATATATATATATATATATATATATATATATATATATATATTTATATATATGTATATATATTTATATATATGTATATATATATATGTTAATTTTATACGTACATAAACGTATGTATAAAACGTATAACGTATAAAATAAAATAAATATATATATATATATATATATATATATATATATATATATATATATATATATATATATCAACGAAAAATACTTCCTATAAAGTTAAGAGCGACTAATAATGCAATTTTCTGCACGTTAATCACTTAGGAGGTGAGACAATCGAAAAAATAATAAGCAAAAAACAACGAACGCTGCAATCACCAATAAAAATAATTACATAAAAATACATTATATATATATATATATATATATATATATATATATATATATATATATATATATATATATATATATATATATGGCCGGGATCAAAGTGTAGTATCTCTTCCGATGGATACTACACTCGATAAACTGGTATTGTCTTGGCCATCTGGGCTTGATTTACGCCGGTCTATGGGTCTGTCCTGTGTAGTTCTGGGAGGTCCATCCTCCCATGCTTTGCCTTCTGACCCTTTGAGAAGGGGTTAGTTTATTGCAAATAGCTTGAGGCACACCTACCGGGGAATAGCGACGGGGTTGCCCAGACAATTTTTAATGGCCAGATTGCTAAACTTCTCGAGCGCTGGTTTATCAAATCCCACTTTCCCGACCTTGTGTCACATCTTACTGCTGTGGGAGGTAGATAAATAACATATATATATATACATATACGTATATATATAAGTCAGGTTCATATTATATTCCAATAACCGTGTTTTTATTTTATTATTTTTATATTTATTTTTCACATTTCCAAAAATCATAACATCCTTGTGAGATATATTTTTACGGTCCGTTTCATTTGTCTTGTGTCAAACAACATCGTTATGTCAATATATACGTCACATAGGGATAAAGTGAGTCCTGACAGAGAGACAGACCGACTCCAAATAATAAAGAACAATGTGTCTTCATTTGGCTGCAAACCGTTATTATTTGAATTAGTCGAAAAGAAACTTCTTTTTTATTACATAAGCAACTGCCGTGAGATTTATCTACCATCTGGCATAGTCATATTTCTTACGCCAGGGCCTGCTGTTCCCAGTACCCCAGGGGTTGTACTTTTCAACGATGATTGCTGTGTAAACAGAATTTTATTTCTATCATTGATCGCACTAGAGCATGCATTATCTACATAGCCTCCCTCCTCCGCCAACCGGGGCGAGCTTATCCCTTCCTAGAAGTATAGGGGGGCCTTATTTTTTCCTCTCTTACTGTAAATGCTCCGAGCAAATTATATTGAGTCCATTTTTTTTTCATAGTTACATGTAAAATTAGTTAATATGTATATAAGCAAGGTAATGTGCAAGTAGAAATATAGGAAACAAACACATCATTAAAGCTGGATCAAGAAATTTCGCTCCCTGTGTTCGACCATATTTCTTTGGTGATTTGGCTTCATTGAAACAAAACTCGACATTTTTATACAATGCAAGGAGCAAAGTTGACATTTTAGCAAGTAAACATTTGTTCTACTTTCCCCACTTCTCTTCTCCCATAGCATCTATGTTGCCACCCCTTCTACCATTTGGATTTTTCTACCTACACCGTATAAATATGTTGAATTTTGTCTCAATAAAGCCAAATCACCAAATGAATATGGTCGAACACATCGACCGAAATAGCTTGGTCGAGCTGTAATGCGTTTTTGTCCTTATAGCATGTTATTGTATGGAGTCGACTTTTTCACAATTACACCATGTGAGATTAGTGGTGCCTTCCCCTACACCAAGATGTAAGGGAGGGCGCTACCCCTTTTCAAGGGTTACTTCACTTACACTCGATGCGCACCTTATATTGCTTGGTGTTTAGCAAAGGGGGTATAGAGTACCCTTTTTAGTCTTTGACTAGGATTGAACACTCGTCTCCCGGCCCATTAGTGAACACACTCGCAATTATTATTGGAGATGGCACGGTGGCAAAGTGGTTAAGCACGCGGATTGAGGGTCTGGGTGTCCCGAGATCGAATACAGTTCGTTCCACAGAAACACTCTCATGAAAACCCACACTGGCCTTGTGCCTAACCTCCTTGAGAAGAGATAAACAAAATTCTCTTATATGAAATCATCGGAAATAATAATCAGATTAATAAGCAGAATTGATATATATATATATATATATATATATATATATATATATATATATATATATATGTATATATATATATATATATATATATATATATATGTATATATATATATATATATGTATATATATATATATATATATATATATATATATATATTAATAACTAATATAAGTTAGCAAAACATTTATACGGAACAAAACTTAGATTTAGTATATGGAACGTTTATGTTTTTGCCTTTTAAGGGAAGTGGGGTCTGATCAACTCTGCTGGGAAGCCATGAATTAAATACTGTCTTGTTTTAAAATTCCCGAAACAGTTTTTTATGGTAAACAACTGATGATCCCTTAAATAATGTTAGAAGCAAATAATATAATAACTGTAAAAATTAAATTGACTTACATGAGTTATTTTCCACTGAACGACTTGGGACTTAAACAAAATTCTCTTATATGAAATCATCGGAAATAATAATCAGATTAATAAGCAGAATTGATATATATATATATATATATATATATATATATATATATATATATATATATATATATATATGAGAAAAAAGAGCACTGAGACAGTTATTGTTTTTTTATGTTCCTTTTGTGTTCGCTCAATCTTTTTTTCAATTCACGTTGCGTTTCCCCCACGTAAATTTGATCGCAGTTGTTGCATGGGACAGTATATAAACCGGCATGGGATGTGGGTTTTTTTTAAGAATGTCTTGCTGTGTTTAATGTTTGTTTTATGGTTTGTGCTGTGGTTTGTACTGTTGGAATGCCTAGTTTGTTAAGTGTGTTGCAGATGGATGTGTTATTGGAATGCGTGGATAAGAGAAGGGATATATATATATATATATATATATATATATATATATATATATATATATATATATATAATGTATGTATATATATTATTTATTTATATATAACTGTAATTTTTTTAGCAGACAGAAATTGAAATACATTATATGACAAAATAATTATAAAAAAGGGGAAAATGTCGATCATCAGTAACATTTCAGGAGTGTAACAACAAAAGTTAAATAATTGTTAATTAATACAATATTCAGAAGGAAAATGGGGAGACAAATAATAATGAATTAATAAGATGCCCCTTTTACAAACCAACATGGAAGCATCAGGAAGTTTAATCGGATGTCCGGCTGATTTGACAGGCCGAGAGCAGGTTCGGAGCATGTCCACGCATAGTGGCGATAGAGAGACGGCTGTAAAGTGAAATTAGAATAAATAAATTGTGGTTTGTATGTGAGGACAATGACACATACATAAATATTGTAACAGACTTGTTGAACATGAGTGTGTGGGTGTGTGTGGGTGTGTGTGTGGGTGTATGTGGGTGTGTGTGTGCCCATCGTTGCTAGGGACCCACATGCTCTCTGTTGATCTTTGTCCGGTCTTGTCGGCCCCAGTTGTAATATTCAGTACTGGTACAGCTTTTAAACGAGACAAACCCGACTTTTTGTTCGGCATCTACCGATCGTTTAGGTAAACAGCCGTAAGATGCCGAAGCGCTTAGCCAATAAGAAGTAGCAGACGGCAAATTTACCTTTACTAAAAAAAAAGGTCCGCATAAAAAGCTTGTACAGTTTCTGAACCGGACAAAATCGAACTTGTATTATTTGCAATACTCTCCTCATCTTTAGTTTGATTCTCACAACGTTTCGGCTGATACAACATCCGGCCTTCTTCAGGTGTCCTTTGTCGAACTTCGGAATATTTCTGTGTAACTCGGGAATCTAGATGGAATTTCGAACGGAACCCTTTATTTAATATATGGGGGTAGCTTGCTCTAGTTCCGTCAGCCATGAGCGGGTAGAAGTCTTAAGTAATTCGCAATTGTATTCTTAGTATCGCCCCCACTGAGTATTGAACCTTCACCTTCCAGAAACTTCACCTACTTAGAACTGAATTATACTTTGTACTTTAACTATTCGGCAACCAGTCTTTGATCATGAAAACAGTAGTCCGAAATAATCCAAATAATACAAATTATCAATCCTCATCTCAAAAATTCAGTAACACAAAAACCGAAATGTTGTTGTTTTTTTTGTTTTTTTTTGGGGGGGGGGGGTATCCTAACCCTAACAGTTTTTGTTCGGTTTAAAAGCTGTAACAGTAAGAAAAACGAACAAAATAAACAATCTTAACAATCGTTGTTTCATTTATCATGTTTTTTTACAATATGTGGTTTATTAATAAAAGACATAATTTATTTTTAAAAACAAGAAAACAATGTTAACTTTTAACTTTTAACGTAAAATATAATGTACTTCATTGATTTTTGTCAAAAACGGTGAGTGTTTTTCTTTCATTATTTTTTCTATTTAAAAACCGTCTCGTTTAGATTTTGACGCCGGTTCATTTTTATTCGGCTTTTCCGAATGTTGTCTTCTTACAAAAGCTGTACGAGTAGGTTAATTTTTGGTTTATTAATAAAAGACACAATTTATTAAAAAAAGACACAATTTATTAAAAAAAACAAAAAAACTTTTAACTTGAAAATATAATTTACTTTATTGATTTTTGTCAATAAGTAAAGAAATTGTCATAAAAATAAACAAACGGTGAGTGTTTTTCTTTCATTATTCTTTCCTATTGTAAAGCCGCCTCGTTTAGATTTTGACGCCGGTTCATTTTTATTCGGCTTTTTCCGGCTGTTTACGTATGTCTGTATCGGCAAAGTCTATGTTGTCTTCTCACCAAAGCTGTACTAGTACCACGTAACGGAAGGTGAACGTATTAGAAATAGAAAGCGTTTTTAATAGTTGTGTTAATGTTGTTCCGTTGTTGACTGAATGAGTATTTTTTTTTCCTGTAATTTAGACCGTCGTGGAGACTTTATCGGAATCCTGAAAAAAATAATTTTCTGGAAAACTAAGGTATATGGTAAACTGACATTAAAATGCCATCAACTAGACCCTTGAACTTCTATATCTGTCAAAAACTAGCCGAATCCATCAAATAGTTGATGAGATACAGGGTGGCACATACGTACGTACGTACACACAGATAACATGATTTCATGATTGAACTTTCTGGATCTCTGGGTTGCCTTGACTAATGATGCTGAAATTCTACACACTTATAGAACCTATCAAATGAAAATGTTGTGCAAAGTTTTAACTAATTTGGTATATTGGTTTTTGAGTTATGATTGATCAAAGAAATGAGATTTCCAGCATAGGCCATTCGTGTAGTCTATTAAGGGATAGAGCGCTCTCGCGCCTCCCTTGATTCTCTTCACTTTCTAACGTCCGTGTAAAATAATTGAATTTAACAACGAGGCGAACAAGACAACCACTAGTCGGTCCAACCGAAAAAAGTCACCATTCCTTCATCCCCAATAAGTATCCACTCGACTGACATTATACTCAGCTCCAAAAAAACGACCACACCTTAAAAGGGAATCCTGAAAAAGAGGCCGTAGAAAACTTGAATCCTTATTGTTTGATTTAGTAGACAAGAAAAAACGAACGTATTTGTTCGTGTTTTTTATGACGAAAACTAACGCGCCGAGAGATTTATTTACCGTCTTGAATCGCATATTTGAAACCCCGGGGTCGCCTGTTTGTAGTTCCCCGGGGGTTTTCTTTTTGTAACAGTGATTGTTATGTAAACATGATTCTATTTGTATTATTGATGGCCTAAGCAAAACATTCTTTCAGATGAATAACACCGATGTAAAATACATTGCATGGATCTAAAAATAGCAACGAAAGTAAAATAAATCATTTCGTCTGTCTGTGTTTTTTGTTTGATATCCAAAATGTTGAAACCCAAACCCTAACCCTAAACCCTTACCCTAACCCTAAACCCTAACCCTAACCCTAACCCTAACCCTTCGGAATGTTGAAATACAGCATTGATTCTTCAGGTGTTAGTTTGTTCTGGCTTTTGGGGTGTAAGATAATGAAGAGTGGCAAAAATGAAGAGTGGACGAGTCCATTGTGGGTGGGACGTAGAGAAAGAAATAAAGGCGACTTGATAACTGTTAAAAAGGAAAAGGTTCGGCAGTGCAAAAGGAACTTGAACAACGACGGTTTCAAAAACGCGAAGAGCCGAAACGCTTGGTGATCGGAGTATCGATGTACCGGAACAATGCGAGTTTACCGATATTTATGGCACCGATGAAGCTTTATTGGCTATGGTACCCAAGGCCGTCTTGCTGTTAGACTTTTGTGTCCGCTGACTAAAAACGCGGCTTGTACGCAAGTTGATACAATGAAGGAATCCCCTGACTTGTACTTCACCAAAATGCTTATAGAACAATTGCTTCAGTTCACCCTCGGATAGACAATGCAGAGCAAATTGCTTTCCAATCGGATGTATATACGAACGAGTTTCTAGCGTAAACCAAGTCTGTGACCTCAGCAAGAAAAAGACTTTCATGAGACAAAAGTATGTCAAAAGATTGTTTAATATGTGTGCGTAGCCGGCGTAAACCATCCGGTGATGGCAAATAAAGAAAACCAAAGTTTGTTCATATACGTTCTGTTCTTTGTCATTCTTGTTGGACCTTAACGGGTACCCTGAAAGCACGGGTAATGCAACAGGGGCATATCTCATTTTAATTATTTTTGTTGTGTTGACGTTTGTTTCTCCGTAGGGTTCTATGTTGTATCCCTGCTTTCCCGCGTTCTGTGTTGTCATCCTTTCTTCCTTGGGACCCCTGTGGTCGTTTCGTCGCTCCATCAAATTTTCGTGTTGGGTAAACGTACAATCAATTGGATAAAAAAAAAAATGATTTAAGAAATATTTCATTTATTTGAAAAAATATGTCGTCAAGTTGTCTGGTTTCTCAATTTAAAAAGTTTATCATTTCAACGGCGTTTCTAACTGTAGTAACACTTATCTCATTAATGTATATGTATGTTTATATATATATATATATATATATATATATATATTACTATTATTATTACTATTATATAATTTAATATATATATATATATTTCAAAATAAGTTTATCATTTCAACCGCGTTTCTAACTATAGCCACACCAATCTCATTATTGTACGCACGCGTCTGAGCGCTCTTCACTACAGATATCGGACATAAAAATAAAACAATCTCTTTAATAACACCCTAAGAAATCGCCGGTTTTCGGCTACGACGTAATACTTCAACGATGAAAAAGAAAAAAAAGAAAAAAAAACGAAAAGTATTGTGATTATTACCATGATTAGAGTTTATGAAACCGAAAATTTAGATGAAAAAAGGATTTAATAAACATTTTATTTATTTGACAAAATCTTGGGTCAAGTCGTCTGGTTTCTCAATTTTCAAAGTATGTATATATATTCCATGAAAAATGCCAGTATATTGAAATCATATGCCCTTAATAGGGTTAAGATGAAAATTCATATACACTAAATGTACAAAAGCAAGGAAATTCCTAAATTTTTACACTTTTATTGTCATTAAGCGTATGCGAGCACAACAGGTCTATGTATTTTACTGGTAGGAATTTTTCTTCAGCGTACCTCACACACTTCATTCACTCATGCATAGAGATTTATACTGTAGTGATGTGATAATGAAATGGCTCGGTTGATATGTAGTCATACCCTTAATGACAATATGTGTAAACATTTGGGAATTTCCTTGCTTTTGTACATTTAGTGTATATAAGTTTTCATCTTAACCCTATTAAGGGCATATGATTTCAGTATGGAATGTGACTACTTTTGTAAAGGCTATGCCTCAATACAACGCCTTCTCATAAGTTTTTTTTGAATTTTCTGGAAAACTAAGTTATATGGTAAACTGAAATTAAAATGCCATCAACTAGACAATAGAACCTCTATCTCTGCCAAAAATCAGTTGAGTCCATCAAATAGTTGATGAGATACAGGGTGACACACACGTACGTACGTACGTACAGATAACATGATTTTCATGATGAAAGTCTATTAAGGGAGAAGAGCGCTCTCGCGCCTCCCTTGATATATATAGAGAGAATGACCCGATTACTGACATGTGAATCCCTCTATCTAAAATCCCCCATCCCGGTTCATAGGCAACTTGACTCCACCGCCTGGGACCGGCAATGGGGCAATGAAAAGTTGCTATGAGTAGAATGGGTTATAACACTGACCTTACTATCTTCGAATGTGGGGGAGCACCCTTTGTCTGTCCTCTACTGCCCAACCGGTGCAGCTTGAAAGATGTTGCAGAGTACAACAATAATGCAAAAGAATGCGTAAAAAAGTGGGGAACTGTCATATGACCACATGACACTTCAAAGAAGATAAGCTTCTACGACCGTTTGTTACTTTTAACGCCTCTAACACCAAGCTTCTCTCTTTTCACCACCAACGCTCGGATCCTCACTTCTCCCCAGTCAAAATGAATGTCTCTCTCCTCGAGGAAGCTTCCTTCTTTGATAAGTTCTTATGACCGATTTTCATTCCAGACTTGAAATGGAAAACACTGTCAACAACATACGATACAACACTGATTTGGGTGCCCTCTACTGCCCAACCGGTGCAGTTTGAAAGATCTTGCAGAGTACAACAATAATGCAAACGACTGCGTAAAAAAGTGGGGAAACTGTCGTATGACCACATGATACGCAACGAAGACGAACTGACCAGGTATAGATTCAAGGTATTTTTTTCAGATACTGGCATTGGGGTCCTCCCTCCCGGTTTAGGGGTAACCTGGCTCTGGTGGAGGGCGCTCAACCGCCTAGGGTGGGAATGGCGCGATCGGGGGTTGCTATGACTGAATGGGGTCACGGAACTGACCCCATTCGTCTGCGAGTGTGAAAAGGAGGACCATACAATGCAACATTGCTTTGTTTACCGTCTACTGCCCAACTGGTGCAGCCTGAAAGATTTTGAAGAGTACAACAGAATGCAAAGGAGTGCGTAAAAAATGTTGTATGACCACATGCTTCAAAGACACCCAAAGAAGAAAAATGTCTGTGTGATGTTTTTGCGTTCATTATAGAAAGAAAGGTTAGAGAATCTACATAAAATCTAAGTGTATTCTTACGTAAAATTTACTGGTGAAGACAATAGATGTGTTCCCGAATCTCTAAGTGCATCCGTAAGGGGGTTATGGAGGCATAACTCCCTTAAAGTTCAAATATATCCTATCTTTATGAAAGTTAAATCATATGTATAACATTTTCTGGAGAAGACAATGGAAGTGGTCGTTAATCGGAAAAATGTTGGGAACTGTCGTATTGCCGAATGATTCAAAGAGACGCAAGTAAGAAGAATAATTGTGCTAAAATATGTGATGATGATTGCAACTTCTTTACAAGATTGAAATGTCCGTTCGCGGGCACGCAGATGTCTCAGCAGACATGACTTATTTTCACAAGTCTAGCTGCAGATATGACATACTAAAACGATATACTGCTATACGTACACACACGTTATTCAGCATTTTCTGATTTCAACATTTAAAATGGGGTTTCATGTGTGGCCAGACCGACGAGTGGTACACGCTGAGGTTCGATTCCCGACCGCCTTTACAGCAGTCGAGAACTCTTCGTCGTGAACGAAACTGTCATAACAGGAAAAAAAGTCTTCTTTTAGGGAGAAGTTATAAGGATACGAAAAAGTGGCTTAGGGAAGAGATGACTTATGGGAAGGAGGAGAGAAAATACAAGAAGATGAAGTAAGAAGTGAAGAAAGAGATGAAAAAGAAGAAAAAGGGAAGAGGTGTAGGATGATGAAGAAGGAGTGATAAAAGTAGAGAAAAAAATAAGGGATATGGAATGATGAGAAAAAGAATTGGAAGAAAAAGTAGAAATAAAAAAGTAGTGGAGGGCATAGGAGAAGAAGTTAAAGAAGATGAAGAAGAAAAAAGTAAAAGAAGAAGACGAAGAAAAAGAAGGTGAATAAAAAGGAAGGAGGAGGGGGTGAAGATGTGGAAGAGAAAAAACAAAGAAGAAGAAGAAGAAGAAGAAGAAGAAGAAGAAGAAGAAGAAGAACTACAACAACAAGAAGATGAAGAAGATGAAAAGATGAAGAAGAAAAAGAAGTAAAAGAAGATGCAGGAGAAAAAGAAGGTGAATAAAAAAGAAGGAGGAGAAGGTGAAGATGTTGAAGAGGAAAAACAAAGAGGAAAAAGAAGAAGAAGAAGAAGAAGAAGAAGAAAAAGAAGAAGAAGAAAGAAGAAGAAGAAGAAGAAGAAGAAGAAGAAGAAGAAGAAGAAGAAGAAGAAGAAGGAGAAGAAAAGGAAAAATTTAGTGAATCGGATGAGGTTATGAAAGGAAAAGGATGATATCGGAAGGAATGGCGAAGGAAAGAAAAGAAGAAGAAGAAAAGGAAGTGTCGGATGTGCAAACGATGAATAAGTGAAAGAAGGATGAGGAAGATAATAAATGAAAGAAAAAGATGGAGAAGACAAAAATGAAAGATGGAACACTGTTGCCACATCTGGGGAGATGCCACTCAGAGTATTCTCTCCTGCCATGACGGAGTACAAAATAGACTTCATAATCTAGTGGGGGTCCCTTCTTCTCTTCCCTACAGCCTCTTTCTCACAAAAGAGACATTGCTAGTCTTTCTCTACTCTATCGTTATGTGCATGGTAGGTGCTCGACTGAGCTCCAATCTCTGGTTACCTCCGTAAAACATTCACAGCAAAAGCTCGTCTAGCTACAACCACTGTAAAGAATGTCCCTTCCAACCTTTGTGTCCCTAAAAGTAAACGGACCCTAACCCTAACCCTAACCCTTCCAACCTTTGTGTCCCTAAAAGTAAACGGACCCTAACCCTTCCAACCTTTGTGTCCCTAAAAGTAAACGGACCTTCCACAAGCCGAGTTTATTTCCAAGAACTGTCTGTCAGTGGAACAAAAATTACCACCGGTCGGCTTCCCAGTTTACATTTAGAAATCTCCAATTTGATGTTATTCTCACAACGTTTCGGCCGATGTAACCTCCCACCTTCTTCACGTGCGTCTTGTCGAACTCAGAAATCTTTGCTTGACTAATTTCGTAACTGTATTTCCGTTAAAATAATTTATGTCGCCAACAGTAACGATAACCGGATTGATTCATTACCTATCGACTGAGGTGTCCTCATTCGCGAAGGATTGTCGTTGATACTATGCAGCTCTTTTGTCCCCAACGCCTCTTAAGCTAGCGTACATACCGATTCTGAGCAATGTAGCCATCTTTGTTTCGCCACCCGTATACGTTAAACAAAGTTGGCTACTTTGCTCACAATCGCATTTACGCCCTACTAAAAACGCTTATAACTTCTAGTAAATATTATATATTTATTAAGGTGTAACGCTAGTAAAAAAAAAACGAAGTGTCATCCACTGTACGCGGGTTGAACAGGCTTCCTATTAAGGAGGAAGTTTCTAGGGAACATCAAATTCACGAACGGTCCATAGTCGCATGTGTACTCCGGTCAGGAGAGATGATGAGTAAGTTTTTTTGCAGTTCTTGCAACGGGGTGTCGACGTTCTTCTGCATACAGAGTCTGGTATTCGAAAACCGTCACTCATCTGGTACTGACCAGGCTCAGCGTCTCTTAACTTCGATGATTTACCAGGAACCAGTGTCAACGTGATTATGTTGTGTGTTTAACGCAAATAGGTCACAAATGACTAGGTAAAGAAAATAGTGTTATTGACTAATTTTCCAACTGCATCTCCTTAAAAAAATATTATATCGGCCATAGTGATTGCCATCAATCGCACTCCGAAAAGAGGAGGTAATACCTGGGACGATGGCCTTCTGACCCTATTATCTGTTTTCTTTCTCTAGGAATTCAAGGATAAGGAGGTTGCTAGTAACCTTGAATGATCTGCTCCCTGCCCACCCACCCCCCTCCAAGATGATTACGTCACAGTAAATGGAAAATAGATGATTAATCTTTGATGAGGCCACCAATGCGTAACGAATGCATTTGAATTAATCTTTGTGTTCCAAGGGTGGGTGAATCTGAACGGGTGGGTGGGGGGAAACTCCCGGTTACATATGGGGGAGGATGTAAGCCTTTTGATAACAAATACACTTACAGTCTACACTTGTGTGATGTCAGCAATGAGAATTCAGTCGTGCCTCTCGATGCGTATACATAGACATGTTTGTATTTGAGAAGACGCGCATCGCGATAGCTGAGTAAGGATCGAGTCATTCATTCGACTTTGATGGATAGAAAATACGAATATATATGTATCTAGTCGTGAATAAGCGGGACAGATATGTAGAATATATATATATATATATATATATATATATATATATATATATATATGAATTATATATATATATATGAATTATATATATATATGAATTACATATATATATATATGAAATACATATATATATAGAATAAATATATATATATATGAAATACATATATATAGAGAGAATATATATATATATATATGAAATACATATATATATAGAATAAATATATATATATATATATTTATATGAAATAGATATCATGTATGTATAATATATATATATATATATATATATATGAAATACATATATATATATATATAGAATATATATATATATATATTTATATGAAATAGATATCATGTATGTATAATATATATATATATATATATATATATATATATATATATATATATATATATATATATATATATATATATATATATATAATTTATTGATTAGGGATAACTGGCATTCGACTTTTATAGATAGAAAATACTAAAAAGTATATCTAGTATATTTATATAGTGCTTGTATATTTATATTATACTTGTATATTTATATAGTGCTTGTATATTTATATAGTACTTGTATATTTATATAGTACTTGTATATTTATATAGTACTTGTATATTTATATTATACTTGTATATTTATATAGTGCTTGTATATTTATATAGTGCTTGTATATTTATATAGTACTTGTATATTTATATAGTGCTTGTATATTTATATTATACTTGTATATTTATATAGTGCTTGTATATTTATATTATACATGTATATTTATATAGTACTTGTATATTTATATAGTACTTGTATATTTATATAGTACTTGTAAATTTATATAGTGCTTGTATATTTATATTATACTTGTATATTTATATAATACTTGTATATTTATATAGTAGTTGTATATTTATATAGTGCTTGTATATTTATATAGTACTTGTTTAAACTACTTGATGGTTCAATAAATGTTGTTCTTACAAATTTTTATTGAGATCTCACTTGCATTCAGTCAGTGTCGTAGGGGTAGAGGCGCCGACTGTAACCTCGACAGTTGAGTTTCAATCCCGGCTTGAGGCACTAGCTGCTCTAGCCGTACTGAAGAGATGTGATACAGCAAAACAGGCTGTATGTGGATGACTATATATATATATATATATATATATATATATATATATATATATATATATATATATATATACGTGAAGTAAGGAAGTTGACATCTTTGAAGCACGGATTAGAATGTATTAAATATTTTTGAAAATCAAACATCGTGCAATATTTTTATAAATGAAAAATTCATTTATTTAAAAAAAAAAAAATTTTATCGCGAATTTTCGTTGTAAAATACAACCTTATCACGTCACATATATATGTTTGATTTTCAAAAATATTTAAAAGATATATATATATATATAAATATATATATATATATATATATATATATATATATATATATAAATATATATATATAGGTTAATTGCATAGCGGGAAAGATCAGTTATCTATGATGTAAATTCCACCCTTTCTGGTCGCTGAGCCTGTTGACCTAGTAGTTGAGGCGACATTCGCAACAGCTGCACATGTCAAATACTGCATAAGTGCTTTATATATATATATATATATATATATATATATATATATATATATATATATATATATATATATATATATGGGAAATGAAAAAGGAAAAACCAAAAGATGTTTTTTTTATGTATTCATCAACGTTTCGTCTTTATTTGTAAGAATTCCTCATGATGATAATTTTTAAAAAAAATGTCATGCAAGTACATCGAAATATTAGGTTGACATGATTGGTTGATGAGAAGAAGAAGTAGTAGCCACTATATATATATATATATATATATATATATATATATATATATATATATATATATATATATATATATATATGTATATAATAGAGCAGTGAATGTTTATTTACTTCATCCAACAGTATAATATATAATACAAAGCTGAAATTTGGACTAAAAGCCTACCAAAGGCGCACTCTGGCTCAACAAAACTCGCAATGATAAGATTCGTCGGTACGGATGTTGTATTTACGGCCGACTTAAAAAGAATATAAACACTGGACATTATGAAAATATAAGATGTATCTTTATGTGACGATGAGGATAGCGGTTGGTTAGGAGTGAGATGCCCACGCGAGAATCTGATGGTCGATTGTTCTCCGGGACAAATTTGCGGGTTGTTATTATGCAGGGCATTTTATTCGATGACAGGGTTTCAGTCATTTTACAATGAAACAGATCTCCTCTTGGCATGACTCCATTGCACCTGGCATGTACTTCTTGTCAAATGACCTTTCGCCTGCAAATATATCTTTCTTTGGACATTGATTTTATGTTTTTTTTCATCCCGTCTTAGGTGCGTCATTTTTATTTTATTCTAATGACCTTTTGGTCCCCCGACAATCGTCAGGTGCATATCTTTTTTGTCAATATGACTTTCTATTGTGACAATTTCATGCTATAACGCACTTTCCGACGCTAGTGGTTGATGTTAGGTACATTATTTTTATTGAAATTACCTTTTTGTCATTCGATAATTATCTTATCTTTAACAATCGTCAAGTGCATCTTCCTATTGTCAATATGAGTTTTCCGTACACACGGCCTGAACATTTAACACGGGGGCAATCAAATCCTACCAAAGGCGCTCTCTGGCTCAACAAAATTTGCAATGGACAAATTCGTCAGCATTACCTGGTACGAGCATATCAGGCGATGGGGTATAAAACAAACCGTCCTCAGGGTGAATAGCTTATGCTTGGTAGCTGTACCATACCTCACTTCAGAGAGAAGATATATTTCATAGAACATCGAACACATTTGTCCCGATACCCACGATTATATCTACCATAATCAACACAACAATTCTATCAGATTCGCTATCTTATAAAACTCATTAAATCAGATATTAAAATGGCAGAATTCATAGCCAGACAAATGTAAGAAAGGGCTACGCAAGACCGTGTTCCTATGGTATTTACCCCTTGTCAATGTATGCACAAACTTACGCTTTGACAATTCTTCGATTAGATTTCGGAAACAAATCAATCTATAAAAAAAAACATGAATTAATGTTTAACGAAAGAAGAAGAAAGCAGAATAAGATGAAGAAGAAGACGAAAAAGAAAGAAAAAAAAAGAAGAATGAATGAGAAGAAGAAGAAGAAGAAGAAGAAGAAGAAAGAGATGAATAAAAGAAATAAGGAAAAGAAAGAAGTAGAAGGAGAATGAATGAGAAGAAGAAGAAAGAGAAGAAGAAGAAGAAGAAGAAGAAGAAGAAGAAAGAGATGAATAAAAGAAATAAGGAAAAGAAAGAAGTAGAAGGAGAATGAATGAGAAGAAGAAGAAAGAGAAGAAGAAGAAGAAGAAGAAGAAGAAGAAAGAGATGAATAAAAGAAATAAGGAAAAGAAAGAAGTAGAAGGAGAATGAATGTGAAGAAGAAGAAGAGGAAGAAGAAGAAGAAGAAGAAGAAGAAAGAGATGAATAAAAGAAAGAAGGAAAAGAAAGAAAAAAAAGAATGATAAAAAGAAAGAGACAACGAAGAAGACAAAGACAAAGAAAACGAAGAGAAAGAAGGAGAAGGTGATGAAAACAAACAAAGCAGAAGATGAAGAAGAAAGTGAAGAAGGCGAAGAGAAAGAAGCAGAAACCATGGGCTGATCATACTAGCAAAACAATCTTACAACTAATTGTGAGGAGAATAGTTTAGGGCAGGGACGGGCAACCTTTTCAGAGTGAGGGCCAGATGAGACTTTTGGAAGGAGATCGCGGGCCGAAGTGAAAAACGAAATCTCAGAATTACTGTATTTTGTTTACATGAATAAATTGTACAAAAATTGCATTGACCACTCTACAAATCTGATATTTTTTCTGAAGAGACTTCTGTATGTGATGTTATAAAAGGCGCCGACGAAGAGCCATTTTTGAATAAAAAAATAATGGCGGGGGAAGTAGCAAGTTGATCCAGCATTCGTTTCGACACACCTTACATAATTTCTCTGATTCATGCCCTTTCTTCGTCTCTCGTTTCCTCTTTGCCTTTCTCTTTCTCTTTTTCTATTTTTATCTCAGGCCAAGGATTTGAAATTAATAGTTAAAGAAAAATGAAATATACATGCATCATCGCTCGCTGATATTCATACAGTTTTATCCCACTGTAAATCTTAATTGAAACCTACTTTTACGTCTATGTCACAGAATGATATGAGTTTTACTGGGAGGTCCGCGGGCCGGATTGCAATAATAAAGCATAGCAGGGTGGCGGGCCGGACACGAAGTCTTCGTGGGTCGGATGTGGCCCGCGGGCCGGAGGTTGCCGCCCCATAACTTTAGGGGATGAGAAGGGAATGTACAATTAGTTGTGCTGAGAAAAAGCAGAACAGTTCATTTCCCACGTTGCTAGTCTTTCTCTACTCTATAATTATTCTCATGGAAGGTGCTCGACTGAGCTCCAATCTCTGACCCGTTTTATAAAGCATTCCGAGTAAAAACTTGTCGAGCAACTACCACTTTAAAGAACTTTTTTCTTTGTTTGTGTACATGAAACAAAACGGAACTTCCATGGACAGAGTTTCTTTCCAAGTACTTAATATCTGTGGGACACACTACAACGGGGTTGCTTCCCTGGTGACTACAACATCGATATCTTCAAGTCTAATATCAATAAATACGTGTTGAACCTTCTAATCCTCTCATAGTATTGTTCATCATCCAACTGACTGTTCCATTAACCTTTATACTTGAATAGCTTTTTGGTCTTAGTAAGAGGTTACCGATTAGTATATAAAAAAATTGGTAATCAAATTCACAATCTTTTATGCAGTCCGACCACACTTTGTACAAATTAAAAAATCCAGCCTGCGTCTGAGTTGTCCACCGAGTTCCAGTTATGAATGCCCAACAATCTTTGTGTTATCGCTGTTCAATGATATAGAGGGGCACATTTGCGGTCGTCTCATCAGTAAAAGGTGTATTATTCTGAATGGCTTTCACACTCACTAGACCGTACGCCCCCCCTCACATTCCTAACCCTCTCAGATTGTTATCTATAGATATATATCAAAGATAGCGTCTATCAAAACAATCCCTTTCTCTGGACTGTAGAAGACAATTACTCTTCTTGTATTTGACGAGTTGAATAATATCCAAAATTAAGAAAAAAAATTCATTCTTTGACCCTAAACTGGCGCAGATATCGTTAAGGGGTGTAGGTTTTTACTTTTTACGGTACTGTTCGAAAGAGCAATAACTTACGTATACGTAAATAAATAATACAAAATAATATATATACAGGGTGGGCCAAAATAAGGGTCCTATCTTTAAATTTGAATAACTTGAATTTGAATAACTTCCACAAAATAAAAGTTAAACTCACCAAACTTTATGTGTGTGTAGACTGACCCTTCCGAGATTTTTTGAAATAAACAAAACAAATTTTAGCCGAAAAACACTTCTTAAAACTTACAAAAACTAAAGTATTGTTTTTTACACTGTTTTGAGTTTTTTAAGCAAAAATAATGTTTTCTAAATGAGGGTACGTTCCTTAGGGCTAATACGGCTCATGCTTGCTTCGGAAGGGGTCCTTTACTTATTCTAAAAGAAAAAAATTTAAAAAAATCAATAAATAAAAAAGTTATGAATTTTTAAAAATAGGACCCTTATTTTTGCCCACCCTGTATATATATATATATATATATATATATATATATATATATATATATATATATATATATATATATATATATATATATATATATATATATATATATGTGTGTGTGTATATATTCATATATTTATCTATATAAATATATGTATTTGTATACGTCGATGGGGCATATGCAAGGGAGAACACTCATGCATATGTATAGTGGAGGCAACTCCATATGCTCAAGTTGGGCGAAATATACCATTAGTTAATTATCGCTAGAAAATACAATAACAAAAAGTAACTTTATTAAGAATTAATTGACATGTTATTTCAGACATCTCTTAGCGTAACGGTTATTGACCTCGGTCACAGCCATAGTGTCTGCAGGTTCGAGTTTAGTCATAATCAGCCACGCTGATGAGCCGTAGTTACGGCGAAACTCGTATATATATATATATATATATATATATGTGTGTGTGTGTGTGTGTATATATACAAGATCGCCGTACATATATACATATATGAGTATAAATCCTTGTGCTCGTAGATATATATATATATATATATATATATATATATATATATATATATATATATATATGAAGAGATCGAATGCAAAACGCGATAAACGCCATTTTGAAAATTATGAAGCTATCATCAAGAAAAGTGTTATATTTTAACACTCGACCACACCCCAACTCACGTTTTACATAATATGACAGCGGCATGATTTCTTATTGCTTTCAATTCAAATAAGCTTTTAGTTGAAGTCTAGATTTAATATATCCGACTTTTGATTGTTAAAATTCTCAATTTAAACAAATTGGATTTATCGCGTTTTGCACTCAAACTCTTTTTGACATTCTCTGCGTTTCTTACTTCCAATTGTCTGCTGCCGTATTTCGATGTTTTGACACCGGTTTTTCCCGTTTTTTCGACCCACTCGGTCTTTTATTGTTGTCTTCTGAAAATGAAGGTTTTTCTTTCGAAAATTTAAGATTACCCTTTGCCGAACTGTTACTTACCAGACAGTATTTACTATTTTGGTATTTAATCAGTTTTTTGTGAAATTATTAATAAATCGTTTTGAGTTTCACTTTCTCTCTTCGTTTATTTCTTTTCACTTTTCCATCTTACGGCAACTACATCGCATTGCTATAGCCTCGGACGACTAATCTGCACTTTATATATATATATATATATATATATATATATATATATATATATATATATATATATATATATATATATATATAGCCATGCACTTATATATGTATACATGCTTATAAAGGCTACATATATGCATACATACATATATAAGGAAGATATACATTAGAATTGTCGATGTTCGTTCTAGAAAAAGCATAGAGAAACTAATGTCTATTCAGATCGTCACCAGCAGCCTACCGGCGACCAACCCCAATACCCATGTAAACTACTTTCCCCCGCCAATGAAACACATACGGCGTTGATGTGGTGAAATTACTTCTTCATGTTGCCATGCTAATAGTCTTACGACTATCATTAGCATCGACATAGGAAGTACAACTAACTACAAGTATGTAAACAAGCCGCAGTCAGCATTGTTTACAAAATAACTACGCACAGCAACATCAACTATGACGAGCCGCTATCATGAGCATCGTCCATATAAAACAACCTACAACAACCAACAACAACAATACAGAAATACTTCGCTATGCTAGGTGAGATCCAATCATTAGCATCGCCAACATCTATAGGGAGGAACAAACCAGAACTCTTAAATAGCAAAACAGCTAAAACTATTACTACTGCATATATGTACACATATACACATATTTCTACCATCAATCATGTTGGTTCACATGAAGAAATCCTATAAGATATCTACGCAAACCGCAGGGGGGGCAGGGGGGTCTCTAGTCCCTTTACTTTTTGACTTTACGGTCATCAATAATTAAGTTGATATGCATATGTTTAACCGGGCCCCCCACTTTTTTTTGGGGGGGGGGGGCACTTTTATAACTGTCCCGCCGGCCCTGCTAAAAGCTAGCTATTTCGGATTTTTTTTAGATTAGTGTTGATCATTTGTAGGATTTGGTATATTCGGACTACTGTTCTCATCTTGGGTGTTTTCATCACAACGTTTCGGCCAATGTAACCTCCGGAAATCTGGACGGAATTTCGAACGCAACCCTTTATTTAATCCACGGGGGTAGCATGTTCTCGTTCTGTCAGCCATGACTGGGAAGAAGTCTTCAGTAATTCGCAATTCTTCGTATCGCATGCACTGAGGATTGAACCTTCAAACTTCAGATGACGGTCACTTAGAACTGAATTTTACTTAGTACTATATACACTGCGCCACGAGTTCGACAGAAAGATTGCCGAGTTCGACAAGGTATACCTTAAGAAAGTTGGAGGTTACATCTGCCGAAACGTCAACATACGCTACAACTATATTCCCTGGAACCCAATGTGTACACAATGTAAGGGAAACAGGGTCTTCTAGAAGGAAGACACTAAGAAAGCCTTTCCGGCTTTAAAAAATGTGTCTTATATATATTGTGTTGATATCCATATCAACACAATACAGAATACATACAAAACAGCCCAAAACAAATTCCTTTAAATGAACTAAATACGCACCTTCTAACTTAACACAACACAACACTTTCTTTCTCTCAATAAAATGTTGTTATCTTTACAACTGCTGTTAACTGTATTCTGTGTTGTTTTATCATCGTTTTCTTTTTCAATTAGTTATTTGCTTGTTAAGTGAGTGCCGTGATACCCTGGACGAGCGGCTATCGTCATATGTGCTAATGGTTTCCGCTACACTCCTAAGATATCCATAGCTCACATAACACATGGTTCCGTTACGTTTAACACTATTCTCGTATACATATTTGGAGAGAGAGGGAGAGGGGGAGGGGGTAAGAGTTAAAAAGAGGGGGAGAGATGAAAAGATAGTGAGAGACGAACGAGGAAGAGATACACGAGAGGGAGAAGGAAGAGAAAGAGAGATGGGAAGGATCGTAGAAGACAGACGAGAAGAGGGTGAATAAGATAGAGAGGGAGAGAAGGGGAGAGGGAAAGAAGGAGATAGAATAGAAAGTGATGAGATATAAATGAGAAAGTGAGAATAAAGAGAGAAAGAAAGAAAGAAAGAAAGAGAGAAAGAAAGAAAGAAAGAGATAAAGAAAGAAAGAAAGAAAGAGATAAAGAAAGAAAGAAAGAAAGAAAGAAAAAAGAAAGAAAGAAAGAAAAAGATAAAGAAACAAACAAACAAAGAAAGAAAGAGATAAAGAAAGAAAGAAAGAAAGAAAGAAAAAAGAAAAAAAGAAAGAAAGAGATAAAGAAAGAAAGAAACAAAGAAAGAGAGAAAGAAAGAAAGAAAGAAAGAGAGAAAGATAGAAAGAATGAAAGACAGATAGGAAGAGTTAATGGAAAAAACTGAGAGAGAAAACGAGAAAGAGAGAAATGAGGAGATAGAAGGAAAAGAGAAGGAGAGGGGGAGAGACGAAATGATGAAGAGGGACAAGCGAGAGAGAGGGAGAGAGAGACGCGATAAAACAAGAGAAATTAGAAAGAAATGGAGTGTGAGGGTGAGAGGGGGAGATGGAGAAAGAGTGAGAGGCAAATCAGAAAGAGAAAGAGAAAAGGAAGCACAAATAGGCGAGAGATTAATACGAGGAGAGAAAGAGATAGAAAGAGTGAGAGACAAACGAGAAATAGATAAATGAAATAAGGGGGAGGAGGGACGGTGTGAGAGAGAAAGAAAAGAAAGAGGGGATAGAGGGAGAGGGTGGTAGGGGCAAATAATAAAGAGAAAAAGAGAAAGAAACAAAGGAGAGATAAATGAGAAAGAGAGAGAGTAAGAGAGGGTGACCAAGAGAGAGGGGGAAAGGGAAAGGGAAAGAAAAAGAGGGAGACAAATAAGAAAGAGATGAATGAGAGAAATAGGGAGGGAGGACGAGGAGAGAGAGTGGGAGAGAAAAAGAAGGGGAAAAAGATGGGGATACAGAGGGAGGAAAAAGAGGAAGAGGAAACTAAAGAGAAAGAGAAAGACGAATAAGAAAGAAAGGAATGAAAGAGATGAGAGAGAGGGGGAATAGAGAACTAGAGAGAGAGAGAGAGGGGGGGAGAAATAGAGAGAGAGAAAAGAGAAGGAAAAATAAGAAATAGATGAATGAGAAAATGGGAAGAGGGAGAGAAAGAGGGGGAATAGAGAAAGAGAGAGAGAGACAGAGAGAGAAAAAAGAAAGACAAATAAGAAAGAAAGGAATGAAAGAGATGAGAGAGGGGGAATAGAGAACGAGAGAGAGAGAAAGAGAGAGAGAGAGAAAAGAGAAGGACAAATAAGAAAGAAAGAAATGAAAGAGATGAGAGAGAGAGAGGGAGAAATAGAAAGAGAGAGAGAAAAGAGAAGGAAAAATAAGAAATAGATGAATGAGAAAATGGGAAGAGGGAGAGAAAGAGGGGGAATAGAGAAAGAGAGAGAGAGAGAGAGACAGAGAGAGAAAAGAGAAAGACAAATAATAAATAAATGAAAGAGATGGAGAGAGGAAGGAGAAATAGAGAGAGAGAGAGAGAGAGAGAGAGAGAGAGAGGGGGGGCGAAAAAAAAGAAAGAATTAGAGAAAAAGAAGGAGAGGAAGTAAAAGAGAAGTGGGGGGAGGGGGAGCCAGATAAACGCATAGAATACACCGACGTCGAGAAATAAGCGAATCCCATGAATGTAATTATCTACATAGAATCTCTACACATCATTGATTTGGCATAACTCCATGAACAACAACAGATAAATAACCATATATACCTACATTCACAGAAACACGAAAAGAGAGAAAAAAAGAAATAGAAAAAAAAGGAGATTATTTGTAAGCCGCCATAGACCCTAATCACGAGTCATCGAAATCTTAACAACGTCATTATTTTAAAAGCGCAGTCTTCCATCTTACTTCACTTCCGGAATTTCCGGTGGAGTCACTTCCGGTGAAAATGGCCCCCGCAGCCGTGCCTTCGTACAGACAAAAATACCGATACAGTTGGGCGATACACTGTTGATGCGTCCTCGCCGTATCACACTTAGAAACGTTGACCCTACGTCGTTCCCATTGTCACGTGTTAGTTTGTGATAAGAGGTTCAGTGATAAACGCGTAGATTGAATGGACGCATCTTATTTTAGATACGTCTAAGTATTTCTATAAAGAGGATTTGTAAGTCTGTCAGTGTGTTGCGAACAAGTTTGAAATAGCATTATCTTATATAAATAGGGATTTTGTCCGTCCGTCCGTCCGTCCGTCCGTCCGTCCGTCCGTCCGTCCGTCTGTTTGTCTGTCTGTCCGTCACTGAGTCACATTTTTTACGTAATAAATACATTGCCGAATTTCTATCATTTCGAAATGTCAGAGATCTTAACTACTTTTAGAAATGGATAATAGCTGCCGACCTTTGGAATTCCCTCCCTGCTCACTGTTTCCCCGACTACACCGACATGCACAAACTTAAACCTACTCTGAACAAGCATCTCTCTGCACAGCTCCCAATTTAGGATGACCCCTTAAACTTTTGGCTTCATTCCCAGTAGTCCCTTACGTCTACAGTGGCAACTTGCCTTGTTTGTGATTAACTAATTAAAAAATATATAAATAAGTCTCCATGAAGTAAAGCCGATGCCGAGAACGAAATCGAAACCGAAACCTTGAGATCTGCAGTCTGTAATTTTACCTACTGAGCTAATTAGTAATTATTAATAATATCTTGGAAATTAATGTATTAGTCAAAAACAATTTATTTAACTTTTACTACGTATTGTCGTTAAAAATAATTTACTATTTTTACTAGTAACCACTAAATTACAAATAAACATCACTAAATAACTACAAATAATAACTGAATAATAATTACTAAATAATAATCACTAAATAATAACTACAAATAATCACTGAATAATAATCACTAAATAATAATCACTAAATAATAACTACAAATAATCACTGAATAATAATTACTAAATAATAATCACTAAATAATATCTACAAATAATCACTGGATAATAATTACTAAATAATAATTACGAATAATTACTAAACTATAATTACTAAATAATAATCAATACATTAAATCACTGATAATTATTTTAATCACGAATAATAACTAAAAAATAATCACTAAATAATACTATATAAATAATAATCACTGAATGATAATCACTAAATAATAACTAAAGAAACACTAATAATTTCGTTAAAACATATTTTACTATTTTTACTAGTAACCACTAAATTACTAATAAACATCACTAAATAACAACAAATAATTATTGAATAATAATTACTAAATTATAATCACTAAATAATAATTACTAATAATCACTGAATAATAATTACTAAATAATAATCACTAAATAATAATCACTACATTAAATCATTAGTAATCATTTTAATCACGAATAATCACTAAATAATAATCACTAAATAATAATCACTAAATAATTATATCTAAATAATACTCACTTTATAATGACTAATTAATCACTAATAATAACTAAATAATAATCTCTAAATAATAATAACTAAATAATGAACACTAAATAATCACTAAAAATAATTAATTATTACTAAATAATAATAACTAAATAATAATATCTATATAATAATCATTAAATAATAATCACTAAATAATAATAACTAAAAGAAAACCACTAATAATCACTAACTAATAATTACTAAATAATCACTAATAATCACTAAATAATGATCACTAAATAATAAAAACCAAAAAAAACTACTAATAATCACTAAATAATAATCACTAAATAATAATAATTAAATAATAATAACTAAATAATAATAACTAAAATAATCACTAATAATAACTAAATAAGCCGCACTAAAAAATAATCAAATAATAATCACTAAATAAATCACTAATAATTACACAATAATCCGAAATAATCACTAAAAAATAATCACTAAATAATAATCATTTAATAATAATTACTAAATAATCAGTAAAAATCACTAAATAATCATTAATGATTACTAAATAATAATCACTAAATAATAATAACTAAAGGAAAACCACTAATAATCACTAACTAATAATTACTAAATAATAATAACTAAATAATCACTAATAATCACTAAATAATAATCACTAAATAATGATCACTAAATAATAATCACTTAATAATAATCACTAAATAATCACTAAACATTACTAAATAATCATTACTGATTACTAAATAATAATCACTAAATAATTATCACTAAATAATAATAACTAAATCAATCACTAATAAACACTAAATAAGCATCACTAAATAATAATCAAATGATAATCACTACATATAAATCACTAATAATTACCCAATAATCCCAAATAATAACTAAATAATAATCACTAAATAATAATAACTAAAAGAAAACCACTAATAACCACTAACTAATAAGTACTAAATAATAATTACTAAATAATCACTAATAATCACAAAATAATAATCACTAAATTATAATAACAAAAAAAAATACTAATCATCACTAAATAATAATCACTAAATAATCATCACTAAATAATAATCACTAAATAATCATCACTAAATAATAATCACTAAATGAATCACTAATAATTACCCAATAATCCCAAATAATCACTAAATAATAATCACTGAATGATAATCACTAAATATAAATTACTATATCTTGAATTGAGAGGCGTTGACGCATATTTATAAAAGGTTGTATACGTACATAAATCCGTTTGTCACGGTAAAAGCAAATAGTCGATTGTAACGGTTATGTTTAAAATAGAATTACTTCTAATCTGTCACGCTTGTTTCAAATAGCATTTTAGGGTCTGTCAAGCTTCTGTTCAAAATTGCATTTTCGTCCGTCTGTCATGCTTATGTTGAGAATAGCATTTTCGTCTGTCTATCAAAATCAAGTTTGAAATAGAATTTTCGTCTATTTATCGCCATGTTTCAGTTTTAGATAGAATTTTCTTCGTTCAATCAGGATCGAGTTTGAAATAGCATTTTCATCGGACTATTATGCTCTGCTTTGAAATAGAATTTGTTTCAGTCCGTTCTGTTTTTAAATAGCATTTTCATCGGCCGCAACAGCTATGCATGTGAAATAGCATTTCCTTAAGTATGTTTGGGTGTGTCTGTCTTTGAAATAGCACTTTAGTTGGTCTGTCAAAATCAATTCTTAAATAGTATTTCCGTCTGTCTGTCGTCAAGATAAAGTTTGAAAAGACATTTACGTCGGTCTGTTATTCGTAAGTGTGAAATAGCATTTTAGTTGGTCTGTCACACGTGTTTGAAATTAAATATTTGCCTGTCCTCTCTTTCTTTCCTCCCCACGAGGGCAGAGTAAGACACAGGGTCACATTTAAATAGGGGGGGCGGAAATAAGCCAATCTGGATTCAGAAAAAAATTAAAATTGCCTCAGTCAAGAAGGATTTCAAATTTCTGCAGTTTACGGTCCGGGCTGAAATAATAACGTTATTATTAAGAAAATCATTCTTAACATGGGGAGTTGGACGGGGTGGGGGGCTTAATTAACTGTTGTGTGCTTTTTTTACTTAACAATTTAATACACAAAAGATACCGTAAAAATTGGATTTAACTTGAAAGACCTATCTAAAAGAAAGCCTGGTCGGTAAACTGCATAAGCACTAGGATTACTTCTTAAAAGATGCAGTGCAGTAGTGGAACAGAAACTACACATTGCTCCCAGCGATTAAACCGAATTATTATGCGTAAGTATTTTTTTATTCGTTTATCTAACGCACATATATTTGAAATATGAGTTTGCTGTTGGTTTGTCACGCAATTTTTTAAAATTCAAATGAAGGTAGGCGCGAGAGCGCTCTATCCCGTAATTGAACGCACGAATGGCCTATGCTAGAAATCTCATTTCTTTGATCAATCATAACTCAAAAACCGATAAATCAAATTAGTTAAAACTTTTTATCTGATAGGTTCTATAAGTGTGTAGAATTTCAGCATCATTAGTCAAGGCAACCCAGAGATCCAGAAAGTTCAATCATGAAATCATGTTATCTGTGTGTACGTACGTATGTGCCACCCTGTATCTCATCAACTATTTGATGGATTCAGCTGATTGTTGGCAAAGATAGAGGTTCTAGAGTCTAGTTGATGGCATATGAGTTCAGTATACTGGCATTTTTCATGGAATAGAATTGTCCTCGCAAAACGCACAGATTGAACGGACGTATCTTATTATTATTATTATCTATATATTAATACGATAGCGTGTGTGTTCGTGTGTCACGCTTAAATCAAAAGCCTCGCGCATGCGTGCCGCACCTAGATTTGGAAAAGCATTCAAGTAACCTAATTTTCATCACATTTTCAAGTATTTCCCTTTGGCGCAACGGTTTTTGACGTCTGTTTTTGACGTCGGCTCGACTGGTTTATAGTTCGATCCCAACTAATCTCTAACATTTTTTTCTACATCGAAGGGGAAGGGGGGTAAGGAGGGGACGACCGGGAAGACACATATTAATACGATAGCGTGTGTGTTATTTTGTATGTAACGCTTACATAAAATGAAACGACCTTCTGAATCTATGTATGCTACTCATGAATTGGAGCCTAATTTAATTTAATCTAAAACATTTACAAAATAAGGTTTAGTCGTCATAATTGGAGATAGTCGATCGATCAAATCGAGAAAAAAGTCTGACGGACGAACGGACGGACACGAAACCGCTTTTATAGGTTAGGAACAAAATACTTAGTATTGAAAACATAATTTCGTGTAAGGCCGGCACCAGTTTAAAAAAAAAAAAAAATGAATAAAATAATATTTTTTCAAATTTTTAAATTTTTTCCCTTCAATTCATTTTTTCCCCTTCCTTTTCTCTTCCATTATGGTAAAAAAAAAAAAAATAAATAAATAAATAAATAAATAATAAAAAAAAAAAAAATTTTTTAATTCTTTTTAATTTTTGGGGGGTGGGTGGGTGAGGGAGAAGGAGGAGCTTATAGTGTTTCTTGTAATTTCTGTTTCTTGGTTCATTTTTGTGTAGTGATAGCTGAGGCCGGTGTAATTTATTGGGGGGGGGGGAGATTATAAAGTGCTGTTTCTTGCAGTTTCTGTTCATTGGCTCTTGTTGTGGTGTTCTTCGTGTGGTCTTGTTTTCTCCGTTGTAAATTCCTTGTGCCTGGTTAGCCTTTGTAGCTTATGTGTGTTAGTTTCCGCATTCGAGGATTTTCCTTAAGATTGCAGCTGTTTTGATCATTGCCGTCCTTTGTATGGTTTCGATAGTCCCTTTGATTCCAATTTCTCCAAATCTTTTCTCCATGTTTTTTAGGATTGTTCCTAGTGCTCCTACGATTATTGGTATTATACTAACTTTCTTCATGCTCCATATTCCTTTTAGTTCTCTGGCTAGTTCTGTGTATTTACTTCGTGTTTCCGTGTCTTTGATCTTCAATCTGTGGCCTGCTGGAACGGCGAAGTCTACGATTTTACAAGATTTTTCATTTTTGTCTATTATAATAACATCAGGTCTCCTTGCTTGTATGAGTTTATCTGTTTGTATATCCATATCCCAGAGGATTTTGTGTTTTTCGTTTTCCAGTACTGTTTCTGGTTTATTATTATTATTATTATTATTATTATTATTATTATTATT
>OY744551.1:7129342-7146842 GCA_963556195.1 Sepiola atlantica
ATGTTTACTGAACCTTTCTCTATCTCTATATATCTATCTATCTATCTATTTCTCTATCTATCTATCTATTTCTCTATCTCTATCTATCTATCTATTTCTCTATCTATCTATCTATTTCTCTATCTATCTATCTATTTCTCTATCTATCTATCTATTTCTCTATCTCTATCTATCTATCTATTTCTCTATCTCTATCTATCTATCTATTTCTCTATCTCTATCTATCTATCTATCTATTTCTCTATCTATTTATCTATTTCTCTATCTATCTATCTATTTCTCTATCTCTATCTATCTATCTATCTATCAATTTATCTATCTATCTATCAATTTATCCATCTCTCTATCTATCTATTTGTCTATCTCTCCATCTATCTATCTGTCTATCTCTCCATCTATCTATCTATATATATATATATATATATATATATATAGATATAACTATATATATATATATATATATATATATAGATAGATATATAGATATATATATATATATATATATATCTATATATATATATATATATATATATATATATATATATATATATAGATATATATATATATATATATATATATATATATAGATATAATCCGAGTATGGTATAAATCCACAGGGTATAAATCCATGGGAATTGAACCGGGTTTATGAGAGTGCCTGAAGATCGTGAGCTCCTAAAAACTGCTCTCGTGAAACAAAATCAATTTTGTAGTCAAAATGAAATAAATTATCATTTATATATATATATATATATATATATATATATATATATATATATATGTATATATCAGTTTATCTCTCTACTTATCTATCTATATATCTATCTCTATCAATCTCTCGATCTATCTATCTCTATCAATCTATCGATCTATCTATTTATCTATCTGTCTATCTATCTTCTATCTATCTCTATTTATCTATCTCTATCTATATATATATATCTATTTATCTATCTATCTATCTCGCCCTTAACACAGCTGCGCCCAACTGACTTAAATGAATACTACTTAATCTGCACATTAATAGTCTCTTTCTCTAACTGTTATTTGATCATCCCCACCAGTTAAATGTCTATATTGAATCCCCTAACCCCTATTTAATATGTAGATTCGTTTCAGAAGGGGTCTAGGTACAAGTACATCACCACATGTTCCCATAAATCACCGCGACACTTTTACATCAGCTAAGGGTATTGCAGTTATCTACCAAGAATAAATTCTGGGCGGGGCCCTACAAGAAAGGTCTGGAATGTAAAAAAAAATGAGACGGGTCCATCGTATTACCTAATGCACCATCCCCCTTGCAAATAAAAAAACAGCAATAATTAATGCAGCCTCTGTATGTAAGAGTGCAGTTGTGTGCAGTTTCGAAGCATGTGCATCGTTGAGTACTATAGAATGTTTAGATGTCTATGCTCGCCGCTTTCATTGTAAATATCACTTAATTTCTCCGTTATCACGTGACAATCATTCGTGGTCTAATGGGACGAGGTAAACGCTTAAAGATTCAAGGTGTCTCTGTGAACCGAGTTCGCGCCCGATGATCGTCTGAGATTGGTATTTCCCTGCGCTGATGAGAGCCATAAGCTCGAAACGACGTCGTACGTAGGTAAAATATTAAAAAATAATTTAATATAACTAATATATATATATATTTTTATATATATATATATATATAAATTAAGTTAAAACATGAACAAAACCAATACTTTTCAAAAGTGCTCAATATATATTAGAGCTTTTTATATTAAAATAAAATATAATAAAAAAAAAATATATATATATACAGGGTGATTCATAAGTCACTTAGCTATTTATTTTTGAAATTCTAAAGTTAAAAAATACGGTAATACAAAACGGAAAGTTTATTCAACAAATTCATTAATGGGAGTTAAAAAGTACAGCAAATTTTCAAAATGTCCACATTCGTTCTGCATGTATAGCTCTATTCTTTTTTTGCAAGGAATATACGACTCTTTGTAGCATATTTGATTGATTATGAAATAAATATATATAGAAACAAATATATAAACGAACAAATTTAAAATAACAAATAGCAGTAATTAGAGAGTAAGATAACAATCATCAAAAGTTCATAGTATGTTTGTGCTTCATATGGTAATCATTTTAAACAGCTAAGTGAAGTGACTTATGAATCACCCTGTATATATATATATATATATATATATATATATATATATATATATAATAATGGTAATAATCCAGGTGAAAAATATCCACAGGGTGGTAATCCAGAGAATTTTAACCGGGTTTATAAAAAGTGCTCAATATCAAAATAGAGCTTTATATATGATAATTTTATTTACACAGACATGTACAAAATCTGCGACACTGGCATGTCGATGTTATCGATCAACAGTTACTATAAACTGAGATCTCATCAGGCAGAGTTAGAATCCGATCTTAACCTCAGATCATATTTGGAGAGAACCCAAATATGATCTAAGGTTAAGATCGTATTCTAACTCTGCCTGATGAGATCTCAGTTTATAGTAACTGTTGATCGATAACATCGACATGCCAGTGTCGCAGATTTTGTACATGTCTGTGTAAATGAAATTACCATATATATATATATATATATATATATATATATATATATATATATATTACTATTTCATGTTTCCACATAAAATTTTATAAAGAGATATGATTTTTTATGTATTAATTTACTTCAACAGTGCTCGATACATTAGTAGAGCTTGGTAATCAGCTATGAAAATATGCATTTTAGCCTAAAGATTCCCCCCAGGGATGAAACGCTGGAGCCTCTGTGTAGCTTAATTGCCATAAATATATTTTCATAGCTTACTATATATATATATATATATATATATATATATATATATATATATATATATATATATATATATATATACAGGGTGGGCAAAAATAAGGGTCCTATTTTTAAAAATTCATAACTTTTTTATTTATTGATTTTTTTTTTTTTTTTTTTAGAATAAGTAAAGGACCCCTTCCGAAGCAAGCATGAGCCGTATTAGCCCTAAGGAACGTACCCTCATTTAGAAAACATTATTTTTGCTTAAAAAACTCAAAACAGTGTAAAAAACAGTTTTAAGAAGTGTTTTTCGACTAAAATTTGTTTTGTTTATTTCAAAAAATCTCGGAAGGGTCAGTCTACACACACATAAAGTTTGGTGTTTAACTTTTATTTTGTGGAAGTTATTCAAATTCAAGTTATTCAAATTTAAAGATAGGACCCTTATTTTGGCCCACCCATATATATATATATATAGAGAGAGAGAGAGAGAGAGAGAGAGAGAGAAGAAAAAAAGTGATAAATATGCGATGATTGTCCAAATTTATTTCAAATTTCAATTGTTCAATGCAAGGTGTATTCCGTAATAAACTAGTGTTTATTATTCTTTCCTTAAGCCAAGGCTTTTCAAAGATCGAAATCTTATCATCAGAGGAGAAATACAGATGGATAAGTTGGCTTTCGAAAAAACAAAAGTTCAAATATTTGAAAAAAATTTGGACAATCGTCGCATATTTATCACTTTTTTCTTCTATCTCTACAATTGCTCTATCTCGTATATTGAGCTAATCCTCTTCACAATAGGTTCCATCTACTAAAAGTTTTTACATTGGTTTATATTTGATCCTATATATATATATATATATATATATATATATATATATATATATATAGTACACGTATTGTATTAGTTTCTGTAGATGTAAATCCGTTAAAACTCCAGTGTTTATAAAGATTGCTTAATAACATGTTTAGTATATTTTTTTAAATTCATACAAACATTATTGGTTACATATGTGCATACATGTTTCGGTTGTACTCTTCACAGAGAGTCAACCTCTTCAGACTAAAGAAGACAAGGAATTGAGATGAATTTGAAAAAATTTCCCCTTCAGTAAATCTTTTTGGGGGATGAGATATTTTTATATTTTTTTCCCGGTCAAGCACAATATTGGGTTACATTCTTTACTTGCTAATTCTTTCAATTATATATATATATATATATATATATATATATATATATATATATATATATATATATATATATATATATATATATATATACATATACATATATATATATATATATGTATATATATATATATATATATATATATATATATATATAGAGAGAGAGAGAGAGAGAGAGAGAGAGAGTGGGAAGATATATATATATATATATATATATATATATATATATATATATATATATATATTTCATACCTCGGATCGTATATTTTGTAATCTGGACTCTACGGATTACATACATTATAATATATATATATATATATATATATATATATATATATATATATATATATATATATATATATATATATATATATTATAAATGAAAATAAAGTATATCTGGAAACAGCTTTAAACTTGGATACCAGTATAAGAATTCTTTATTTTGAAATATTATTTAAAGATAATTTTGATTTTTAAAATACGTTTAAAATAATATGTATATAAAATACGTTTAAAATAATATGTGTATATATATATATATATATATGTGTGTGTGTGTGTGTGTGTCTTGTATGGAGGGCGGCTTGTGTGTGAGAGTATGTGTTTGTGTGTGCTTGCGTTTGTGTAGAAGTGTTATGTGTGTATAAAGTTTAACATTCGGCTTTGTGAAGTTGTATAAAGACGTGAAAGGGTAATTCGCTCGATTATAGTTATAACAACCCAACCGAATTAGTTGGAGATGCATTATAGTCGTTAATTATTTCATCTTTTACGTTCTAATAAATTTTCTCTTCAGAATTAGGTCATTAAATAAAATCTGTCGCTCTCTCATTTGAAAGAGGGAATTTTTAAATTAGTTTTTTTTTTATTTTCGCGTGCTTGTTTTGTCATTTTTTGTTTGTTTTTTTTCAATTCTATGTTTTTGGGGGGTTGTTTTTTTTTTTTTTTTTTTTTTTTAATATGGCGAGCTCTCTCTAACTCCTAAAAGGAGCCTCTTTATTTTTTACGCTTTTTCAGCATAATTATTTTTATTTTGAAAAAACAAAAAAAAAAATTTTTTTGTAGGGATCAGTTTGCCCCCTCGCCGCCGCCCGTACCCTTTCCCCGTAACGCGCACACGATGCTTATTTTTCGCGCTCCGGTTCATTCTGTCGTCATCATATCATCTTCTAAATTCTACGCTGCGCCGTAGCGCGTTGTTACCCTCCCTACGCACCGACTCTAGGAAGGCTCCCTCTACCCTCACTTTTTCTTCGTCCCCTGATTAAACGTTTTATGGATACAGGCTGGATTCTCTATGAGCGAAGGCTTAGTTGCTCTGTCACGTTTTCAATTTGAAATATCATTTTCATCGCTAAACGCGTAGTTTGAATAGACGCATCTATTTTTAGATAGAGCCAATGAGATTAATACAGAAGTGTGTTTGTCATGCTTAAGTTTGAAATAGCATTTTCGTTTGTCTGTCATATTATTTGATTATTTACTAGTAAGTTAGACACAAGGTCATGGGTGGTTTTGAAATGTGAAGGCACTAGGATTATCGCATTCTGGCCTACGAAAAAAGGTCTTAACAGCGTCGTCGGCATTCCCCAGTATATAGGCCCTTTTGCGATGAATAATAAACTAACCCATTTTCAGAGAGAAAGTAAAGCCTGGGAGGGTGGACCTCCTAGGATTGAACAGAACCCTAACCCTAAACCTAACCCGAACCCATACCCTAACCCTAACCCTAACTCTAACACTAACCCACGCCCTAACCATAATCCTAAACCTTGCCCTAACCCTAAACCCTAACCTAACCCTAACCCTAAACCCTAACCCTAACCCTAACCCTAACCCTAACCCTAACCCTAATCCTAACCCTAACCTTAACCCTAACCCTAACCCTAACCAAACATAACCTAACCAAATCTAACCTAACCTAACCTTAATCCTAACCCTAACCCTAACCTAACCGTAACCCTAACCTAACCTAACCTAACCTAACCTAACCTAATCTAATCTAACCTAACCTAACTTAACCTAACCCTAACCTAACCCTAACCTTAACCCTAATCCGTACCTAACCATAAACTAACCTAACCTAACCCTAACCTAACCTAACCTTACCCTAACCTTAACCCTGACCCTAACCCTAACCTACCCGTAACCCTAACTCTAACCCTAACCTAACGAAACGAAACCAAACCAAACCTAACCCTAACCCTAACCTAACCTAACCTAACCTAACTTAACCCTAACCTAACCCTAACCTTAGCCCTAACCCTAACCTTAACTTTAACCTAACCCTAACCCTAACCCTAACCCTTACCTTAACCCTAACCCTAACCCTAACCCTAACCCTAACCTTAACCCTAACCTAACACTAACCTTAACCCTAACCTAACCTAACCTAATCAAACCCTAACCCTAATCCTAACATTAACCCTAAACTTTACCTTAACACAAGCCCTAACCTAACCTAACTTAACCTAACCTAACCTAACCTAACCTAACTCTAACCCTAACCCTAACCTAACCTAACCTAACCTAACCCTAACTCTAACCCTAACCCTAACCCTAACCCTAACCTAACCTAACCTAACCTAACCCTAACCCTAACCCTAACCCTAACCTAACCTTAACCTTAGCCCTAGCCCTAGCCCTAACCTTAACCCTAACCTAACCTAACCATAAACTAACCTAACCCTAACCTTAACCCTAACCTAACCTAACCCTAACCTAACCTAACCTAACCCTAACCCTAAGCTCATCCTGAAAGCAACAAAGCCACTTCCGGACTGTCATTCTTAACTTAACGTTGCATTTCTTTCCGTTAGTCTGTCATGCTAAAGTTTAAAATAATATTTCGTTTGTCTGTCATGCTTAAATTTGGAATAGGATTTCTTTTGGTCTATCGGGCTTTAGTTTTAAATAAGATTTCCGTTTGTCTGTCATTAAATAAGATTTCCGTTTGTCTGTCATGCTTAAGTTTTTTTTTAAATGTCCGTTGGTCAGTCATGTTTAATTTTAATATAGGATTTCTACTTAGGTTTGAAATAGTAGTTTCGTTGGTCTGTCATGCTTCAGTTTAAAATTATACTTTTATTTATCTGTCATGCTTCAGTTTCAAATAGCTATTTCCGTTGGTCTGTCATGCTGAAGTTTGAAAAAGTATTTTAAGCGCTAAATTCACAGTTTAAATTTCCGCATCTCACTCTTAGGCATTCTTTCGAGGGGGTGAGGGGCTTAACTATGTATTTTTTATTGCCCCTCTGGCGTTTATATGTTAAATACCTGGTAGGACGCTTTTTAGGGGCACGCTACCAACTTCATTAGTCAGCAAAAAAGAAAGAAAAGGAAAAGGACAACGAATTCTTTTTGGGGGGATTATTTTACAAATAGACTTTATCGACATTTTTCAACTACAGTGAAAAAAAAAGAAAAAATAATTTTTGGAAACTGCAGCGAAAATTTTTTTTTTTTTTTTCAAAAATGTTATCATGATGGAGATTATGTATTTGTCTGTCTCTCTGTCTGTCTGTCTGTCTGTCTTCCTGAAGCTGACACTATATCATTAGTTTTGATCGCTCTCTTTTTATATCTACTTATCATTCCAACATTATTTCAAAATCACGCGTCTTTCAAATGTACATAATTAATTTGTTTTAAAGCTTCTAATAAATGAATATTCGCAAATATACACTGATGATTGGTATTTTCAGATTTCCAGATGTATTTAAAATACTTTCCTCGATAATAATCTTCATAAAAATTATAAATAGAATTAATTAAACACATTGTTTTTTTTTTAATCTATATAATTGAGTTACGTAATTAAATTAGATTGTAATGGAATATGATGGAACAGCCGGCGGCCATTCCAATATTTGGTTATCCGCCCTCTGATTATTCGAACGCACAGAAAGTTTTATTTCAAGAAAGAAAGAGAGAAACAGAGAGAGAAAAAGAGAGAGAGAGAAAAAAGACCGAGAGAGAAAGAGAGAGATAGAAAGAGAGAGATGGAAAGAGGGAGAGCGGTTTAATAAAACAACTAGCAAAAAAATGCGACCGGAGGGAGCATACATTTGCTAGTACTTGTGCACCAAATATTGATTAGGAACCCACGTGCACGACACAGCCCTTCCCCTATGAATAAAATACGGATTATCAAAATAGTATCGATTCAGTTGATATTTTCGAATTATATCAAATAATATTTCTTTTGAAAAAATTGTGTTAAATTTTTAGACGTGCGTTCAGTATGTTTTGAATGTTTAACATCAAATGCTAAAAATTCGGAAACGGCATTTGTAAATGGAATTCTTTAGCAAGAGAATCGGTCTATGTTGGGTGATCGTTAATCGTTACACTACATAGAACTGAATCTTCATGCTAAACATTAGATTTGCGTCGGTCTGTAACGTTTAAGTTTGAAATAGAATCTGTGTCAGTCTGTAACGTTGAACTTTGAAATAAAATTTTCGTCGGTCTGCAACGTTTTACTTTTAAAAAGAATGTGGGTCAGTCTGTAACGTTTAACTTTGAAATAGAATTTCCGTCGGTTTGTAAACGTTTAAGTTTGAAATAGAATTTTCGTCGGTCTGTAACGTTTTGTTTGAAATAAACTTTTCATCAGTCTGTAGCATTTAAGTTTGAAATGGATTTTCGTCGATCTGTAACGTTAAACTTTGAAATACAATTTTCGTCGGAGTGTAACGGATTGTAACGTTTAACTTTAAAATAGAATTTGGGTCAGTCTGTAACGTTTTGTTTGAAACAGAATTTCCGTCGGTCTGTACAATTAAGGTGGAAATAGACTTTTCGTCGGTCTGTAACGTTTAACTTTGAAATAGAATTTTCGTCGGTCTGTAGCATTTAAGTTTGAAATGGATTTTGTAACGTTTAACTTTGAAATAGAATGTTCGTCGGTCTGTAGCATTTAAGTTTGAAATGGATTTTGTAACGTTTAACTTTGAAATACAATTTTCGTCGGTCTGTAACGTTTAACTTTTAAATAGAATTTTCGTCAGTTTGTACCATTTTAATTTAAAATGGACTTTGCGACGGTCTGTAACGTTTAACTTTGAAATACAATTTTCGTCTATCTGTAACGTTTTGTTTGAAATAAACTTTTAATCAGTCTGTAACGTTAAACTTTGAAATACAATTTTCGTCGGTCTGTAACGTTTAACTTTGAAATAGAATTTTCGTCAGTTTGTACCATTTTAATTTAAAATGGACGTTGCGACGGTCTGTAACGTTTAACTTTAAAATACAATTTTCGTCTATCTGTAACGTTTTGTTTGAAATAAACTTTTAATCAGTCTGTAGCATTTAACTTTGAAATACAATTTTCGTCGGTCTGTAACGTTTAACTTTGAAATAGAATTTTCGTCTATCTGTAACGTTTTGTTTGAAATAAACTTTTCATCAGTCTGTAGCATTTAAGTTTGAAATACAATTTTCGTCGGTCTGTAACGTTAAACTTTGAAATACAATTTTCGTCGGTCTGTAACGTTTAAGTTTGGAATACAATTTTAGTCGGTTTGTAACGTTTAACTTTGAAATACAATTTTCATCAGTCTGCAGCATTTAAGTTTGAAATACAATTTTCGTCGGTCTGTAACGTTTAACTTTGAAATACAATTTTCGTCGGTCTGTAACGTTTAACTTTGAAATACAATTTTCGTCGGTTTGTAACGTTTAACTTTGAAATACAATTTTCGTCGGTCTGTAACGTTTAACTTTGAAATACAATTTTCGTCGGTCTGTAACGTTTAACTTTGAAATACAATTTTCGTCGGTCTGTAACGTTAAACTTTGAAATACAATTTTCGTCGGTCTGTAACGTTTAACTTTGAAATACAATTTTCGTCGGTCTGTAACGTTTAACTTTGAAATGGACTTTTTGTCGGTCTTTAGCGTTGAACTTTGAAATAGAATATTTGTCGGTCTGAAACGCTTAAGGTTCAAATAGCATTTTCTTTTGTCCGACCCCCCCCCCAAAAAAAAAAAAATTGAGATAGCATTCTTATCGCTCTGTCAAGTTTAAGTACAAATAGTATTTTAAGTGATTCGTTGTTTTACAGTTTTAAATAGAAATCTGTCTGTCTATCTGTCCCGCTTTTATTTGAAATGACATTTATGTCGCACTTTCCGCTAAAATTTTATATAGAATTTCGTTCGTTTGCCACGGTTAAATTTGACATGGTGTTTTTCATCGGTCCGCTTAAGTTCAAAATATAATTTATTTGGTCTGTCCTGCTGAAATTCGAAATATCATTTTCTTTGGTCTGTCCTGCTTTTAAATTAAAAATATCATTTTCTTTGGTGTGTCCTGCTTAAGTTAAAAATATCATTTTCTTTGGTATGTCCTGCTTAAATTCGAAATATCATTTTCTTGTGTCTGAAATGCTTAAGTTCGAAATAGAATGTTCTTTTGTCTGTCCTGCTTAAGTTAAAATCAATATTTCTTGTATGTCTCCTGCTTAAGTTCAAAATAGCATTTTCGTTGGTCTGTCCTGCTAAAATTAAAAATATAATTTTCATTGGTGTGTCCTGCTTAAGTTAAAAATAGCATTTTTTTGTCTGTCCTGCTTAAATTAAAAATATAATTTTCTCTGGTCTAAAATGCTTACGTTCAAAATATCATTTTCTTTGGTCTGTCCTGTTTAAATTTAAAATAGCATTTTCTTGGATCTGTCCTGCTTGAATTCAAAACATCATTTTCTTTGGTGTGTCCTGCTTAAGTTCAAAATAGTATTTTCTTTGGTCTGTCCTGACTAAATTCAAATTATCATTTTCTTTGGTTTGTCTTACTTCAGTTCAAAATATAATTTTCTTCGGTGTGTCCTGCTTAAATTTAAAATATAATTTTCTTTGGTGTGTCCTGCATAAGTTCAAAATAGCATTTTCCTTGGTCTGTCCTGCATAAGTTCGAAATAGCATTTTCTCTGTTCTGTCCTGCTTAAACTCAAAATATCATTTTCTTTTGTGTGTCCTGCTTTAATTAACAATATAATTTTCTTTGGTGTGTCCTTCTTAAGTTCAAAATAGCATTTTCTTTGGTGTGTCCTGCTTAAGTTCAAAATAGCATTTTCTTTGATGTGTCCTGATAAAATTCAAAATATCATTTTCTTTGGTGTGTCCTGCATAAGTTAAAATATAATTTTCTTTGGTGTGTCCTGCTTAAGTTTAAAATAGCATTTTCTTTGGTGTGTCCTGCTTAAGTTCAAAATAACATTTTCTTTGTTCTCTCCTACTAAAATTCAAAATATAATTTTCTTTGGTGTGTCCTGTATGAGTTCAAAATAGCATTTTCTTTGGTCTGTCCTTCTTAAATTCAAAATATCATTTTCTTTGGTGTGTCCTGTATGAGTTCAAAATAGCATTTTCTTTGGTCTGTCCTTCTTAGAGTCAAAATATAATTTTCTTTTGTGTGTCTCGTATAAGTTCAAAATAGCATTTTCTTTGGTCTGTCCTTCTTAAATTCAAAATATAATTTTCTTTGGTGTCCTGTATAAGTTCAAAATAGCATTATCTTTGGTCTGTCCTTCTAAAATTCAAAATATAATTTTCTTTGGTGTGTCCTGTATAAGTTCAAAATAGCATTTTCTTTGGCCTGTCCTTCTTAAATTCAAAATATAATTCTCTTTGGTCTGAAATGAATACGTTCGAAATAGCATTTTCTTTGGTGTGTCCTTCTTAAATTGAAAATATAATTTTCTTTGTACTGAAATGAATACGTTCTAAAATAGCATTTTATTTGGTCTGTCCTTCTTAAATTTAAAATAGCATTTTATTTGTACTGAAATGAATACGTTCAAAATAGCATTTTATTTGGTCTGTCCTTCTTAAATTTAAAATAGCATTTTATTTGTACTGAAATGAATACGTTCAAAATAGCATTTTATTTGGTCTGTCCTTCTTAATTTTAAAATAGCATTTTATTTGGTCTATCTTTCTTAAATTTAAAATAGCATTTTATTTGGTCTGTCCTTCTTAAATTTAAAATAGCATTTTCTTTGGTCTATCCTTATTAAATTTAAAATAGCATTTTCTTTGGTCTATCCTTCTTAAATTTAAAATAGCATTTTCTTTGGTCTATCCTTCTTAAATTTAAAATAGCATTTTCTTTGGTCTATCATTCTTAAATTTAAAATAGCATTTTCTTTGGTCTATCCTTATTAAATTAAAAATAGCATTTTCTTTGGTCTATCCTTCTTAAATTTAAAATAGCATTTTCTTTGGTCTATCCTTATTAAATTTAAAATAGCATTTTTCTTTGGTCTATCCTTCTTAAATTCAAAATAGCATTTTCTTTGGTCTATCCTTCTTAAATTTAAAATAGCATTTTTCTTTGGTCTATCCTTCTTAAATTTAAAATAGCATTTTCTTTGGTCTATCCTTCTGAAATTTAAAATAGCATTTTCTTTGGTCTATCCTTCTTAAATTTAAAATAGCATTTTCTTTGGTCTATCCTTCTTAAATTTAAAATAGCATTTTCTTTGGTCTATCCTTCTTAAATTTAAAATAGCATTTTCTTTGGTCTGTCCTTCTTAAATTAAAAATAGCATTTTCTTTGGTCTATCCTTCTTAAATTTAAAATAGCATTTTATTTGGTCTATCCTTCTTAAATTTAAAATAGCATTTTCTTTGGTCTATCCTTCTTAAATTTAAAATAGCATTTTTCTTTGCTCTATCCTTCTTAAATTTAAAATAGCATTTTCTTTGGTCTATCCTTCTTAAATTTAAAATAGCATTTTCTTTAGTCTATCCTTATTAAATTAAAAATAGCATTTTCTTTGGTCTATCCTTCTTAAATTTAAAATAGCATTTTCTTTGGTCTATCCTTCTTAAATTTAAAATAGCATTTTCTTTGGTCTGTCCTTCTTAAATTTAAAATAGCATTTTATTTGGTCTATCCTTCTTAAATTTAAAATAGCATTTTCTTTGGTCTATCCTTCTTAAATTTAAAATAGCATTTTATTTGGTCTATCCTTATTAAATTTAAAATAGCATTTTCTTTGGTCTATCCTTCTTAAATTTAAAATAGCATTTTATTTGGTCTATCCTTCTTAAATTTAAAATAGCATTTTATTTGGTCTATCCTTCTTAAATTTAAAATAGCATTTTATTTGGTGTGTCCTTCTTAAATTTAAAATAGCATTTTATTTGTACTGAAATGAATACGTTCAAAATAGCATTTTATTTGGTCTGTCCTTCTTAAATTTAAAATAGCATTTCTTTGGTCTATCCTTATTAAATTTAAAATAGCATTTCTTTGGTCTATCCTTCTTAAATTTAAAATAGCATTTTATTTGGTCTATCCTTCTTAAATTTAAAATAGCATTTTCTTTGGTCTGTCATTCTTAAATTTAAAATAGCATTTTATTTGGTCTATCCTTCTTAAATTTAAAATAGCATTTTCTTTGGTCTGTCCTTCTTAAATTTAAAATAGCATTTTATTTGGTCTGTCCTGCTTTAATCAAAGATGGAATTTGCGCTCGTTTATGACGTTTAAGTTTGAAACAATATTTTCGTGTTTTCCTGCTTTATATTGTAATTTTCATTTTCGTTCCAACTAAACTTTTAAATATAATTTTTATGGGTCCGAAACGTTTTCAAAAAATGTAAGTAATATTTTTATTAATATATTTTTTAATTCGGTAAAACAGACTCAAGGGGGTGACGTACACGCCCGTTTGGGTTAAAAATAATTTTTCGTTTTATTGATGGGGCATTGCTTGTCAAGGCTCGGGGCCACTCGAGGATAAGGGTGCAAATGATTGTAAATTAGACGATGGGGAGGATTAGAAACAATGGGCATAATAGGTTAAAAATTGAAGTGTAGTATCTGTTCCGATGGATACTACACCCTATTAACCGGTATTGTCTTGGCCTTCGGGGTTTGATTTACGTCGGTCTATGGGTATGTCCTGAGCCGTTCTAGGAGGTCCACCCTCCCAGGCTTCACCTTCTCACCCTTTGAGAAGAGGTTAGTTTATTGCTTATCGCCTGAGGCGCGCCTACCTGGGGAATGCCGACGGGGCTGCCCAGGCATTTTTGACGGTCATAAGTGCTCTTCTCTTAGAGTGCTGACTTATAAATTCCCACTTTCCGACCTTGTGTCACATTTTACTCTGTGGGAGGTAGATAAATATCACTTAAATAGAATTGATTTTCTAAGAGGACGGGACGACAACTATTCAAATTAAATTTTCAGACGGTCATGCTGTAGTCGTTTGGGAAGCAGTCTTGTTGTATCTTGTTCCACAGATGCAAATTTTTAAGAAACAAACTTTGTTCAGGGAAGTTCCGCTTTGTTTTGTGATAAATCGATAGAGAACGGAAAGTGTTTTGCTGTGGTTATAGCCAAACGAGTTGTTGCTGTGAATGTTTTACAGGAGAAACAGGGATTGGGGATCAGTCGAGCACTTACTATGAGCTTAACGATAAAGTGGGGGGAGGCTAGGAACATCTCTTATGTTCTGTGGGGACGACGAGGGATTATCTCCGCAATATATTACGGATTCGATTTTGTACACTGTCAAGAAAAAGTGCTCGAAGCGGCAATGTTGTAGTCAGCTGGAAAGCAGCCCTGCAGTATCGAGTTCCATAGACGAGTAATTCTAGGGAAAACACTTAGCTAATTGAAGGTTTGTTTAGTTTTAAGCACAAAGAGGGAGAAAGGAAAATTAAAGACAGCGGTTGTAGCTAGACGAGTATTTTGTAGGTGTTTTACAGGGGGGGGGACGCATATATTGAAGCTCAGCCCAGAACCTGCCATAGAAATAAGCGTAGAGCAGAGAAAGACTAGCAACGTCTCTTCTGTGAGAATGAAGCAGTGGGGAGAAGAAGACAGCATGGCCGACTAGATTTTGAAGTATGTTTTGTACTCTGTCATGGCAGGATAGAGTGCTATGAGCAGAACCTCCCCATCAATGACAACAGTAATCCACTTGAGGACGAATCTGGCTCTCATACAAATAAAGGATTGCATCAGGAGTGATATACTTTCGGGAGCAGTGGAATGATCCAACCGTTTTTCCAGCAACCTTAGTAATATATTGGTGTAAGTCTTCTATTTTAGGTCTATCGTGAAAGTCAGTACTAGAATCTTAGACTAACTGACATACCTATTTACACCTTTTTTAATGTACTTATATGTAAGAACTTACCAAGGCCAATAAAATAATACGAGGATTTGAGTTATTCAACTTGTCAGTTGGATGATGCACAATGCTATGAGAGGATTGAAAAAAGGACGACATGGACAAAATTGTATTATTTCAAAAGACAGCTCGACAAGTTGTTGTTGACTTGACGACGACCATGTAGTAATCTACAGGGAACCATTCCCCTGGCAATACGTTCTGAAGATACACTGCTTGCTTTTAGATACACAGGGTAATAAAGGACAACCATTTGATGAGTTCTTGCTGTAAATGCTTTACACGTTCCATGTTAATAACGTTAGGATAGAGAAAGACTAGCAAGGCTAATGTTAGGAAAAGAATGCAGGTTAAGGTTAGGGTTATGGTTAGGGTTAGGGTTGGGTTGGGGTTAGGGTTAGGGTTAGGGGTTAGGGTTAGGGTTAGGGTTAGGGGTTAGGGTTTAGGGTTAGGGTTAGGGTTGGGGTTAGGGTTACGGTTAAGGGGTTAGGGTTAGGGGTTAGGGTATGGGTTGGGGTTAGGGTTAGATTTAGGGTTAGGGGTTAGCGTTAGGGTTAGGGTTAGGGTTGGGATTAGGTTTATGGTTAGGGTTAAGGTTAGGGTTAGGCGTTAGCGTTAGAGTTAGAGTTAGAGTTGGGGTTAGGGTTAGGGTTGGGGTTAGGTTTAGGGTTAGGGTTCGGGTTATGGTTAGGGTTCGGGTTAGGGTTAAAGTTGGGGTTAGGTTTAGGGCTAGGGTTCGGGTTATTGTTAGCGTTAGGGTTAGGGTTAGAGTTGGGGTAAGGGTTAGGGTTGGGGTTAGGTTTAGGGTTAGGGTTCGGGTTATGGTTAGGGTTCGGGTTAGGGTGAGATTATCTCCCACTAGATTGCAAAGTCGATTTTGTATTATATCAAGACAAGGAAAAGTGCTCTGATCAGCCATGCTCCATCTGAGAACGTATCTGATTTTTATACAAGTAGAGGATTGTATCAGGAGCCAGGTACTTTCTGGGGCAGTGTTGGATATAAACTTACCTTCACGGGTTTGTACGTCGGCTGGTGAATCTTGTTGTTCGGACTGGGCCTTTTTACAACTGACTCGGTCGAGAGTCAGGAACAAGAGATCGACAAAGCCTCCCACTGTAGTGACGCCACTTCCGACTTCCGTTTTGGCTCCCACCTTTTCTTTCATGGAGCCCCTCCATTATCTGCAACCACCACAAGCGGTAGCATGATCTAACCAATTTTCCAGCAACCTTCCTAAAAGATTCGTGTGAAAGCCTTCCATTTCAGATCTGCAGTGAAAGTCAATCATATGAGCTTACCTAAGCAAAGAGATGGCCATTCATTTCAACTGAAGAAAAAAGAGAAACCAGAGCGTTGGTAGTGAAAGGAGAGGAGCTTGGTTTAGAAGTGTGAATATAACATGCCTAATTTTCATCCCACGTGCACCACGTGCTTAACGTCGAAAACCTTCAAAAGAGAAACTATGTTGATGAATAAAGTCGAGTTTTGTTTAAAAGTTGTTGTTTTATTAACATGGCCCTGGACTTATTTAGATATTTGTTATGAATTAAATTTGGTAAATGGTATTAAACATTGGATCGATAATAAGTTCAAATAAGTTCTAATTAGTTGTATATTCTTGAATAAAAAAAAACGAAAATTACCCATGATTCAAAATACAATTTGGTAAAGGGTAATTACTATTTATCTATTTTAATAGATATTACTCTTCCGTGTCATTCCACCCCAATGCATAATGACACGCGTGGCAGTGTGACGTCTCCGCTCCAATCGGCCTTTGGCGCGCATCCAGGAAGACGACATGATTGGTTAGGTAACAAAGACACGTGGTTTGATTTTGAGTACCTTGTGATTGATGAACTGAAAAGATCTCTAGGGGACAGACAGAGTGGTGTTCTCATTTATTATACATATTAATATAGGTATATAGAGAGCGATAAAGGGAGAGAGAGAAGGAGAGACAGAGAGAGAGGAAAACAGAATGACAGATGAGGAGGCCTTAGTACTTAATATATAAACATTCTCGACTTACATTTTTGGAAAAAAAAGAAAAATATATTCTTGAGTTCATATAATTTTATTTTTTTAATTTGGTGGGTAGAATCGAAACTGAACACTCAATGTTTCAGTTTGATACTTACCCAACTAAACAATTCAAACATTTGTTAAGTCAATTTTTGAAATAACACTCATAAGAAAAATCGGATACGCGTATTTGAAATATTAAGAGGGTTTATTATACATATAGATCTAGGTATATAGAGAGAGATAAAGGGGGAGAGAGATAAGTAGAGAAGGAGACATAGAGAGAGATCAAACAGAATGGCAGATGAGGAGGCCTTAGTACTAA
>OY744551.1:7151842-7159342 GCA_963556195.1 Sepiola atlantica
TATGATGAAAACAAAAAACCCTGAATGACAGTCACCAATAGGTCGGACAGAAATCAAAGAGGGGTTCTCCGTTCAGGAGTGATCATAAACCCTGATAGTGATGGTGATGCTGTGTTGAAAAGGCTATCGTCTTTGTAGTTGCATTTTCTCGACCCTTCGGCCGGGAGGGAGGGGGGGGGGTCGATGGCATCAAAGTGTAGTATATGTTCAGCCTTCAATCAGAGGAGGACAAATCGTTCTCGAATTTTATTTTTGCCCCATCAAGATTAAACTTTTAACTTTTTTATGTACTAATCCTAAATCTAACCCTAACCCTAACCCTAACCCTAACTCTAACCCTAAACCCTAACCCTAACCACTTATCAAGGCCCAAAAGCTATTCGAGGATGATATTTAATGAGTTTTATCAGATGTACAGTGCGACAACAACGTTATGATTTTTTTAATGGAATTCGATCCAGACAAGGCATGAAGCCACTAGATGTGTACCGATGTTGAAACTTGGCTGTATTTGATTATTTAAGTAGACAGCTCAACAAGATTTTGTTTACATTAGACTTGAAAACGACCCTGTTGTAATAACATGGGAAGCATCGGCGAGGTATTATGTCCCAGAGACGGGTAGATATTGACAATAAACTTTTTTGTAACGATATTGCCCCTGGGTGTATTGGGTAGCTATTGCGACGAAAAGTGTGTTAAGCCAAATTTTTAAATTTGCTTAAGAATATGTAGTCTAACTGAGTAAGATAGTATTTTTCTGTCACGCTTAAGTAAAAATAGCATTTATGTTTTTCTGTCACGCTTGAGTAAGATAGTATTTTTTTGTCACGCTTAAGTAAAAAATAGCATTTATGTTTATCTGTCACGCTTGAGTAAGATAGTATTTTTCTGTCACGCTTAAGTAAAAAAATAGCATTTATGTTTAGCTGTCACGCTTGAGTAAGATAGCATTTTTTTTCTTCTGTTATGCTTAAGTAAAATAGCATTTTCGGCAGTTAAACTTAAAATAGAATGTCGGTAGGTCTGTCACAAGTTAGGTTGAAATAGCATTTTCGTTAGATTTTCATTATTAATTCTTGTTTGTCTGTCACGTTTATGTATGAAATAAGATTGTTATTGTTCCGTCACGTATAAGTTTAAAATACAATTTTTTCGGCTGTCGCGTTTCATTTTAAATACTATTTTTGGTCTGTCACATTTAATTCGAAATTACATTTTCTTTGTTCTATTATACCTTAGTTTGAAATAGCATTTTCGTAGGTTTCATAGTTGAGTTAGAATTGCATTTTCGTTAGTCTGTAACGTTTAAGTTTGAAATAGAATTTTTGCTGGTCTGTCGGAATACTATTTTTGCTGATATGTTTGAATACTATTCTCCTCGGCATGTCGCGCTTAATTTTGTATTGTATTTTTATGGTTTGTCACGTTGGTGCTTCTATAATAAAAAGCCGAAAAGAAGTTTTTCTTGTCTTTTAGTGTTGGAGAGGTAAATAAGAGGCAGCCTCCCAGGCTTTGCCTCCCCTCTTTGGAGAGGAGTAAGTTTATTGCTTACTGCCTGAGGCGCCCCTACCGGGGAATGCCGACGGGGCTGCCCAGGCAATTTTTAAACCCCACTTTCCCGACCCGACCTTGGGTCACATCTTACTTGTGGGAGTAAGAGAAAAACTGGCCTTGTGCCTAACTCCTGGAGAGGAGTAAATCAATACTGTGTAAGGAGAACGTCGATTAGACATAAAAGGGTTAGGGCTTAGGATTAGGGCTTAGGGTTGGGGTTAAGGTTAGGGTTTAGGGTTAGGCTAGGGTAAGGGTTAGGGTTAGGGTTAGGGTTTAGGGTTTAGGGTTAGGGTTAGGGTTAGAGTTTAGTGTTAGGGTTTAGGGTAAGGGTTAGGGTTAGGGTTTAGGGTAAGGGTTAGGGTTAGGGTTAGAAAAATATTGTTCGAAAGCTAGAGCTGTCGTGAAGAGTTACCTGCCCCTTATTTACCTCTCCAACACTAAAAGACAAGAAAAACATTTTTTCGGCCTTTTATGATAGAAGCACCGTCACGTTTTATTTGAAAATACATTTCCATTGATACGTCATGTTTAATTTGAAATAGCATTTTCTTTTTAACTCTCTCATGCATTAGTTTTAAATACCAGTTACGTTGGTCTGTCAATCTATATTTCAAGTAGCATTTTTTTGTTATTACTTTTCACACTTAAGTCTAAATTACTATTTCTTTGGTCTGTCACACTTGACTTCGAAATACCATTTCTTTCGTCTGTCACTCTATCTCTAAATGCGTATATATGATGGACGCAGTTTAAGGACATCAATTCTCGGTTTTATTTATTCATTTATTTATTTATTTATGGTTTATTTCTGAGTGGGGTTCGTAAGTAAAATCGAAAAACGAAATCGAGGCTCTGTTTGATCGGGACGTGGCGCGCGGGAAAAGCGTCTCACCACCGATCTGCACAATACGGTAATCAGTCCGTGTCGACAGGGAACGGCGACAAAAGAAATAAGACGAAAAAAAACAGACCTTTTCGAACTGAAAGTAATTAATTATGAGCCAATGGGGTTCGGGGAGGGGAGGACAGAGAAAATGTTGAACAAAAGGGGATAGGGGTGCGGGTGATGAAAGGAGACACAGAGAAATGTTGATAGCTTTTGGAGCTAGGGGATGAAGGATGGGGTTATTTACTTTTTTTCTCTTCTAAATCGATACCTGTACGTCGCAGCGGCAGACAAGACAGGTAACCTATATTGTTCGGGTAGTGACATGGTGACTGTAATCTGAGTAAAAAAAATAAGTGCTTTATTATAACACGGATGTACACAAAAGATTAATAGATTAATATATATATATATATATATATATATATATATATATATATATATATGTTTGTGTGTGTGCGTGGCTGTGTGCATATACATGTATATATATGTGTGTGTGTGTGTAAGGGTGTATGTGTGTGTATATATATAGAGAGAGATAACTTGATTAATATACATATAATAAGAGATAAAAACCTTCCAAATATATGTAAATATTAACAAACATAGGAAACTCCAGTGATAAAAAATTATATATATATATATATATATATATATATATATATATATATATATATATATATATATATATATATATATCTGGCAGCCATTTTGTTTTGTATTATTCTCTACACAGTCGGAGAAGAATAAAATATTATTCTTCTTCTGGTCTAATTATTTTTGAAAAAGGGATGTCTTTTCCCGAAATATCAAATAGTGATTTTTAATCACCCGGACATCACACGAACAGCTAAAACACTCTTGCTGTTATGTAAGAAAAAAAAAAGGAAAAAAAAAGGAAAAATAAATAGTAAGTCTTATATCGTATTCGATTTATTGTTATTGTTTTTGTTCCTTTCCTTTCAACTTGCATCTTACCCGGAATTGCATTGCCCACAGCCTTTCAAAAACTTACTACTAATATATATATATATATATATGCGTGTGCGCGCGTGTGTGTGTGTATAAAATATAGATGTGTGTAAGTGTGTATATGTGAGAGTATACATAGAGATACAACTTGATTTATATACATTTAATATAATAAGAGATAAAACATTACAAATAGATGTGAATCGTAACAAACATAGGAAACGCGACTGATAATATATATATATATATATATATATATATATATATATATAGAGAGAGAGAGAGAGAGAGAGAGATCACCGAAGTTAAGCGGCGTCAAGCCTGGCCAGTACTAAATGGGTGACCATTTGGGAATACAAGGTGCTGTATGTGCTCTCTGTTTATCTCGACATTGTTTCCAGTCGTCCTGTATTACTACTTGCCATTGGAATCAAGCAATGCCGACTCAGGAGAGCGGTTGTTGAGGATTGCGCAACCCTTGCAATTACAAATTCACGCGCGGGCAGCCCCTGGTAGGGCACTCATACGTCGAAATCGACGGGAGAGTCCATCATATATATATATCAGGTCGTTCGATTTGATAACCTTTTTATACACACACTTTTACTTTTCATTACTTTATATTGTTTCTTAAATTTTTCAACATTTGAATTTTGTCTATTCTACTGACAACTTATCCATCTATGTAATTCCTCCCATGATAAGGATTTACTCTTTGAAAAGCGTGGCTTAAGGAAAGAAAAATAAACATGTTTTTATATCGAGTACACATTGCCTTGAACAATCGAAGATGAAATAGATTTGTCATCTGTACATCTTTGCCTCTTGTCCTTCATTTATCCTTATATATATATATATATATATATATATATATATATATATATATATATATATATATATATATATATATATATATATATGAGAAAGGAAGGATGAGAGTAATCCGACGTAATGGGAAATGAAAAAGGAAAAACCAAAAGATTTTTTTTTTAATGTATTCATCAACGTTTTGTCTTTATTTGTAAGACTTCCTCAGGATGATAATTTTAAGAAAAATGTCATGCAAGTACATAGAAATATTGGGTTGACATGATGGGTTGATGAGAAAAAGTAGTAGCCACTGCTGGGATCGCAGGACCAAGGTCCGGGCTGAGAGAAGTCGGTGGCAGAGAGTGAAATGAATGTGATGGCTGTTAGTGAAAAAAAAAAAATATATATATATATATATATATATATATATATATATATATATATATGCTGGGAAGCCATGAAATTAAATACTGTTTTGTTTTTAAATTCCCGAAACAGTTTTTCATGGTAAACAACTGATGATCCCTCCAATAATGTTAGAAGCAAACTAATATAATAACTGAAAAAGTTAAATTCACTTACATGAGTGATTTTCAACTGAACGACTTGGGACTTATGGTTTTTTTGGGTTTTTTTTTAAGTTTTATTATTAAGTTTTTTTGGTTTTTTTTGGTTTTTTTAAAATATAGTTTTAATGGTTGAGAAACTTCCAAGACTATATATATATATATATATATATATATATATGTGTGTGTGTGTGTGTGTGCTTGTGTGTGTGTGTGTGATTGCGTGTGTCCGTATATACATTAACTAGGTTTCCTCCTTAAAATATATCCACCCTTTGAATCGTTATAACTCGTTCAATTTACTGAGTTTAACTGGCAAACAAGATTAAAAGTAAGAATACACATTTTAAAATAATGACAGTAAAATCAAAAAAACATTTTACATTATCTTTTAATATTAATTTATTAATTTGATAAAAATGTAAAGGATTCTTGGGGTAATTTCAAAATGTTCATAAATAAACCCTAACCCTAACCCTAACCTTAACCCGATGAAATGTTGTAAGCCGTTTGTAGAAGCATCATGATATGAAAGTTGTATTGAGCAGAACGGGTTAGGGTTAGAGTTAGGATTTATTTTATTAACCTTCTTATACGTTTATTAAAGGTTAATTTTTTACGTTTTTCATTTTATTTTATCAGTCTTTTTTGCAAGTTAAAATCACTAAATTGAACGAGTTATTCATAACCGTTCCGCACAAAATTGCTGCCAGACAATCAAGTCATCGACTTTTGTAATCAAATGTTTCACTATTTTTCTGTGAATTCTGAGAAAACTCTTTTTGATTTTGATTTTATATTTTTGCGTTTTTATATTTTCATATTAAATCAATTCATTAATAGTTTTTCGCGTGTTATTTTTATAACATCATATAAATCATCAGAGAAACATTCCATATTTCATTTAAAACCATTTTATTGACACATAATTGTTTCTGCATTCAAGTTATCGAACACTCTCGACTAGTCTTCTCTCTGTGCCCGCTTCTAATTACATAGAGATTCTAATTTACCTTAATTACGTGACAGTTGCCGAGTGGATATGGCTGGCCCGATCGTCTGAAATTGTTACTGCAGAGAGCAGTTGGTATTTATAATTCAATAGTTATTTATAAATATTATATATATATATATATATATATATATATATATATATATATATATATATAATATATATACATATATATATGATATTTTATGAATATCAATTATTTATTACCTACAGACATTGATGTTTTATGCTTACGCAATCTTAATTCCCGACGGTCGGCGGGCGCGAACTCCGATCACAAATCGCCACTGAGCGTTACCTGTTGGCCACCAGAAATTAGCTTGGAAGTTAGGAGGAATTTAACTTTGTAAATGCCGGCGGGTATGTACCAAAAAGCAGTGAAGAGTTATCAACAACTACAAACCGTGTTGGATCTCGCAATATATATATATATTTATATATATATATATATATATATATATATGTGTGTGTGTGTGTGTGAGTGTGTGTGTGTCTTAGTCTATCGGGACTCTCTGACTGCAGTTTTAATTATTAACGATAATAATCCCTTTTCCGCTTTCATGTCTGCGTGTATGCCGCCAACCTCTCTGTTGATCGAACACTGGGTTAAGCGAGATTGTCGACTATATTTAGCGATACTTGCTTATTTATTGCACAGTTACCAGTAAAAGACTCGTGGCCAATTGCCAGCAGCTATCATTTTTTTACAATAACGTATCTGCTTATCAAGGCCCAAAGGTCCCTCGAGGATAAGGGTTTCAGAGTTTGATCGGTGGGACAACATCGGGATCACCGACACGACGGTTGTTGCAGCGCCGAAATTGATTATTTACGGGGACGGTTCAACAAGAACTTGTGTACATTGGACTTGAAGACGACCATATTGTAGTCGACTGGGGAGCAGGCTCGCGGCACTGTGTTCCACAGACGGGCAGCTCTAGGAAAGAAACTCTGCCCATGGAAGTTTCGTTTCGTCTTGGGCACGCAGAGGGGGGGGGGCGGAAGGGAAATCATTGACAGTGGTAGTAGCTAGGCGGGTTCTAGTTGTGAATGTTTCACGTTTTCTCGGTCTTAAGTCGAACCTGAGAAAAGGTTGAATTCTCGTCTTCCCTCAGGTGCTCGTGACCTGGCCGAAACACATGGACGTTTTAGGAATACACGTGCGCGTTTCGACAAACATTACAAGTGAAAAAAATAACTTAAACAGATAAGAGGTTACTACGACACTCATTGAATTCAATTTTTGACTGACTATATCATTATTTACGCACAGATCTTAATAATTTATGAAATGTTGCTTCCTTGTGCCTGTTTTACAAGTACTTCAATGGATTGTGCTCTGATGAGCTTGCTGCTCTAGTGCCCCCACGACGTAAATTCACTAGACTAACCCGACAATCTGCCAAATCCCATCCATTCACTGTGGAGGTCCCCAGATGACGAAGAGCTTTCTACTCCAAAAGCTTATTTCCTCGTGCTGCTGAAATATGGAACTCCCTCCATGCGCTCTGTTTTCCTGACGGTACTGACATGCAGAAATGCAGAATGGAAAATAATACGAAACGCCAGTACATGTAGAAATTAAGACGACCCGTGTAGATTATGTCTGAATGAGAAATTTTGGACCAAGACTAGAATAAGGACCCCAGATCATTAACACAAGACGCGGGACATGTTTTGGAAATTACCGGTTGACC
>OY744551.1:7161842-7169342 GCA_963556195.1 Sepiola atlantica
TTAGATGTATATATATATATATATATATATATATATATATATATATATATATGTATATATATATTTATTATATTTTAGTCAAACTTTCAAGGTTTAAGCTTAGTAGATATTACTTTTAAATTCCAGAACATGTATGAATACACAATAGAAAATTAGATTCCAAGGACCGTCTATTTATTAATTCTCAGAGGAATCCGTTTTGTTTTACGGTCCGTTTCATCATCACTCAGACAAACAAAATACAGAGTTGTGTAGTCCGAGGAAAGAAGCTGGGAATGTTTATAGTGAAAGGGTTGAATTTTACTGCTCGTCGGGTTGGTCCCGGGTATTTAAGTTCGGAGGGGCACATTTCGTGGAAGTACTTGCAAAACAAGATGAAGGATAGAGGTTGGAGCTTGGTTTCACAAAAAAGGGGCCCGTCAGTTTTTAAACCAAAAAACACTATATTAGAAGGGTCCCCTTTTGTTAGATTCACTTCTTGTTTTTTTTACTTCCGGCCTGCTTTACGTTTCTTAACAACATGCTGCACGAGGAATAAACAAACAAAAACACAAAGTGTAAAAACACGTTTCCGAAATAATAACGTTATTTTATTGCTATGGTTTATTGAATGGCTTTGCTTCCAATAACGCTGCAATATTTTATCGACTTGTTTTTCGCAACAGTGACAGGGAACATTACTCCCCATGTATATTAGCGCTTTCTTATTTTTTTCTTTTGCAAATATTAATTTGTTTTCTGATTTTTCCAGATTATTTTGTAAATATATTTTTGGTTCTCTAATTTATGCAAACGACACAACCATCTATGGCAACTCTACGAAGAGCAACAATAGTCATATTCTTTCTTTCTCTCTCTCTCTTTCTCTCTCTCTCTATCTCTCTCTCTTTCTCGATCTGTCTCTCTCTCTCTCTTCCTACCCTGAGCAAGCGGTGCAATGGGGAAAAGGTGACTGGTTACTTTTTAAATGCGTCCAAAACTAAGCATCTCTCTTTTCACCACCAACGCTCTGATTCTCTCCCTTGCCCCAATTGAACTGAATGCCTCTCATCTTGAGAAAGCCCCCTGCTTTGACTAGCTTCTGGGGCTGATATTCACTCCTTACCTGAAATGGAAGACTTACATCAAATCCGTTGCCAAGATCGCTGGGAAAATGGTTGGATCTTTCTACCGATCCAGAAGGGGTCCTACTCCTGAAGCAATCCTCTACCTATATAAAAGCCAAATACGTGCTAAGATGGGGAGGTACTGTTTCCACATTTGGGGAGGTGCTGCTCAGAGCAACCTTTCCTGCCTTGACAGAGTACAAAACCAACTTCGAAATCTAGTGGGCGATGTCCTCTTCTCATCTCTACTACCCCATTCTCACAGAAGAGACGTTGCTAGTCTTTCTCTACTCTATCGTTATTTCCATGGCAGGTGCTCGACTGGTCTTCAATCTATAGTCCCCCCACTGTAAAACATTCACAACAAACACTCGTTTAGCTACAACCACTATCAGTAATTTCATCTTCTACCTCTCTGTGCCTATGACTAAACGAAACTTCCATGAACGAAGTTTCTTTCTTAGAACTACCCGCCCGTTGAACTCAGTACCACGGGGCTGCTTTCCAGCTTACTACAACATTGTCGTTTTAAAGTTCAATGTAAACCAATTCTTGTTACGCCGTTTTCCTAAATAATAAAATTCTGCCAAATTTACACCATCATTACCAATCATCCAGGTGTTGCCTCAGCGTCCACCTGACACTCATTTAACCCTTATCCTCGAGTGGCGTTTGGGCCTTGATAAGTGGTCACACTTTAGTAAAGAAAATTTCGAACCGAGTCGTTTCCATAGCATTAGTTTTAGTTATGGATATTGGTAACCTTCACTAGGTCCCTTCTGTGAATGCCCCATTCTAAAAAAAATAGGAAAAAAAAATAATGTGTAGCAGAAAATCAAGCCAATCAAAAAAGGGTCTTAGACGGATTAATATACTGATTGACCTCAAAATATGGCAAGATTTGTTTTTTTGGTCCTTTTGTACTACATACTAAAAGTTGCACAAGATCCGAGTATGCGAAAGTGTCAAATTTCGAATATGACTTTTTTTGGTTTACAAGTCATTTTCCATTTACATGTGAAGCACTAACTCGGTCAGATGTCATGACAAAGCAATACATCTTGGATTTTAATCCGAGTTTCCAGCGTTAATCTTTCACCTGAAAGGGTTACCAGTGATACTTAATAAACCCTTATACAATATCAATGGGTACCCCTACACCCATTACCCTTGGTGTATCCACCCTGATTCACTTATGTCACAGTGCTTTTTTGAAAACTTTTTACTCTTCATCATCCTTATCCACTGGATCATTTTTCATATTGCCACAATTTCCGTCTTGGCAATGTCCACATGCACTTGTACATTCTAGTCCATTTCTCCTGCAGGTACTCCTTAGGTTATTGCATCTTTCTGAACAGTTGCAATGAAGTATCTGAATCAGTACATCTGGAGCAGGGCGTTTGTCCATCATCACTGGAACAACTTTGCTTCCTTCCACTTTCCACCCCCACTCAGATGGCACAATTTCATCACTACATCATATCCACTCGATAATCTGGTAGTAAGTCTGCAAAGAATGAAATTTACAAGCAGAGGGCGTTGGTGGGAGTCGTTCTGACGTGACGAACGTCTTAACTCTCGCAACTTTCTTGCAGAGCATATTGTATCTAATAGATGCCAGGGAGTCATTCTCTATCCGCATTGAACAAAGCTACCATTGCCTTACAACCATTGGTTTCCACAACATCCTAGTTTTTCGTTGCTTTTGAGCAGTCTGTCATTGTCTTTTCTCTCTTGACGATTCGTTGGTACCCCAATTCTTTTGACGTAGGGGTACTCTGTCAGTATATTGACCCGTCTATCTTGTGTACTGTAATTAGGAGCCAGATATCGGGGGTGGGGGGGGGCAACCTAGTAGGAGAGCTAAAAAGCAAGATGTTTGTCTATGTTAAATTTAAACTTTTGCATGCTTGTACTGTCGGGGAAACAGGGAACAGGGAGGACATTCCAAAGATAAGCGGGTGGAGGAAAGTAGATATAAGAATAGAAAACCTTCCGGCGTCTAGATAAGTGGTAACACCTTAGAAAAAAAAAGAAAAAAGAATAACTTCTTTTTCTCTCAATCCTTTCTGTGATGTTTGGGTGGGGGGTTGTTGCTACCCAGACTTAGGGTCACTAGTAGTGTAAAGCGCGGGCATAATACGTAAAACTTGTGAATAAGAACAACATATGTATTTTTAGGTGTTAAGCTATATATTAGCAGAGTTTGAGAATGTAACAAGATAATTTTATATACTAGATGTGTGGTCTATGTATGTGTCCATGTGGTGTGGGTATGCATTTTTATTTGTGTCGGCTTTCTCGCAAAACAGGTGCTCATGGAAAGTGAGTTAACAATTGCTGAAGCCCCGACCGCAAAAAGAAGATTCCTTCCCCACATCCGTGCTCACCTTCCGTGGAAAGGTCAAGCATTCAATTATTTGACATTCTCCAAAAGGAAACCAATTAAAACGTCCATTAAAACGACAATCGGGACACACTTGTCTTTTCTTGGAAAAAGAGAGGGGGACTGATATATAGAAACTGTATTCATTTATGAAAATCCAAAGAAATACATCTACTACTAATGGAGATTGTGTAGGTGTTTATCTGGGGACGAAGCTATACTACTAGTTTTATTATTAATAGAGAGTTGGTATCTGCGTGTCTGAAGCCGAAACAATACTATTACTTCTATTAATTGTACTATTGGACTTCTATTACTAATGGAGATTTGGTATCTTCCTGTCTGAAGTCGAAACAATACTATTACTTCTATTAATTGTACTATTGGACTTCTATTACTAATGGAGATTTGATATCTTCCTGTCTGAAGTCGAACTATACTATTACTTCTATTAATTGTACTATTGTACTTTTATTACTAATGGAGATGTGGTATCTTCCTGTCTAGAGTCGAACTATACTGTTACTTCTATTAATTGTACTATTGTACTTCTATTACTAATGGAGATTTGATATCTTCCTGTCTGAAGTCGAACTATACTATTACTTCTATTAATTGTACTATTGGACTTCTATTACTAATGGAGATTTGGTATCTTCCTGTCTGAAGTCGAAACAATACTATTACTTCTATTAATTGTACTATTGTACTTCTATTACTAATGGAGATTTGATATCTTCCTGTCTGAAGTCGAAACAATACTATTACTTCTATTAATTGTACTATTGGACTTCTATTACTAATGGAGATTTGGTATCTTCCTGTCTGAAGCCGAAACAATACTATTACTTCTATTAATTGTACTATTGGACTTCTATTACTAATAGAGATTTGGTATCTTCCTGTCTGAAGTCGAACTATACTATTACTTCTATTAATTGTACTATTAGACTTCTATTACTAATGGAGATTTGGTATCTTCCTGTCTGAAGTCGAACTATACTATTACTTCTATTAATTGTACTATTGGACTTCTATTACTAATGGAGATTTGGTATCTTCCTGTCTGAAGCCGAACTATACTATTACTTCTATTAATTGTACTATTTTACTTCTATTACTAATGGAGATTTGGTATCTTCCTGTCTGAAGTCAAAACAATACTATTACTTCTATTCATTGTACTATTGTACTTCTATTACTAATGGAGATTTGGTATCTTCCTGTCTGAAGTCGAACTATACTATTACTTCTATTAATTGTACTATTTTACTTCTATTACTAATGGAGATTTGGTATCTTCCTGTCTGAAGTCGAACTATACTATTACTTCTATTACTAATGTAGATTCGGTATCTGTCTGTCTGATTCAGAAACTATACTATAACTTCTATTAATTGTACTATTGTACCATATTTCAATGTTTAATTCAGGGTGAGTAGTGTAGTATCTGTTCGTTATGAGACCATCCTCCCAGGCATTACCTCCTCATTTTTAATGTAGTGTAATATATGCTCTGTGATTGTAATACTATCCTCCCATGCATTATCTGTTCCTATTTTCTGGAAGAGATTAGTGTAGTATTAGTTCTGCTCTGATGCGACTATCATCCCAGGCATCGCCTACTCTTTGAGGAGAATAGCGTATGTCAACAAGAAATTGTCACAATTAACTTTTCATTAGTTAACTCAACACTTTATATCAACACTAGCAAATTATGCGACCAGGTCCCTGTCGGGTACTAGCACTCCGGAGTTAGCACCTGGGAGTAATCATTGCTAGTATTGTTGGATAATGGCATTATGGGAATTGACGGATCTGTTGCAAATCGTTGGTTTGACTTGCGCGAATTAGTGCGGGTTGACCCGTGCAGTCGAGTGCAGAATAGGGCTTGTTCTCACAGTCGGAGCTCACAGGCGTGACAAGGTCAGGGGTCAATGTTCACCTGCGATATAGGCTCTGTGACGTCACGGGGCTTTGCGTGGGAAGCAGAGTTTTAGTGAGTCTGGGTTTTGGAGGTGAACCTATCAGACGTGGGGTTTATGATGCTGGGGAATTATTTCCCTAATAAAATACAGGCGAAAGATCTCTTCCCCCCCTTCCACGAATGGTTAAGGACTTAATTGATAAGTAATTACGAAAGCATTAATTTGCTCTCTGTCTCTCTCTCTCTCTCTCTCTCTCTCTCTCTCTCTCTCTCTCTCTCTCGACGTTGGTGAATATCTCCAAGCCGATAGATAACTAACGCATGTAATAAAAAGAATTGAAAGTTTAAAAGATTGTTTGTCTTCTGAGTCGGTTATGGAGCTTTTGTGTTGCAGCGGCGTGGTTCACGGCAGAAAGAATGTAGAAAGAATTCAACCACTAGACGACGCACTCCTCTACGCGACGAGGAAAGATTGAAGGTGCGAGAAATTTAACGGTATGCAAACTATATGATGTATGGTGTTAAAAATGACGAGTGATTAAACGAGAACTGCCACGGCCCGTTCCGGGACGAGTATACAAAGCGAGAAGTGCTGCGACCCAAGTATGCAACAGTATCTGATCTATAAATTCAGATGATCTGTCTGTCTCCCTCTGTGTGTGTGTGGAACTGAACACCAATATCTATACCGATAACAACTTCCCACGTAAAGTCTGACGAAGAATCCAATTATGGTAAACATTTCGCGTTAGAATTTCGTTATTCAAGGACAATGCGTGGTTTGTGTTTGCGCCGGACATTAAATAAAAATAATGGTCACTGAATGTTTTCCTGAAATTTGAATGACAATACGCCTCCCAAGGTACCACTATTCTTCAAGCACTTCCAGTTAAGGTCCAGGTGATACTACCCCTCCCTTCTCAGTCTTACCATCCTCACATACCTTTCGTGATAATATTGTTTTATCTTTCAATGTTTAATTCAGGCTGACAGGGTAGTATCAGGCATTACATCATCCTTTCGGGAGTAGCGTGATATATGTTCAGTTTTCATGAAAGCATCGTCCTAGGAATTACCTCCTCCTTACGGGGGTTATTGTAGTATATATTCGTTCGTCATTATATCATCCTCCCAGGCACATATCTTTTTTTTTGGGGGGGGGGTGGAGGGGTCCAGTGTAGTATTTGTTCTGTATTAATGAAATTGTCCTTCCAATGCATCACCTCCTCCTTTTTTTAGAATACATCGTTTAGTATCAGTTCTATTGTCATGAGACCAACCTCCCAGGCATTACCTCCCTTTTTAGGTTGGTACGTGCGTCAACGATATATTGTCACAATTGGCTGTTCACTAGCTAACTAAACACTTACATTGTATATACAACCGAGAATATAGAACATAAGGGAGCCTGTTATTGGGAATTGATGTAAAATTTTAATAGCTTCATCGGTTTTACTGCATATCAACCCTTTTTTCAGGAGTCTTAATTTGTAGGTAAAAATTCACTACTTTTTTAGAGTAGAATTCCAATGTAGTGTGGCGATCAAGAAAGTATTGCAATTAATAAAACAATCATAAATGTGTCGATGTGGTTTTGTTCCGAAGGCTCTCAGAAGGCAGTCGTATGCAATAGCTATTCCTGCTTCGACAGATTGATCCAGATTTATTGGGGTCAAGCCTGCGCAACCGTCTTGACAGGGTACAAAACTAACTCCGGAACTTTATTGGGGATGTTCTTTTCTCGTTCCTACAGCCTCTTTTACACGGAATAGATGTTGCTTGCTTCTATCTACTAGTTATGTTGGTAGTAGGTGCTCGACTGAGCTCCAATCTATGGTCACTCCTGTAAACCGTTCATAGCAAGAAATAGTTTAGCTACAATCAGAAATGTTATTTGCTTCTCTTTCTCTCTCCCTCTCGCTTTGACTCTCTCTGTCTCTCTTTCCATCTCTCTCTCTCTCTCTCTGTATATATCTCTCTCTATCTTTCTATTTTTCTCTTCTCTTTTTCTGTCTCTCCTTCTATCTCCATGTCTCTTTCTCTCTCTCTCTCTCTCTCTATATATATATATATATATA
>OY744551.1:7171842-7231842 GCA_963556195.1 Sepiola atlantica
AATAAAAATTGGCTCAGTCTAAAAGGATGTGTTCTTCACCGACTGGGGACAGATAAACTAAGTACAGGATGTGAACAGATAAAACACTTTGCCCCTAGCCAAAATGTCAAGTTGTTAACGTTGTATATTTACGGGTGACTTTGAACCCTACCTGTACCTGATATCTGGTACGGCATTCACCCTGGGCGAGTTGATCGGCGAGTTGATCGGCTTCCTTCAGATGAGGACGTTTCATGGGAGCGTCAAATTCAAAGCTGTCTCCAGTCACATGTATATCCTGGTTAGGAGAGATGACGACGTTAATGTGCTTGCAGCTCTTGCGGGGAGGTGTCGACGTCCTTCTACATAAAGCGCCTGGTATCCCCAAAATGGTCAACCATCTAGTATTGACCAAGCTCAACGTTGCTTAACTTCGGTGACCTAACGAGAACCGGTGTGTCAACGTGATTATGCCGTTTGAACCGTCCAAAGCTGAAACCTTGTTTTCTTGGAAGTGACTGTCTGTTGGGGTCAAGCGACCAAATTTGACAGTGGTTTGAATGAAGAACACTAAAGTTGTGATCTCGTTAAGTGTGATGTATATACGGTATAATGACGTTGACACACCGGTTACCGTTCGATCACCGAAGATAAGCGACGTTGAGCCTGGTCAGTACTTAGATGGGTGACCATTTTGTAATACCAGATACTGTATATGCTCTCCGCTTATCCCGGCATTGTTTCCAGTCGTCTCGGATTTCTCCTTGTCACTGGAATCAAGCAGTGTCGATTCAGGAGACATGTGGTTAGAGATTGCGCATCCTTTGCTTCACAATTCCACGTTCAGCCACCCTTACAAGGGGTATCCATTGTCTTTCAAGAATGAACGGAGGTTATGTAAGTGTTATGTCATAAAAAAAGTTAAGTAATATTTTATAAGGAATATTTTTTAAAACTCTTTTCACCCCAAATTCAAGTGTAAAAAAGATACTTTGATAGGAGCCAGATTTATGAGGCAACCTGTGTGTGGAATTGGACAGCAAGATGTTTGTTCATATTACATTTAAATTGTTTGCATTTTGTATGGTCTAAGAAACAAGAAACAATAAGAGTTATTACAAAGGCAACTTATGGAAAGCTAGTCGACGATCACATATCAGAATGAGAGTGAAATGATTCGTTAAAGTTAACTGAGGTTGCCCCTCTTTTTCCACCATCATGTCGTGACGTAACAACGACTAACATAAACTAAAAAACGGATCGTCGTAATGATTAGTAAGTGTACATTTAATTTAAAAGATGTTATTACAACAAGGAGAGCTCACAATTTCTTAAGAGTGCATCTTCGAGAGATCATGTACACTGTCATTGATTTAAATATCTTTAGCTTCCAAATTTTTTTAACATCACTCGTTTTATGTCCAAAATTCTAAGTACAATTGTAATTCTTAGTTTAACAAAAAATAGCCCGAACATACAGCTATTTTTGTTCCCACCAAAAGTACATGTTTTTTTTTAACATAGTTCACCCCAAACAGAGCAGACCGCCACTGTAGACGTAAGGGGCTTCTAGGAAAAAGGGTGAAAGTTTTTTGGGGGGTCAACATAAATTGGGAGCTGTGTATGTCAGTACTATCAGGAAAACAGGGAGCAGAGAGAGAGTTTCAGAGTCCAGCAGCACGAGGGTAGAAGCTTTTGGAGTAGAAAGCCCTTCAGCATCTGGGACCTCCACAGTGAATCGATGTGATTTGGCAGATTGTCGGGTTGGTCTAGTGAATTTGCGTCGCAGGGGCACTAGAGCAGCAAGTTTATCAGAGCATAATCCATTGAAGTACTTGTAAAACAAGCACAAGGAAGCAACATTGCAGCGGTGGGATAGGGGCTGGAGCTTGGTGGATAGTGAGGGATCTATCAAGTTGGTGACTCTTTTTGGACCTTGTCTAAGAGGGAGAGGCTAGTGGATGAGGCACCAGCCCAGATGTGGCAACAATAATCCATGCATGGGCGGATGGTGGCTTTGTAGAGATATAGGATAGTGTCAGGTGTGAGAAGTTTACTAGCATGGTAGAGGGAGCCCACCTTCTTTGCAGCAGTCCTGGCAATGTCTTCAGTGTATTTGTTCCAATTCATGTTACCTGTGAAGGTTAGGCCGAGGAGTTTGAATGATAAAATCTCAGGTAGGGTGTTATTTGCCATGACAATCGGTGGTTGAAGAGGTTTCTGTAGTTATTGAAGGAAAGTAGATTTGTCTTTGCGGCATTAAAAGTTACCATCTATTTTGTTACCCCAATCCACTACAGACTGGAGATCATTTTCTAAGGATTCAGCCATTGCCTCAGATATGTCCTCAGACATGTTTTTGGTTAGTTGAATTTTTCTCACATAAAAACAGTTGCGTCTAAAGTTTGCCTCGTTTAGAAGCAAGTGAATAGAGACAATGCATTTCCTAACAACTATCTATGTACCGAATGTCATAAAAATTTGCTCGGTAGAATTTAAAGCGATGGGAAAATTTATTTTGACAATTGTATTTTTACTAATCGATTATAAAAATAAATTCAATACATCCTTGCAGAAAAATATTAAGATTAAAATTAGAGTTCGATACATCCTTACAGATTAATGAAATTCAGATTTCGATTGGTCAATATTTTAAATAATTTGTGTTGTTGTCTTATGTTATTTGGCTTTGTAGTGTCCTTTCAAACGTAGATTTATAACTGTGTCATTGTCTAGGACTCATCAGTGTGGCTCGATGTTGCAAGTGTATCCATATCAAAATTAAATAATTTGTTTTCTTGTGTTATGTTATTTGGCTTTGTGGTGTCCTTTCAACCGTAGATTTATAACTGTGTCGTTGTCTAAGACTCATCGGTGTGGCTCGATGTTGCAAGTGTATTCACATCGAAATAAAATAAAGGGTTTCGTTCGAAATTCTTTCCAGATTCCCGAGTTCGACAGAAATATTAACGAGTTTGAAAAAGATACACCTCGGCAAAGATAGTAGAATAATAAAACATAAATGAATTATTTTTGTAGGATGTCTAGTAACTTTTTTCCTGTCTGTGCATAGTGTCATCCGCAGATAGCAGGCCCATCGTCTATGACTCATCAGTGTGGCTAAACGTAGCAAATGCATCCATACCAACATTCGAAGGAGAGAGAGAAAAAACAGAAAGCAAAAAGATACAAAAAGAGAGAAGTAAAGAGAGAGAGAGAGTTTATGAAAAGGGCCAGTTAGACAAGGTAGACGTTCCATTCCCACCCTTGATACTGACAGCTCCTTCACAAATAACTATCTTATTCCGGACACGGCCATCCATTATGGTAGTATTTTGACCCTCACCCCGTCTCCGTCCCAAATCAGACATTTTTCGACCGGCCAAAATGACCAACGACTAAACAGAAGACATTTGTGCCGATTGCCAAAAATGTACCGAGCCAATTTTTCCTATTATTTGATACTTTTCAAGTTTTACCCCCCACCAACATATATATATATATATATATATATATATATATATATATATATATATATATATATATATATATATAACTATCGTGATCTCTTTTAACGTCGTTCTTTCCCAACTCGGCCACACCGACTGTCAAGCACGCACGGGGTTACATCAGCGTCGATTGGAGACTTTCCAGAAAAATAGGTAATTCGTTGGAAACACTGGATGTTCAACGCGTTCTCGGAAAATCAGGCCAGTTAGCGACTGGCGTAATGTTCGCTTCTGCTAAATTACAATGGTGCGTACTCTGGAAGGGATGGTGAACATATTTGTCTCCAAGACGATATACAGGCTGCTCTCAACATATCGCGATACCCTCAACAGAGAAAGATAGAAAGGAACGCAATGGGGCTGTCGTGGAGTTGGCATTCAGAAAACATCAACAGAACTGCCAGTTACCCTTATTTTTACACACATCTATCTTAAAATTACAACCAGATCTACCAAAGAGCAAGATTTGATCAGGTTCTTCGCAACGTGTCATTCAATCACATGACACAACTTTCTGTACACGTAGGCGTAGTTTTGTAGATCTGGTTGTAATTTGAACATACATGTGTGTAAAAATAAGGTTGTACTACGAAAATGTCCACATTAGTTGAAAATTACACATGAAGATAAAAACAAATCCAGTAGAAGTTAAGAGTAGAACGAGAGCTACGTGTACAGGAAGTAAAGTCATGGGAGGAAGTCTGGAGTGACACGCATAAAAGAAGACATGAAAATATTGCTTTTTAGTAGATTTGCCCGGGGTCTTAATTTTCGTAGAGTACTATTTAGCAATCTGTAGATGCGGCTGTATAAAAATAAGGTTCAATAGGAAATTATAAACGTAAGTTTTAGAGTCAGTAGGAGAATGAAAACTCCCATTGGAAATTAAGAAGAGTTTGAGAACTAAGTGTAAAGGAAGTTGCAGCATGAGAGGAAGTCTGAAGTGACACGCAGATCTGCCCAGAATCTATAGTGAACGTGTTTCGCAATGTTTAGATGCAAGTTCGTAACAATGAGATGTGATTATGCAGTTTACGAAGCGGGATATTTTTTGGATACGATTTTAGAGTTAAATAAGATTTTTACGTTTTCCTTTGTTTATTAAATTCTTAAGAGAGTGTACTGAATAGTTAATCAAATTCCCACCTCCCCATGTCAAAATGGGTTACTAAATGATGTTATTATTTCAGCTCGGTCCGTAAACTGCATAAGTAAGATTAGGATTGGAATTTTTCACATAAGTTTAAGATTAAGGACAAAATAAATTTTAAATCAAATTTTAATTATAATAAAAACGTAATGACAATAATAATAATCGTATGTATTAACATTAAAATAAAGAATGAAATTTAAATAATACTATATGTAATAATATATATATATAGATGAAGCAATCCAACAAAAGATATAAGCGTCAACTAATATCTTATAATTAGTGAAACATCCGGATAAAAAAACTGAAGCTCAATATACTAGATAGAGCATTAATATTATAATATAAAATGAAGTAATAAAATAAGGTGTCAATCTAATTTTATTCGCATTCAAAGTTCAAGCAAAGTATATTAAAGTCCTTAGCTCATGAGTTTTCAAAAATAATTCTTCTCTTCAGTATATATCTTTATATATATATATATATATATATATATATATATATATATATATATATATATATATATGTGTGTGTGTGTGTGTGTGTGTGTGTGTGTGTGTGTGTGAATGGAAGAAAGAGAAACTAAATTATCAATAAAGTCATCAACGTTTCGTCTTCATCAAGAAAAGACTTCCTCAGGATGGTTTAAGAGAATAAAAAAGTTATAAACACAAGTATATTACTTGGAAATAGTCTGTATGTATATAGAATGTAAAAAAAAATATGTATATTCATCTTCTGGACGAAACATGGCCGACTGAAATAAATATTTCGCCCAGAAGATGAACGTAGATATTTTTTTTTACTAATTGACGATCGAAATATGTTGGCCTTACCAAAATGATGTGTTTGTGTCCTTATTTTTGGTAGTATGCTACTCCGCTTTTTCCACATTTCATAAAGCCATTTAACACACACACACACACATATATATATATATATATATATATATATATATATATATATATATATATATATATATATATATATATATATATAAGTGTTTAAAGTTCATTTTTTTTTAAAGCATCTATTGTTAAATTTAATAAGGAATAGGTATAATAAATACCTTTATAAGCATTAAGATGCGATATCAATTTTTTTTTCCATAAAAAAGAAAAACATTAAATCGAAACAGATTTTTTTTTTCGTTTTCTTTTTTTTTTTTTTATTAAAACTAGCATTTTTTTTTGTAAGTTTAAAGGGATACTGATATTTCGCCAAAACCTGGCATCATCGGTCTGTTCAAAATAAGGGTCCTATCTTTAAATTTGAATAACTTGAATTTGAATAACTTCCACAAAATAAAAGTTAAACTCACCAAACTTTATGTGTGTGTAGACTGACCCTTCCGAGAGGTTTTGAAATAAACAAAACAAATTTTAGCCGAAAAACACTTCTTAAAACTAACAAAAACTAAAGTATTGTTTTTTACACTGTTTTGAGTTTTTTGAGCAAAAATAATGTTTTCTAAATGAGGGTACGTTCCTTAGAGCTAATACGGCTCATGCTTGCTTCGGAAGGGGTCCTTTACTTATTCTAAAAAAAAATTTTTTTTAAATCAATAAATAAAAAAGTTATGAATTTTTAAAAATAGGACCCTTATTTTTGCCCACCCTATATAAGTACTTCATGTATCCACATAAAATATTATAAGGAGATATAATTTTTTATGTATCAGTTTTCAGTATTTACTTCAAAAGTGCTCGATACGTAATTAGAGCTAGGTAGTAAGCAATGAAAATATATATGGCAATCAAGCTACACAGAGGCTCCCGCGTTTCATCCCCGGGGGAATCGTCAGGCTAAATGATAGCATTTAGCCTGACGATTCCCCCGGGGATGAAACACGGGAGCCTCTGTGTAGCTTGATTGCCATATATATTTTCATTGCTTACTATATATATATATATATATATATATATATATATATATATATATATATATATATATACATATGATTATTTCTATTTACACAGACATGTACAAAATCTGAGACACTGGCATGTCGATGTTATCGATCAACAGCTATTATAAATTGAGATCTAATCAGGCAGTTTGTATCCCATCTTAACCTTAAATAATATTTGGTTCTTTCCAAATACGATCTACGGTTAAAGTCGGATTCTAACTCTGCCTGGTGAGATCTCAGTTTATAATAGCTGTTGATCGATGACATCGACATGCCAGTGTCTCAGATTTTGTACATTTCTGTGTAAATAGAAATAATCATATATAAAAGCTCTATTTGATATTGAGCACTTTTTATAAACCCGGTTGAAATTCTTCGGATTACTATCCTTTGGATGTTTTACCTGGATTATTATTATTATTATTATTATTATTATTATTATTATTATTATTATTATATATATATATATATATATATATATATATATATATATATATATATATATATATATATATATATATATATATATATATATATATATGTATATATATATATATATATAGTTAGAGAAAAAGAGAGAGAGGGGGAAGATAAATAATATATATATATATATATGTGTGTGGGGGGTGTATGTATTTAAATATATATGTATGTATGTATAGTAAGAGAAAAAGAGAGAGAGGGTGAAGATAAATATATATATATATATTTATATAAATATATATATAAATGCTAATTTTTTTCATTTTGACTACAAAAGTTATTTTGTTTCACGAGAGCAGTTTTAGGGGCTCACGATCCTCAGGTCTTGAAATAACATTATGCATGTCAAGATGAGTTCAGAATCACACAAAGTTTTATGAAGGTGACAGAAACTTTAAATAAAAATTGAAAATGAATACAAATAGAAATAAAACAAAAACAAAAACAAAAACAAAAACAAAAACAAAAACAAAAACAAAAACAAAAACAAAACTACAAGTAAGAAGAAATAAATAAATATATATATATATATATATATATATATATATATATATATAATATGCCTGGATATCGTGCCGTTTTTAAATGTGTTAAAATTATCATTGTTTATCGGCTATTCAAATATTGGCCGCGCGGTTAACGACGTTGGATTTGAGTTGAAAAATACTTGTAATCCAGTGTTTCGAATCGTATGACCGGTGGTGAATAGTCATATCTCTATGCTGATGAGTCTTGATTGAAAAGGGACGAAACGTATACGTACATAGATAATAAATAACAAATATTTTATATTTGTAGCTCCTCGTAAAATAAGTAGATCACTCTAAATGGTAGTACAAACACAGCATGACGTCACTTGCTTTATAATGCATCATTCCTTCTTTAATAGAAGTAGAATGCCTGGATATCAAGCCGCTTTTAAATGTGTTAAATTATCATTGTTTATTGGCTATTCAAATATTGGCCGCGCGGTTAACGACGTTGGATTTGAGTTGAAAAATATTTGTAATCCAGGGTTTCGAATCTCTATGCTGATGAGTCTTGATTGAAAAGGGACGAAACGTATACGTACATAGATAATAAACAATAACAAATATTTTATTAATTTATATATATATATATATATGTCATGTTATATTCTCTCTCTCTCTCTCTCTCTCTCTCTCTCTCTATATATATATATATATATATATATATATATATATATATATATATATATATATATATAAGGTTAATACAACAAAAGATATAAGAAGCAACTAAAATCTTTAATTAGTGAACATCCGGATAAAAATAGAACTCAATATACTGGATAGAGAATTAATAGCAATAGATAAAGGAAAATAATAAAATAAGGTGCGAATCAATTTTGAGTCGCACCTTATTTTATTCTTTCACTTTATATATATTTAAGAAACTATTATGATCTCGTTTAACATCAGCCTTCCCTACTCGGCGGCAGCGACGGTCAAACACGCACGAGTTACTTACATCAGTTGGAGACTTTCCAGGACAAGAAGTAATTCGTTGAAAACACTGGATGTCAAACGCGTTGGCGAAAAATCAGGCCAGTTACCGGCTGGCATAATGTTCGCTCCTGGCAAATCAAAGGGACGCGTACAGAGGGATGATAAACATATTTGTCTCCAAGACCATGTACGCGGTTTTTCGAACGCTTGCTATTCGTTGAAGAAAGTACGCGGCTAAACTTCAAGCTCCAGTCGCCCCCCCCCCTCACACCAGTTAGATCTTCTCAGTAATAACTCGTTTTCCTTCCGCCACTGCAAATAACGCTAGTTTAGTTTTGAGGTTTTTTTTTCAAATCCATGAACAGAGTTTCTCTTCCAAGCACTCCTCACTTGTTGAACACGTTACCTCAGGAATGTTTCCCTACTGGCTACAACATAGTTGTTTTCAAGTTCAATGTTTACAAATATCTGTCGAGCCGTTCTGCAAATTGATAATACTTCTCAATTTCTTTCATAGTCCTGTTTCATCATCTAACTTAAAATCTCACTCATCATTATCCTCAAGTTGCCTTTCGGCCTTGGAAAGTTGTGCACCATTGGTATAATAAATAAATAAATAAATAAATAATAAATAAATAAATAAGATAAGATAAGATAAGATAAGATAAGATAAGATAAGATAAATAAATAAATAAATGAGATAAGATAAATAAATAAATAAATAAATAATAAATAATAAATAAATAAATTAATAAATAAATAAATAATAAATAAATAAATAAGTAAATAAGATAAGATAAGATAAGATAAATAAATAAATAAATAAGATAAGATAAATAAATTAATGAATAAATAAATAAATAAATAAATAAATAATAAATAAATAATAAATAAATAATAAATAATAAATAAATAAGTAAATAAGATAAGATAAGATAAATAAATAAATAAATAAATAATAAATAAATAATAAATAATAAATAAATAAATAAATAAATAAATAATAAATAAATAATAAATAAAGAAATAAGTAAATAAGATAAGATAAGATAAGATAAATAAATAAATAATAAATAATAAATAAATTATAAATAAATAAATAAATAAGTAAATAAGATAAGATAAGATAAATAAAGAAATAAATAAATAATAAATAAGATAAGATGAGATAAATAAATAAATAAATAAATAATAAATAAATAATAAATAAATAAGATAAGATAAGATAGATAAATAAATAAATAAATAATAAATAAATAATAAATAAATAAATAAATAATAAATAAATAAATAAATAAATAAATAAATAAGATAAGATAAGATAAGATAAATAAATAAATAAATAAATAAATAATAAATAAATAAATAAGATAAGATAAGATAAATAAATAATTAAATAAATTAATAATAAATAAATAAATAATAAATAATAAATAATAAATAAATAAATAAATAATTAAATAAATAATAAATAAATAAGATAAAATTCATCTCCTGGTGAGAAGGTTAGACACAAGGTCAAGTAAGATTTTGAAAAACCAGCGCACTAAAAGAAGTGTACTCTGGCCTTCAAAAAATGCCCGAGCAGCCCCGTCAGCATTCCCCGGCAGGTGATTAGCTATTGCTAACCCTTCTCAAAGAGAGAAGGTAAATCCTGCGAGGAAAGCAGAAATCTAACGTTATTATTGGCGCGATAAATGATGTTGGTGCTTCTGATGTTTAACAATGACGCCTTAATCATAATTCTCAATCCTTTCATAGTATTGTTCATCCTCCAATTTAAAATATCACCAATTCCTGGCAAGGTCATGCTCACAGTCGTCTGCGACCAGGACGGAGTATTGATTTACTCCTCTCCAGGAGTTAGGCACAAGGGCAGTTTTTATCTTACTCCCACAAGTAAGATGTGACCCAAGGCACTGAGCTGACATACAGCTGAGGTTATCCAGAGCAGCTGGTTGACTCTTTTGTTTGCGTCTTGTTATCGGTTCTGGCTCAGGTTATAGGCACTCCGGCATTTATTCAGTAGCTTACTAAAGAGATCTATCACCAGGCAAAAAAGTAAGGGAGATAAGCTATCTCCTTGGAAATCTCTGCTTCGGATCTTGACTTTAGGGATTGTTATTGTTCCATAGGTGTGGCTTAATGACATGCTTGTTTGCCACGTTTTTATATGGACAGCCATGATTTTCTTGATTACCAGTGAATTTTATATAATTCAAAGCACCGCAGTATTGATTTATCCTCTCCAGGAGTTAGGCACAAGGCCAGTTTTTATCTTACTCCCACAAGTAAGACGTGACCCAAGGTTGGGTCGGGAAAGTGGGGTTTAAAAATTGCCTGGGCAGCCCCGTCGGCATTCCCCGGTAGGGGCACCTCAGGCAGTAAGCAATAAACTTACTCCTCCCCAAAGAGGGGAGGCGAAGCCTGGGAGGGTGGACCTCCTAGAACTGCACAGGACAGACCCATAGACCGGTGTTAATCAAGCCCCGAAGGCCAAGACAATACCAGTCTATGGGGGTGCAGTATCAATCGGAACAGATACTACACTTTGATCTTAGCCAAACCAGGACGGAGTAATGATGACAGATTTCCTGGCAAAGGGTACCACAATTACAGGAGCCTATTACGCTTCACTTTTGATGAAATTAAGAGAAGCTATCAAAATCAAGAGGCGGGTCAAAATCAGCAAACGTATCCCCCTCCTGCAGGACAACGCTCCGGTCCACAACTCGCATGTCGCCAGATCAGAAGCACGGGTGTGTGGCTATGAAATCGACCCCTCATCCCCCTTACTCTTCTGACCTGGCACCTTCTGACTTTCATCTCTTCCCAGCCATGAAGTTGTTTTTGAAAGGAATGCGTTTCCCAGATGATGCAGCCTTGATTTCCGAAGTTACGACATGGTTGGAGGACAAACCTAGGTTGTTCTAAGAAAACGGTGTCCAGAGCTGCATCAAACGATGGGAGAAATGCATAACTCTGGGTGGTACCTATGTAGAGAAAGACTAATAACTGTGCCAAGTTTCATTTATCTACTGTTATGGAAAATGGGTCAGGGGCATTACTTATTGAACGGCCCTCGTACATATATATATATATATATATATATAGGGTGGGCCAAAATAAGGGTCCTACTTTTAAAAATTCATAACTTTTTTATTTATTGATTTTTTTTTTTTTTTTAGAATAAGTAAAGGACCCCTTCCGAAGCAAGCATGAGCCGTATTAGCCCTAAGGAACGTACCCTCATTTAGAAAACATTATTTTTGCTTAAAAAACTCAAAACAGTGTAAAAAACAATACTTTAGTTTTTGTAAGTTTTAAGAAGTGTTTTTCGGCTAAAATTTGTTTTGTTTATTTCAAAAAATCTCCGAAGGGTCAGTCTACACACACATAAAGTTTGGTGAGTTTAACTTTTATTTTGTGGAAGTTATTCAAATTCAAGTTATTCAAATTTAAAGATAAGACCCTTATTTTGGCCCACCCTGTATATATATATATATATATATATATATATATATATATATATATATATATATATATATATATATATATATATATATATATATATGTATATATATATATATATATATATATACAGGGTGATTCATAAGTCACTTAGCTATTTATTTTTAAAATTCTAAAGTTAAAATATACGGTAATACAAAACAGAAAGTTTATTCAACAAATTCATTTATGGGAGTTTAAAATTACAGCAAATTTTCAAAATTTCCACCTTAGTTCTGCATGCCTAGCTCCATTCTTTTTTGCAAGGAATTTACGACTCTTTTTAGCATATTTGATTGATTATTGTGTTGTGCGAAGGAGGCTTTCTGTTCACATCACGTTTCCATTGCCTTTAAACAAGTGTGGGAGATTCATCAAATTTGGCCATATGAATAACAATAAAAATTCGCTCTTAAATTGTAAATGACATTTTAAATAGCTAAGTGAAGTGACTTATGAATCACCCTGTATATATATATATATATATATATATATATATATATATATATATATATATATATATATATATATATATATATATATATATATATATATATATTGCGTTGGGGTGCGTTGAAAAAAATTTATAAAATGCTTGCTCGCAAATATGTGAGAGCTAAAATTTCTTATTTAAAAACTATATGTTACATTTTCCAGAGTAGTACCCTGGTTTCATTAACAAGCAGTGGCTTTCTACTGTTTAGAAATGCCGTTAGAGTCCATTCAAATCATCAGATGCTCTCGAAATTAAAACACATCGAAGAATTGAGTTCAAAGATTCTACCGGTGATCTTTACACTCTATCATTCGACTTGTTTTTGTTTCATATTATCGCTGTTTATTTGAATGGGCTCTAACGGCCTCTTTTAACAGTTTAATTTTCAATCCACGTCTCTGAAATATGTAACATAGAGTTTGGAAATAAATAATTTGTATATACTAGTTGGCTCTGCTATCGCTTCGCAACGTTCACTACTTGAAATACTTTCAAAATAATAAACATTGCCTTCATAACTTTGTTGTAAACACGAAACAAGATATTTCATATCTGTTAAAATAGACAGCTAAACATTAGCATTTTGGTAATTACGATACAAATTTATTTATGTGACCGTAAAGAAAAGAAAAGAAAGAAGAAAAAAAATTGCCTTTTCACTTTCAATTTAGAAATTATGAAATCAGAAATAAAAAAAGAAACAAATATATTACACTGATCTATTCGGTGAAAAATTAAACTATAAGATTAATAATTCAATACATACTTCATAAATCTCTTATTCGTAACTTGGACATTGTTCAGTTCAATATCAAGAAATCCTGATTTCTTTATATATAATTGTATCACAGTCCATAGTTTTCTTCGAATGTCCGGCTGGCTTGGCAGGCCGAGAGCAGGCTCAAAGCGTTTCAACGAATAATGGCGATAGAGAGGCGCTCTTAAAGCCAAGACAATTCGCGATTGTCTCCGGTGTTGCGTGTCATTAATAGACCAAGGCTGCCGATGAAGTCGCGCGTGGCAGAGCCAATCACTCCACTCGTCTCCACAGCGATCAGTTGAAATATAAATCTGTCGAGAAGATCGGCATATTTTGACCGATTGCGGCTCTCTGCTGATGCTGATGCATGTCCAAGGTTTGTTGCCGATTCTATCACTGACGAGGGCGCAATAGTGTCGACTAAAGTCGCATCCCATATCAGTGACTTACCGTTTGTAAAAGGAATACACCATCAGGCCATCCAGAAGTTTGCCATCCCCTCTGTTAAGGCCAACCGGTTACAAATAGATCGCAACTTGTTGGAAATGAAATCGATTATTCTAAAGAAAAGGAACATTTGAACACAAATGCTAAATATTGGTCCAGGACATAAAAGAATATTGCGAAAGAGAAATATTTGTGACATTAACATCAAAAGAATCATTGAATTAAAAAAAAAACAATAACAAATAATAGTTAATTAATAAAATGGGTTTATGTCAACGAAGTTGTGGCTCGTATCGATCCCGAGCATTGTCTGCTGGTAGACATATCCCACGTAATCAACAATGTCGGGTCGGCGTGAGACAGGTGCAGACGAATAATGTTTCTCGCGATCTTGACTGTATCGCAAATAGTGGTGTGCTGAGAGAAGCCCACTACTGTCTGGTATCTTGTGTGAGAGTGTAAACCTTCCTGCTATACACAAGGATCGTTTCAGATTCAGAATGAAGAAGGGACAAGAAAAGACCAAGACCCTGACATCTGAGTGGGTGAGTTCTTTGCGCGTTCTTAGAGACTGGCCCGCTATGTGAGGACAGTCAACACGCAGACTGGTTGATGAGTGGAAGCACCAACACCCCCATTCCCACCCCCCGCCTCTCCAAAAAAAGCTGTGTAAGACGATAACAACTTGGACGCTTTCATACCATAAGTGTTGTGAAGTAGTCCAACAGTAAAAAGAAGAAGTCAAGTCGAGGTTGGGTTAAGATAACAAGTGTATTAACATAAAAGGTACAAAGGTAAAGAAAACTGACTGGCACTCGGCTAGACAGTTACAATACTGTCCTTTTTCTCCCTGGTGATTGGCTACTCGCACTATTTATAGTGAGAACCGGTGTAGTTTCTCTTCTGTTAGAACGGTCGGTGTAACAATTTGCACAACCAAAGGAAAGTGCCAGCAGCGACAACAGCATGGGGACCCCAGTACCCGTTGACACCCGAGTAATACTGAGATCTGTTTCATACTAGGTATGGTCAGTACACTAAGAGCAACGTAATTAAGCCTGTGTCCGTGGTGTGTGTGTGGGGGGGGATCATCCAGAAAAGAACTGTCTCGTTTGAGACGTCGGATATAAAACCGAATGGGATAAATGGGGTCAAAAACGAAACCATAGTGGCGCTCTTTTTCGACTTTAAAATCTCGGTTTAGTATTTGCGTTGCCGGAGCTTCGCCATGGTGGACGTTCTGCTCCCCACTCTGGAAGACGCCGAGAAATTGGCCAGAAACTGGCTGCAAGTGCAAAACAATTAAATTGAAGACGAAATACCTGAGAAAAAGGCAGACAGTCTCCATCCTCGGCGTCTCGTTATACATACAGCTGAAACGACTCGGCGCAGTTATGAGCCCGTACAGAGACGTCGAGCCAGTCGTCCTTGTCAGAGGTCTCATAAGTGTAATTAAGTGAGACTACACCCTGCGCATGCCGCTAGACAGGGACGGCTTCAATAAAGTACCTGCTCTGCTCGAGCACGAAACATAGACCCTGTCGGTGATAATGGAGGGTAAACGACAACAAACAGGGGAACATGGCACAATTTCTGCCTTAAAAGAACGAAGGCTCCTGTTGCAGTCAGGGAATCAACAACCACACCCGTGACGGTTGGGGAAGGGAAAAAATCAAACAGGGGAGCTGGAACACAATGATACGAAAAAATACCAAAAAAAAACACATACTCAGCTGATAGCCCTACCCCTAAATAGAAACTAGCGGCGACCCAAGAAAATAGGGCCCCTCCTAGAAAGAAACAAAGACAGCAAGAGGTACAACAGCCTCAACTTCAGTCGTCAACTTCAACAACGGCGGAAACGTTAAATAGGACGGCTGCGGTCAAGCGAAAGTTGTCGGCTCCCTCTGCAGAGTCGGAGGGACATGAGACTTTGACACACAGAAAAGCCCCCGGTGCAGAAGAGAGTGGGCACAAGACAAAGGAGACTCAGAAGGACAAAATAAACGAAAGAGCCTGAACCCCATTCCCCCTCTAGAAGACAAAATGGACTAAACCATCACCCAAACCTCGATCCCATCAGAACTTTCGACGCTTACCCCAAACCCACTACACCCAATTAGCCTTACCTTGCTCAGAGTCTTCACAGGCAGCCTCTGTAACTGAAACGGAGATGGCCAGAAGTAAATCTGTCCCCCGAGTAGAGCTGAAGGTCCAAGAATCTGTAAAGATTTGGCTTCGGAGGGCTTTTTCCCTCAAATGTAGAGTTCAGGCCTGCATCACTAACGACTTTTTTTCGCATCATTTACCGGTTGGCTGTACTAACTCTATCTACAGGTCTCGCTTTGACGTCTGCTCTTGTCCCTTTTCTGACAAAGAAAGCGCCACTAGTCCGTAGACAGGTCTGTACTCAACGTCCGTACGAGCATGGCTTGGGGATGCTTGATTTGTCAAGTCATAGACATGCCGAGAGACTGTCATTCCTGAGTCAAACATTGATAGAGGAGTTTACGGTAGGTCCCGAGGTTAAAAACGCCTTTCCCAACCTCATGACCGACGTAGACCAAAGGGTCAATCGCAATTCTTTAACGAATGCCGATCTGCACTCGGAGTAATGCCGGGATCCAATGATCTTGCAGATTTTAAGTAAAATTAAAGTTGAGAACTTTAAGGAGATATATAAAAATAGACATTCACTTAGCTACAAAGCAAGATTCTGAGTAAGGTCGTCGAGTCCTCTAATCTGTCTTAATGTGTATGCTATAATGCCATAGATATGACGTACGTTCTCCATACAACGTGGTAATTTGGAATGGCCGTAAGGGTAGAATGAAAGCGTTCAGATCTAGATGTGGCTCTGAGAACCAGGTTCGCGCCTTATGCTCGTCTGAACTTATCACTTCCGTACACTGAAGAAAGCAATAGACAGCGGAGAAACGCGCATAGAACGTTTTTCGCATTGTTCCTGGAAATTGTTGACGATTTAAATCTAGAAACGTTGCATTACGTGACGCATTTTAAAATGTTACCACTGGTTTCATATGTGATGTTGTTACTTTTAGCGTGTGTGTGTGTGTGTGTGTGCGTGCGTCCGTGTGTGTGTGTGTGTGTGTGTGTATGTGTGTGAATAAAAAGAAAAACTAAATTATCAGTAAGAAGACTTCCTCAGGAGAGTTTAAGAGAATAAAAAAGTTATAAACACAAATGTAATACTTGGAAATAGTCTGCATGTATAGAATGTATAGACTATTCCCAAGTAATATTCTTGTGTTTATAACTTTTTTTTATTCTCTTAAACCCTCCTGAGGAAGTCTTTTCTTAATGAAGACGAAACGTTGATGACTTTACTGATAATTCACATTACATTTGGAATACTATTTCCATTTTTATCATATATATATATATATATATATATATATATATATATATATATATATAAATATTTGTTATTGTTTATTTTTATTTCTATTAATGGACGTATACGTTTCGTCTCTTTTCAATCGAGACTCATCAGCATAGAAGTACGACTATTCACCACCGGTCACACGATTCGAAACCCTGGACACATGGATATATATATATATATATATATATATATATATATATATATATATATATATATATATATATATATACACGTTCATTGTGTTTATAAAAAAGGGAAACTACATAACTCGTTCCACCGTTATATGTCTTTATTTGCTTCAGTTCGTGTTTATCCGTTACACCTCTGCATTGTACTGCCTTTTATGAATCACCTTTATATATATATATATATATATATATATATATATATATATATATATATATATATATATATACAGGGTGTCTCAAAAAAATGTACTCACTCGTAGAATGACGAGAAAACTTTTATTTATGAACATAGAGTGAAATGAAATAGCATCGAATACATGAGACAGATGTAATTGAAGAATCATGTTCGCAAATGTTCAAACTGATGACCATTATTGTTCAAACAAAGCTGATAATGGTTTTCTCGTCATTCTCGTCATTCTAAGAGTGAATACATTTCTTTGAGACACCCTGTATATATATATATATATATATATATATATATATATATATATATATATATATATATATATATATATATATATATATATATATATGTATATGTATATATACAAATTTCCTTTTCTCTTTAACCTATTTTTTGAAGTTGCAGCAAAGACATAGAATTTACGGAAGATGTTTTGTGCTGTTTTTGTCTTCGCGAAACTCTGAAACAAAACAATGATATTAGGCTGAGCGTCATACGATATAATCAAATTGTGTGTTAATTAAATTCGCGTACGAAGCGATAAAATGAACGCGATCTCTATCGAGTAGAACGACACCGCCGCGCTTTCCCGAAAACACGAGAAAAATTGTGCCGTATCGATCCGCGGCGTTGTTAGGCGGTGTTTGCAAAATCGAATTGTCTGAAGAAAACCACACACAGACACAGCGAGGCTAAAATCGATACTCATTCAATGATCGCTGAGATAAAGGGAGGAATTGTTTAAGTGGAACATCTATTTAGATTTGTTTTCCCGGTCATAGAATACCAGCCACTTCGTAATACGGCCTTCTTCGAGATTTATCTAAATGAATAAATGTGAAAGATTTGTTTCATTCATCACATATATATTACCATCAAAACCAGTTACTGTTATTAAAATCGAAAATTCAAAATAGTCTTTTGAAATACTGTATATATAGTAGAGACGAAAGACCCATGCACACACATACCTTCTAAAAGAAATTAATGCGCAATTGTTTTCATTCATCACATCTATATTACCATCAAAACGGGTTACTGTTATTCATATCGGAAATAGAAAATAGTCTTTTGAAATACTGTATATATAGTAGAGACGAAAGACCGATACACACATACATTCTAAAAGGAATACATGCGCAATTGTTTTCATTCATCACATCTATATTACCATCAAAACGAGTTACTGTTATTAAAATCGAAAATTCCAAATAGTCTTTTGAAATACTGTATATATAGTAGAGACGAAAGACCCATGCGCACACATACATTTTAAAAGAAATTAATGCGCAATTGTTTTCATTCATGACATCTATATTACCATCAAAACGGGTTACTTTTATTAAAATCGAAAATTCAAAATAGTCTTTTGAAATACTGTATATATAGTAGAGACGAAAGACCCATGCGCACACATACATTCTAAAAGAAATTAATGCGCAATTGTTTTCATTCATCACATCTATATTACCATCAAAACGGGTAACTTTTATTTTAATAAATGATTCATTCATTCATTTCGAATGAATATGATAGTTTCATTGTTGTCATTAGTTACCTCGATATCTTTCTAATCTGAATTATTTCTAGAAAAACATAAGGTACTTATGGGAGAGACAAGGTGAAGGTTGCCAACATTCATGAATTACAACAGTGCAAGGAAACTGGCAGGAGTAGAACACGGCACTGTCAGGTCCTCATTCCAAGTCGGTGTACACTTCAACCTTGCCACCTCAGAGAGAGAGAGAAAGAGAGAGAGAGAGGAGGGGGAGAGAGATGAAGAAAAAGACATAGAGAGGAAAGGATTTTTTAAGCCAAAGAACAACGTTTGGCTTAAATTAAAAAAACTTACATACAAAGTGCGAATCTTTCTTTATATATATATATATATATATATATATATATATATATATATATATATATATATATATATATATATATGTTTGAAAAAAGAGACGAACGGGAAAAAGGTTAGAATGCAGGAGAAAAACAAAAACAAGAGATTTCGTTCAACGAAACCGGTCAAATCTCTTGTTTTTGTTTTTCTCCTGCATTTTACCTGTTTTCCGTTTGTCTCTTTCTTCAAACATTTTTTTCTACCACGGCATTTCATTTTCATGACTTATCGTGTACCTGACCCCTTATATATATATATATATATATATATATATATATATATATATATATATATATATATATATATATATATATGATATATACATATATATGATTATGATATATATATATATCTATATATATATATCTATATATATATATATATATATATATATATATATATATCTATATATATATATATATATATATATATATATATAGGATCAAATATAAACCAAAGTAAACACTTTTAGTAGATGGAACCTATTGTGAAGAGGATTAGCTCAATATACGAGATAGAGCAATTGTAGAGATAGAAGAAAAAAAGAGTGATAAATATGCGACAATTGTCCAAATTCATTTCAAATTTCAATTGTTCAATGCAAGGTGTATTCAGTAATAAACTAGTGTTTATTATTCTTTCCTTAAGCCAAGGCTTTTCAAAGATCGAGATCTTATCATCAGAGGAGAAATACAGATGGATAAGTTGGCTTTCGAAAAAAACCAAAGTTCAAATATTTGAAAAATATGAAAAATATTATTAAAAAACGCAGTGAAAAAAAGAAAAGTTTCGTAAAAAAGATATGCGGTTTGTCCGGGTGGTAAATTTCCGTTGAAAGGAAGTCCGATGAATTGTAGAACGCGGAAAAAATATTTGCGTAGGAGCAGTGTGGAGAAAAGTGTTCAGAATTATAAGTAAATCCAAACGCACTTAAAAGGAATTGAAAGGAGAAAAGCTGGTCATTATTGAAATACTTCCTGGACCATAGAAAAAGGCAAATGACATCTTGTTCAAAGAGGGTCTAAATCCAAGGGTTTAAAGCGCGAGGGGTCGTGAGGTTCGGATTTGTTTAAAATAGCCGCTACAGGGGTTGGGAAGAAATATATATATATATATATATATATATATATATATATATATATATATATATATATATATATATATATATATATATATAAACGTTTATGTTTTTGCCTTTTAAGGGAAGTGGGGTCTGATCAACTCTGCTGGGAAGCCATGAAATTAAATACTGTCTTGTTTTTAAATTCCCGAAACAGTTTTTCATGGTAAACAACTGATGATCCCTTAAAATAGTGTTAGAAACAAACTAATATAATAACTGTAAAAAATAAATTGACTTACATGAGTGATTTTCCACTGAAAGACTTGGAACTAAAAGTTTTTTTTTGTTTTTTTTTAATATAGTTTTAATGGTTGAGAAACTTCCGAGACTATATATATATATATATATATATATATATATATATATATATATATATATATATATATATATAAAGTAAGGAAATTAAAATCTTTGAAGCACGGATTAGAATGTATTAAAGTGAAATATTTTGAAAATCAACAATCGTGCAATTTTAAATGAAAAATTCATTTATTTAAATTTTATTTTTTGGGCACGGTTTCGTTGTAGAACAACCTTGTCAGGCGAGACTATCTTATAGTTTTTTTTTGTTTCTTGTCTACCTCTTTATTTTGATGGTATTAACCCTGAGGGGTCGAATAGACGTCAAGTTCTTAAGACGTTATAAGTGTAGTCCTGGCGTTATTCAAAGATGTTGATTTCCTTACTTTAAAAAAAGCGCCAATCTGCGCATAACATCGAAAGGGGCCACGTTAAAGAGGCAACACCCTAAGTGAAAGTATTTATGTGGAACGAACTGGATTCGAACTCGGCACACCCAGGTTGTCAATCTGAGTCGTCGATCACTTAGCTACCGTCACCTCCCAAATCTGTTATACAACATAATCGTTTGAAATACTGTATTTATAGTACCGAGCAAAAAGAACCACAGCCATTTGCGGCAAAAAATTTGGGTAACCAGTTTTTAAATGTTTGTAAATTGATGTTTATTGTATTTCATTTGTAATTTTATTGTCATATCTCAATATTCAAAAAGTTCAGAAACCACAATAAATGTAAACATTTACAAAAATGTTATATCATGCAAAAAAGTTCATAAAAGAAACAGAAATCAAGCAACCGTCAAAAACACACACACACACATATATATATATATATATATATATATATATATACACATTAAGCCTCAACTATGTATATATATATATATATACAGGGTGGGCCAAAATAAGGGTCCTATCTTTAAATTTGAATAACTTGAATTTGAATAACTTCCACAAAATAAAAGTTAAACTCACCAAACTTTATGTGTGTGTAGACTGACCCTTCCGAGATTTTTTGAAATAAACAAAACAAATTTTAGCCGAAAAACACTTCTTAAAACTTACAAAAACTAAAGTATTGTTTTTTACACTGTTTTGAGTTTTTTAAGCAAAAATAATGTTTTCTAAATGAGGGTACGTTCCTTAGGGCTAATACGGCTCATGCTTGCTTCGGAAGGGGTCCTTTACTTATTCTAAAAAAAAAAAATTAAAAAAATCAATAAATAAAAAAGTTATGAATTTTTAAAAATAAGACCCTTATTTTTGCCCACCCTGTATATAGGTATATATATATATATGTATATATATATATACATTAAGCCTCAAGTATATATATATATATATATATATATATATATATATATATATATATATATATATATATATATATATATATAATTTTCATGTATCCACATAACATTTTATAAGGGGATATATTTTTTATGTATCAATTTTCAGTATTTACTTCAACACTGCTCAATACGTAAGCAGAGCTCGGTAGTAAGCTATGAAAATATATTTATGGCAATTAAGCTACACAGGGGTTCCCGCGTTTCATCCCGGGGGGGGGATCTTCAGGCTAAAATGCATGGAGTTAGTTTTGCCGTCAAAACTAACTTCATGCATTTTAGCCTGAAGATTCCCCCCCGGGGATGGAATGCGGGAACCTCTGTGTAGCTTAATTGCCATAAATATAGTTTCACACACACACACACACACATATATATATATATATATATATATATATATATATATATATATATATATATATATATATATATATATATGAACATTTAAAATATTCTCGGCAAATCAGTTCATTTTTCGATACAACCTCGGAACCACAAGTTCATAATGAAATCTAACACTTTAGGATTAAAATTTGATTTCATCATTCATTTTTGTTCCGATGGAAGAAAACGGTTCTACCGAAAAATGGATAAATTGTCGCATATTATTTTAAATGTTCTCATAATGTATTTTCATATAGCTCTTTCTTTTTTATTGAGCACTTCTGAAAAATATATTGGTTTCAAGTTCATTGTATCAATACATTGAACTTATTTTATCGATATATATATATACATATATATATATACATATTAATTATTTATTACTTACAGACATCAATGTTACATGTTTACGCAATCTACAATGCAGGAAGCTAATTCTCGACGGTCGGCGGGCGCGAACTCCGATCACAAATCGTCACTGATTCGCAGTCAAGAGACTTACCAGTCGGCCACCAGAAACTAGCTTGGCATTTAGGGGGAATTAAACTTTGTAAATACTCACTTTTTTGTTTCATTTTACTTCAGTCGAAGTTCTCAGAAATTAAGGTGGCCCCTTCCTGGGATATGAGATACATAGATATTCGAACATTCTATAAAGTAGATCTTTATATCTTAAACGTTGAGTTATTAAATTAATTAGTTAACTATGTTATAGTATATCTTTCTTGCGGTCTCTTGGTCTTAACGTATTCCAGGACTAGAATTCATCTAGTCTGGTGGACTATTAAACTAAGTGATGTTACTTGAGGTAACATTACTTGGGAAAAAGCGCACAATTCTTCGTATGAGCCAGTGTACAGCTGTGTCAAAGGGATCTTATTTGGGGTTTTTAATACTATGTTATTTTGAATATTTGGTCAGGATTTATTTGTCGGGGAAATATCCTCATGTCAGGTTATCCTGACAAACCCTTTTGTTGGGTTGATTAATCTGCAAGTAGGTTTGTTGTGGAAGTTTGTTTTGTGATTTTGTGGTGTGGGATAAATGGTTCCTAATTTTCTAGTGACGCCGGTATATGAGTCTCATCTCCAACACAACAGCCGCCATTTTGTGTGTTGTTTTTTATTTAGTAACGCAAACGAAGGTCGAAATAAAAAAAGAGACAGATGAAGAAACGGTTGCATTTACATATATAAACATTTATGCTCACAGACAGTTTGTCGAAAACAAATGTATGGAGGATATATAAAACATTATAAATAAAAGGGGTGAAAACAGACGTAGATACTAAAAGAAAGACTTCGTTAATGTCCCAATATAATTGAAATACATGTATTGACAGGGTCATATCCTAAACTAATGAATGGATGATTATGAATTTGGGAATATATATATATTCTAAAAAAATACGATATGTAACATAAGTCCATTATTTTCTTTGAAAATGTTAATATTTAGAGGGTGCATATCGATTATTTTGTTTTCAATTTATTTTCGTATTTTATGGGCGGATAATTCATTGTTTTTTAATAAATTAATTTGTGATGTTAATCATTTGTAATTCTATTGTCATATTCTCCTAGATGTATGCAATAGGAATTAATCAAAGGGATTCAATAAATAAAGAAAATTACCAAAATATTTTTTTTAATATTTTGGAAATTAAGTTTCAAAGGAGGTAATTTAAATAAAATCTATTAGTTTTAAAAATACCTATAGATTTTTATAAAAAATGTGTAATGCAAGTTATATATTTGCAAATAATACTTCGAGATATATTAATAGCCGCCAGGTGACGGGTAAGAGTTAGGGTTTAGGGTTAGGGTTAGGGTTTAGGATAAGGGTTAGGGTTAGGGTTAGGGTTAGAGTTTAGGGTTAGGGTTAGGGTTAGGGTTTAGGATAAGGTTTAGGGTTAGGGTTAGAGTTTAGGGTTAGGGTTAGGGTTAGGGTTTAGGATAAGGTTTAGGGTTAGGGTTAGAGTTTAGGGTTACGGTTAAGGTTTAGGGTTTAGGTTTAGGGTTAGGGTTAGGGTAAGGGTTAGCATTAGGATTTAGGATAAGGGTTAGGGTTAGGGTTAGGGTTGAGGGTTAGGGTAATAGTTAGGGTTTGGGTTTAGGATAAGGGTTAGGGTAAGGGTAAGGGTTAGGGTTGAGGTTAGGGTTAGGGTTAGGGTTTAAGGTTAGGGTTAGGGTAAGGGTTAGGGTTAGGGTTTAAGGTTAGGGTTAGGGTTTAGGATAAGGGTTAGGGTAAGGGTAAGGGTAAGGGTAAGGGTTAGGGTTAGGGTTTAAGGTTAGGGTTAGGGTTAGGGTTAGGGTTAGGGTTTAAGGTTAGGGTTAGGGTTTAGGATAAGGGTTAGGGTAAGGGTAAGGGTTAGGGTTGAGGTTAGGGTTAGGGTTAGGGTTTAAGGTTAGGGTTAGGGTTAGGGTTAGGGTTAGGGTTTAAGGTTAGGCTTAGGGTTAGCATTAGGGTTTAGGATAAGGGTTAGCATTAGGGTTTAGGGTTAGGGTTTAGGGTTAGGGTTAGGGTTTGTGTTAGGGTTATAATTAGGGTTTAGGATAAGGATCAGGGTTAGGGTTAGTGTTAGGGTTTAGGATAAGGGTTAGGGTTAGGATTAGGGTTTAGGATAAGGATTAGGGTTAGGGTTAGGATTAGGGTTTAGGATAAGGGTTAGGGTTAGGGTTCTTTCTGTTAGTATTATATATGAACCCCTACCATTCCAAAATGACTCTGATACTTTCCATTCTTGTTCGGATTTTGGCTGTACTTGCTATCTTCAGTTCAGTAAACTCTGTGCATTATTTCGACAAACATTATCTTTGAGATAACCTGACGTATAAGAATCTGAGGAGTTTAGAACTGGTGAGAACTGTTGAATCACACTTCCCACTGATGAGGCGATTGGTATTCTCCTTGATTGTATGCCGCAAGGAGCTAAGTATAAGTGCTAGTACTAAGACAAGGGGATTGTTTTAATATGATTTGATTCCTCCCCTCTAATTTGAATGACTGGGGCACAACCCTATCTCCTTCCCCTCTTCACACCAAGGTGTGTGACAAACAGACCAACATAAAAAATGTTTCAAAAAAGGTGAAAAAAGTGAAAGAAAAGATATAGATTTATAAAAAAAAATACGATTATTCCAGACGTCCACAATAGTTTCTTAATTGTTTGCCTGTGGGAAAATTTCCTTGAGAAAATCTTTATGTACTGTGAAAGGTAAAATCCTTTTAGAAATTATTATGGCGTAATAATTGGCAAAAAATATATGTAAAGAGAGAGAGAGAACGGGAGATAGAGAAAGAAAATATAATATAGAAGTTAATATATATATATATATATATATATATATATATATATATATATATATATATATATATATATATATATATATATATATAATCCAGGCAAGGTAAACATTCACAGGATAGAAATCAAAAGAATTATTTTACAGTAATTACATGAATATTGCATTTAAGCAACAAACCCCTATCTTCATACATCAAGGGAGACGCGAGAGCGCTCTATCCCTTAATAGACTTCAAAAACGGCCTATGCTGGAAATCTCATTTCTTTGATCAGTCATAACTCAAAATCCTATAAAACAAATTAGTTAAAACTTTGCAAAAAAATTCATTTGATAGGTCCTATAAGTGTGTAGAATTTCAGCATCATTAGTCAAGGCAACCCAGAGATCCAGAAAGTTCAACCATGAAATCACGTTATCTGCGTGTACGTACGTACGTACGTATGTGCCACCCTGTATCTCATCAACTATTTGATAGATTCCGCTGATTTTTGGCATAGATAGAGGTTCTAGGGTCTAGTTGATGGCATTTGAATTTCAGTTTACCATATACTTTAGTTTTCCAGAAAATTCCAAAAACCTTTAAAATGACCATTGTATTGAGGCATAGACTTTACAAAAGTAGTGGCATTCCATGAAAAATGTCAGTATACTAAAATCATATGCCCTTAATAGGGTTAAGATGAAAATTCATATACACTAAATGTACAAAAGCAAGGAAATTCCCAAATGTTTACACTTTTATTGTCATTAAGGGTATGCGAGCACAACAGGGCTATGTATTTTACTGGTAGGAATTTTTCTTCAGCGCACCTCACACACTTCATCCACTCATGCATAGAGATTTATAACGTAGTGATGTGATAATGAAATGGTTTGGTTGATATGTAGTCATACCCTTAATGACAATAAAAGTGTAAAAATTTGGGAATTTCCATTCTTTTGTACATTTAGTGTATATGAATTTTCATCTTAACCCTATTAAGGGCATATGATTTCAGTATACTGGCATTTATCATGGAATGTCACTACTTTTGTAAAGGCTATGCCTCAAGACAATGGTAATTTTTAAGGCTTTTTAAAATTTTCTGGAAAACTAAAGTATATGGTAAACTGAAATTAAAATGCCATCAACTAGACCTTAGAACCTCTATATCTGCCAAAAATCAGCTGAATCCATCAAATAGTTGATGAGATACAGGGTAGCACACACGTACGTACGTACGTACACACGGATAACACAAAATCACTCCTGACCTTTCTGGATCTCTGGTTTGCCTTGACTAATGATGCTGAAATTCTACACACTTATAGAACCTATCAAATGAAAATGTTGTGCAAAGTTTTAAATAATTTGGTTTATTGGTTTTTGAGTTATGATTGATCAAAGAAATGAGATTTCTAGCATAGGTCGTTTTTTAAGTCGAGGGGGGTAAAAGAGAGAGGGGGGTAAAAGAGAGAGAGGGGGTAAAAGAGAGAGAGGGGGTAAAAGAGAGAGGGGGGTAAAAGAGAGAGAGGGGGTAAAAGAGAGAGAGGGGGTAAAAGAGAGAGATCGGGTGGGGAGAGAGAGAGCGGGTGGGGAGAGAGAGAGGGGTGGGGAGAGAGAGAGGGGGGAAGAGAGATGAGGAAGAGAGACAGAGAGATGAGGAAGAGAGACAGAGAGATGAGGAAGAGAGACAGAGAGATGAGGAAGAGAGACAGAGAGATGAGGAAGAGAGAGAGAGGTATACTGGCATTTTTCATGGAATATTTCATAGACTTGGTCGTACATAACTAGTAAAACACGACTCAGAGCAGGTTTAAAGGTTGGCAAGCAGGATGGTTACGGGAATATCCACAAAGAACAGCTTCAAAGAATAAGTCGGTCCTCGCTTGAGCAACGAAGATTTTGAGAGGAATTAATACTAGCATGCAGCATCATCATTTACCCGTTAATCATAAAAAGGTGTTTTGAAATAGTGCTGAGCAGATTTTTTTTTCTTTTAGGATTTCCCTAAAGTTAATATTAACCGAAATTGAGCTTTAAGAGTTCCTAAAAGTTGAACGGCCCCGAAAAAAAAATAGCCGACCCACAACACACACACACAAACATAAGGCAGACAGTAAGAGATTTTAAAAAAAAAATTCGTTTTGCCACTTGTATTTAGGGTTAGTGATGATGTTAAGGAAGGCTGTGTGCGTTCTTTATGTGCAGGGTGATGTATAAGTCACTTCACTTAGCTATTTAAAATGATTACCATAGGAAGCACAAACATACTATGAACTTTTGATAATTGTTATCTTACTCTCTAATTACTGCTATTTGTTAGGCAATGGAAACGTGATGTGAACAGAAAGCCTCCTTCGCACAACACCATAATCAATTAAATATGCTACAAAGAGTCGTAAATTCCTTGCAAAAAAGAATGGAGCTATGCATGCAGAACGAAGGTGGAAATTTTGAAAAATTTGCTGTAATTTTAAACTCCCATAAATGAATTTGTTGAATACACTTTCTGTTTTGTATTACCGTATTTTTTAACTTTAGAATTTCAAAAATGAATAGCTAAGTGACCTATGAATCACCCTGTATAATCGTTGCTTCTGTCTTAACAGAAAAAGGTAGCAGTCTTTGTCCCTGTTTCTGCTCTTTGTCACAGTCTGCCAGCGGTACACTTACCGATTCTGTTCTGAATCACCGATTCCAATACAATTATCGATTCCAATTTTTTTTTTAATTTATAAATGTTTGGCTATAAAGTTGTTGTTTTTTGTGTGTTTTTCGGATTACCGTAAAAACTCATGTAATATGTGCATATATTTTCGCAAACGAAAAAAGACACTTGTGGGGGTTATCTATAGATTTTAGCTTAATAAATCAATAAATATGTATCATTAATACCAGCCATGGAAAATTTAGTTTTGAACAAAAAAAAACAAATATGAGAAATTGAAAATAAAAATAAACGTTTTTGGCATCGGAAAATAGACACAAAGTTTTCCGATACCGATACCGAATCCGATACCGCAAAAAGTTTCGATTTTTCCAGTTCCTAATTCCGACGAATCGTCCCAACACTAGATGCAATATCTTCTGATTGTCTTTTACATGGCTTGTTGCACTTTTACATGGCTTGTTGCACTTTTACATGGCCTGTTGCAATTTTACATGGCTTGTTGCACTTTTACATGGCATGTTGCACTTTTACATGGCTTGTTGCACTTTTACATGGCTTGTTGCACTTCGCTATTTTTGTTTTTTAGCCAATAAAATTCATTGATTTATTGAATCAATCTGGAAGAAATAACATCTAAGAGATTGACTGCACAATTTGATGTACTGAAAGGTAATACTCGGGGCGTCTCTATTTTGTTGTGTTTTTTAACGTGTTATTTTTTTTTACCGTAGTTCACCCCAAACAAGGCAAGCCGCCACTGTAGACGTAAGGGGCTACTGAGAAGAAAGAAAAAGGAGAAGGTTGGGGGTTGGGGGTAAACCTAAACTGGAATCTGCGCAGCGAGATGTCTGTTTACATTAATTTTAAATTTCTGCATGTCAGTAGTGTCGGGGAAACAGGGGGCAGGGAGGGTATTCCAGAGGCCAGCAGCACGAGGAAAGAAACTATTTGAGTAGAAAGCTCTGCGGAATCTGGGGACCTCCACAGTGAATGGATGGGATTTAGTTGATTGTCGAGTTGGTCTAGTGAATTTTTAAACGCGTTAATTAAAATCGCGCTATTCTAAAATGTTCTGTCTTCTAATTCTTCATGATTCACGTGTTTTTTTAGAGGGGTTGGGGCGTCGTCGTTACAAACGTCATTGATTATTCATTATTTCGTCTGGATTCCAATCATATGAAGCTCACCGTAATCTTAAGTTTCTTTTTAAAAAAGACCTGTTTAAGCGGATTATATCATTTTTAACTATTTTTAAATATTCATATATATCTACAATTATTTAATAAGGAGATATATATTTTTTATTTCTAGACATTTAAAGAAAAGAGAGTATGTGTAATAATACACATATATATATTGTTTAAAACTAATATACATATATACATATATATATATATATATATATATATAGGAAGAGAAGGATGAAAGTAATCCGACGTGATGGGAAAATGAAAAAGGAAAACCAAAAAATGGATGTTTTTTATGTGTACATCAACGTTTCGTCTTTATTTATAAGATTTCATCAGGATGATAAAATAGAGAAAAAATGTCATGCAAGTACAGATACATGTAGGGTAGACATTCTATTTTTCCTCCAAATATGTCTACCCTACATGTATCTGTACTTGCATGACATTTTTTCTCTATTTTATCATCCTGATGAAGTTTTATAAATAAAGACGAAACGTTGATGTACACATAAAAAACATCCATTTTTTGGTTTTCCTTTTTCATTTTCCCATATATATATATATATATATATATAATAGATAGTTGCTATTGCTTATTATCTATATGTTTCGTCCTTTTTAATAATCGGGACTCATCAGCATAGAGATATGATTATTCACTACCGGGCATGCGATTCGAAACCTTGGACTCCGAGTATTTTGCAACTCAAATCCGACGCCTTAACCACACGACCAATTTTAAATATCGAATAAACTGTGATAATGTTAACACTTTATCGGCGGCTATAACGTCTCAGACGTTCTACTTCTTTTTAATGGAAGGAACGATGCATTTAAAGCTATGACGTCATGCTGTGTTAATACTACACTTACAGTGCTCTACTTTTTCGAGGAGCGACAAATAATAATAAATATTTGTTATTGTTTATTATCTATGTATGTATACGTTTCGTCCTTGATAATCAGGACTAATCAGCATAGAGATATGACTATTCACTACCGGTCGTGTGTATTCTTATTCCCTTTCCGTTCTCTCTCTCTCTCTTTCTCTCTTTCGCTCTCTCTCTCTTACTCTCTCTCTCTCTCTCTCTCTCTCTATATATATATATATATATATATATATATATATATAGTCTCGATGAGTTACGATTGAAAAGGGACGAAACGTATACGTACATAGATAATAAACAATAACAAATATTTTATATTTGCCGCTCCTCGTAAAATAAGTAGAGCACTCTAAATGGTAGTACAAACACAGCATGACGTCACTTGCTTTATAATGCATCATTCCTTCTTTAATAGAAGTAGAATGCCTGGACGTCAAGCCGCTTTTAAATGTGTTAAATTAGCATTGTTTATCGGCTATTCAAATATTGGCCGCGCGGTTAGCGACGTTGGATTTAAGTTGAAAAATACTTGTAATCCAGGGTTTCGAATCGTACGACCGGTAGTGAATAGTCTAGCTTGAAAAGGGACGAAACGTATACGTACATAAACAATAACAAATATTATTATTATATATATATATATATATATATATATATATATGTAATTATTAGTGATGGGATGATTCTAATATTTTTTACTGATTTCGATACTATTACCGATTATGTTATAAATTCCCGATTCCGATACAATTACCGATTCCGATTCCGATTCCTAGTCGATGTCTTCACGGTCACCAGGGCACCTGCAGAAGATGGTCGATCGTCGTTTTCGTGATTCTGTTCCATTAAACACTCTGTTAAACGAAATCGTGATATATATATATATATATATATATATATATATATTGTGTAATTATTAGTGATGGGACGATTCCAATATTTTTTCCTGATTTCGATACAATTACCGATTATGCTATAAATTCCCGATTCCGATACAATTACCGATTCCGATACTAAAATCGCCTATAAGAAGTAGAATTTCATTTCTTTTGGGGGAGAGGGGGAGGGGGAGCGGAATTTCCTGATCTACTTTTAAATGTAGATATAATTTTATTTTTGATGTGACAAACTTTTGCTAAACTCATTGTGAGATTTTCATCTATATTTTTCACTTGTGCCATCTTCTTGTAATTCAGCATCTTGTGCCATTTTTTCCGGTGCCATGTTTACCTAAATTCGTTATTATGATCTATAAATGTTACTTTTACTGGTAGTTTAAAATCAATAAATACTCAATAGAAAATTAAGTAAAAAATTAAAAAAAAGATTAAAAGTATTGTTTTTCGTATCGGTAATTAGCCTAACATTTTCCGATTCCGATACCCCAAAAAGTTTCGTTTTTTTTCGATTCCCGATTCCGACTTCGATTAATCGTCCAACACTAGTAATTATCTATCTATATCCATACATAGAACATAGTACCAAGTCTACTGCAAAGAAAGTAAACTCCCTTTACCGGGCTAGAAAACTTCTCACACTTGTCAGTATCTTATCTCTTTACAAATCCACCATTCGTCCATGCATGTGATATTGTTTCTACATCTGGGCTGTTGGACCAACAACTAGTCCTCCTTCTTAAATAGAGTCATGAAGAGTATTTAGTCTAATATGTACCACACTGTCTACCAAGCTCCAGACCCTGTCCCATCGCTGCAACGTTGCATTCCTGTGCTTGTTTTATAAGTACCTCAGAAGAATGTGCTCCGATGAATTGCTGTTCTTGTGTCCCCTCAACGTAATTACCCTGATTGTCTATCAGCAAAGTCCCACCCCTTCACTGTAACGGTCCCCAGATGGCGAAAAGCTTTCTACTCTAATAGCTTATTTCCTCGATCTGCTTGACTTTGGAATTCCTTCCCTGCTCCCTGGTTTCCCGACCATACCAACATGCATAAATCTAAATGTAATGTAAATAAACATCTTGCAACCCAACTCCCTATTTATGATGCCCCCATAAATGTGGCCCCTATTTCACAGTTTCCTTTTACGTCTTAATGACAATGTACATTGTTTGAAGCGAATACAAATAAATAAGTAAATAAATAAATAAATAAATAAATACATAAATAAATATAAAACAAAGTTTTCTGTTTGTGTGTCGTGGCATCACAGCTATACAGTTAATCATAGAGCTACACTCATTGCAGATTTGTAATCAGCACCTTTGACCCGATGTCCTTATTTGTCCCCGAAATTCTTGAACCTTTTTGAAAGCCTATTATTGAAAATTAAAGTACATAACAATAACATTAAAACCATATGTTCTGCAATTTTCAGCGTTTTGTTTTAAAGTCGACCGAACAACAAATTTCAGAACCTTTTCACTACTAGTAAGAAAAATAAATAAATAAATAAATAAAAACGAAAAACAAATAAAATAAAAAATAAATAGAATAAAAAATAAATAAAATAAAAAATAAATAAAATAACAAATAAATAAAATAAAAAATAAATAAAATAAAAAATAAATAAAATAAAAAATAAATAAGTAAAAAATAAATAAAATAAAAAATAAATGAATAAAAAAATGAAATAGAAAACAAATAAAATATAAAAAATAAAATAAAAATAAATAAAATAAACAAAAATAAAAAATAAATAAATAAATAAATAAAAAATAAATAATCAATAAATAAAAAATAAATGAAAAATAAATAAAATAAAAAACAGATTAAATTTTTAAAAATAAAATAAAAAGTAAATGATATAAAAATAAATAAATAAGTAAAAAAATAAATAAAATTTTAAAAAATAAATAATTAAAAAATAAATAAAATACAAAAAAATTAAAAATACATAAAATTAAAAATGAATAAAATAAAAAATAAAATAAATAAATAAATAAAAAATAAATATATAAAAAATAAATTAAATAAAAAACAAATAAAATAAAAATAAATAAAATAAAAATAAATAAAATGAAAAATAAATAAAATGAAAAATAAATTAAATAAAAAATAAATTGAATAAAAAATAAATTAAATTAAAAATATATAAAAAATAAATAAATAAACACATAAAAATAAATAAAAATTTCCTTATTTTAGTCAAATCATAGTACGACTTTGACATCCATTTTTTTTAATGAAAACATGGAACTTTTTTTTATATTTAATTATTAAAATCTGAATCGGGAATCGAAAAGATCAGATCTGTTTTGACTATCGGAATCGGAAAATTTTTACCGTAATTTTCGATTCCTCAAAAAATTCTTTTAATTTTTTTATTTTTGTTTTTCTTCTTTATAACTTAAGTTTCTATTGCCTTTTGACTGGGATCACAGTGTAGTATCTGTTCCGATGAATACTACACCTTATAGACCGGTGCCGTCTCGACACTCGGACCTTGATTCCGCTGGTCTGTAGGTTTGTCTTGTGCCGTTCTAGGAATTCCTTCATCCCAGGCTTTGCCTTCTCACCCTTTGAGAAGGGTTTAGTTTATTGCTAATCGCCTGAGGCGCTCCTACGGGAGGATGTCGACGGGGCTGCCTATGCATTTTTGAAGGTCATAAGTGCTCTTCCTCTAGTAATGATAACATGATTAATATTGATTTTAAACTACCAGTCATAATAACGAATTTAGGTAAAAGTGGCACCCTAAAAAATGACGCCGTAAAAATAGCACCTGAAAAAAAATAATCCAAGAAAAGTGGCACCGGTAAAAAATGGCACGAGTGGATAAATATTTTTTTTTAAATGGCACAAGTGAAAAATATAAATGAAAATCTCACAATCAGTTTATCAAAATCTTTGATACAATACATGAAGTGCAAACCTTTAAAAGTTTGTCAAATGAAAAAGAAATTTGAACTTTCTTTAAAAGTAAGTTAAAACTAACCGTTAAATCACTCCCTCCCCTTCAAAAAAAAAGACAGCATTCAACTTTTTGAGGCGATTTTAGAATCGGAATCGGGAATTTAGAACAGAATCGGTTACTGTATCGGAATCGGGAATTTAGAACAGAATCTGTTATTGTATGGGAATCAGGAATTTAGAACAGAATCGCTAATTTTATCGAAATCGGGAATTTAGAACAGAATCGGTAATATTATCGGAATTGGGAATTTAGAACAAAATTAGTAATTGTATCGGAATCGGAAATTTAGAACAGAAGCGCTAATATTATCGGAATTGGGAATTTAAAACAGAATCGGTTATTGTATCGGAATCGGGAATTTAGAACAGAATCTGTTATTGTATGGGAATCAGGAATTTAGAACAGAATCGCTAATTTTATCGAAATCGGGAATTTAGAACAGAATCGGTAATATTATCGGAATTGGGAATTTAGAACAGAATCGGTAATTTTATCGAAATTGGAAATTTAGAACAGAATCGGTTATTGTATCGAAATCAGAAATTTAGAACAGAATCGTTAATATTATCGGAATCGGAAATTTAGAACAGAATCGGTAATTGTATCGGAATCGGGAATTTAGAACAGAATTGGTGATTTCATCGAATCGGAAATTTAGAACGGAATCGTTAATTGTATAAGAATCGGAAAAAATGAAAAAATCGTCCCATCATTATTAAACAGTTTAAGTAGGTTACAAGGATCAAATGTTTGATGAGTGTACGTGTGAATTCCACATTCGCCTTCAGCTCATATAGGGTATGCCATCTTCCAGGGTTCTAATCTCACATAGTTTGTTTTTGAACATAAACCCCGAGTTTTGACACCGACACGCCAGGTCACTACGACCTAGTGACTAACGAACCCGCTAATGGGAGAGGAAGAAATTGTATCGTGGGTAATGAGTTTATTGACGAATTATTTACAATCGTGCATATAAACCATCAGAAATAAACCACACATCTGGCAATTAATATACAAACAAATCCAATAAAATAAGAAGTTATTCTCCCCCTTATCAAACAAAAATAAAAATTAACCAATTTAAACAAAATAAACTGTTTGTTGTTGTTGTTGTTCTTCTTCTTCTTCTTCTTTTTCTTCTTCCACTTTTTCATTTTTCTTTTTCTTCTTCTTCTTCTTCTTCCTTTTTCTTTTTCTTTTTCTTCTTCTTTTCATTTTCTTCTTTTTCTTCTTTTTCTTCGTTTTCTTCTTTTTCTTCTTCTTCTTCTTCTTCTTCTTTTTCTTCTTCTTCTTCTTCTTTTCTTCTTTTTCTTCTTCTTCTTCGTCGTCTTCTTTTTCTTCTTCTTCTTCGTCGTCTTCTTTTTCTTCTGCTTCTTCTTCTTCTTCTTTTTCTTTTTCTTCTTTTCTTCTTTTTCTTCTTCTTCTTCTTTTTCTTCTTCTTCTTCTTTTTCTACTTCTACTTCTTCTTCTTTCTCTTTTTCTTTTTCTTCTTTTCTTCTTTTTCTTCTTGTTCTTGGTCGTCTTCTTTTTCTTCTGCTTCTTCTTCTTCTTCTTCTTCCTATTCTTCTTATTCTCCTTCTTTTTCTTCTTCTTCTTCTTTTTCTTCTTCTTCTTCTTCTTCTGCTTCTTTTTTTTCTTCTTCTTCTTCCTTTACCCCTCCTACGCATTCTTTTTTCTCCTTATTTTTTCTATTTTCATTCTTTTCTTTTTTTCTTCTCTTTCATCTTCACCTCTTCCTCCTCCTTCTCATCCTCCTCTTCATTCTTCTTTTTCTTCTCCTACTCCTCCTTCTTTCTACTTTTCTTCGTATTCTTCTTATTATTCTTATTCCTCTTCTTCTTTATTTTCTTCTTCTCAGCATCCTCTCTACTCATTCTTCTTCTTCTTCTTCCCCATTTTTCCCTTTTCTTGTTCATCTTCTTCTATATGTAACATGTTTCTACTTCTATTTTTACATCTTCTCCCATTCTCATTTTTACCTATATTCTTGTTCTTCTTGTTCTTCTTTTTCTTCTTCATCTTCTTCTTCTTTTAGTTGTTATTCTTCTTCTTCTCTTTCTCTTTTCCATCTTTTTTTCTGTTGATATGAACCCTTCATCTTTTTTCATCTTGATTTTTTTTCATATTTTCTTCTACTTTTTCCTTTTCTTTCCCCTTTTCTTTCTTCTTCTTATTCTTTTGTTACATTTATTTACTATTCCCGTTTTCCTCCTTTCTTCCTTCTTCGCCTTCATCTTACCTCTCAATCGTTATCATAGACACTTTATTAGAAGAACAAATAACTTAATAGATAGAAAACCATTTTAAAAAATACATCCCATAATTCCCTTCCTCTCCTTTTCACAAAAACTCTCTTTTCTTCTCCCGGGCGATGCACACAAACGATAATTATTTACATCCATTAAAAAACAAAATGTCCGCCACTAACAAATCACACGTCAAATACAAACAAGAAAAAAAAGCCAAATTTAACAAATTCGCCGTAAGTAATTAATTAAGGATCAATTAAAAAGGATCAATGACATAGAATTTTCATTTTTTTCTTAAAGTTTAGTTAATTTAACTCTATTCAAATTTCGTGTTTTCTCAACGAGAATATGAAAACAAATTATATAAACGACCGGAATACAATACGAATTGTACGAAATATGTCGGGTGGAGACAATTTTAATTGGAAACAAGCCGCGCATGCGTGGTCCCCCTCTGTATGTGACTCGGTGTGGCGAGTGTAAAATGCAATAAATTTGGGCAATTTGGGGCATTTTTAACCCCCATTGTACCCCCCTGGGGGCGCGAACCATAATTTTTCTGACATCAAGGATGCTCATTTTATATCCAGAACAATTGCCTCTACATTTTGGCCAAGTTTCAGAAAAATTGAATGGATGGATCAACTGTTATGAGAGAAAAGGGTCATTTTTTTCCATTTTGGGGGCTTTTGACCCCCTGGGGGCGCGAACCAGATTTTTTCCAAGGTTAGCGATACTTATTTTCTATTAGGAACAATTGCTTCCATATTTTGGCCAAGTTTCAGAGAAATTGAATGGATGGATGAAAAGTTATGGGGCAAAAATGTAATTTTTTGCCATTTGGGGGCCTTTTGACCCCCTGTGGGGCTAACCTGATTTTTTTTCAAAAATCAGAGAATGTCACTTTCTAACCTGACAAAAGTTACAACTTCATGCAAAATTTCAGAGAAATTCAATGGATGGTTGCGGAGAAAAATCCGGACGGACGGACGGACGGACGGACGGAAATGCCTCAAAACATAGGACCAATTGAATATATGTTTAAGACAAGAAATTAAAGTTGGAGAAGTATGATTGTATAACTTTTCGGTTGGCGAAAAATAAAAGAGATGCATGCTCCTCTTCTTCCCTCTCACACACTGACTAGTCTCACTTCTATAAGTACTACTATTTATGAGAATTGTCTTATTTATTCCCTGCTTCCTTTGTTCCAGCTCGTTTAACTCGTTGGTCTAGTAGTCTTTATCAATTCGCTGTTCTGATAGCTCATTAAAATACAGTTTCCTCTTCCAGTAGCTTCTAAGAACTGCAGCCTTGTTAAACTCTCTTCCCGTTGACTTTTATTCCTCATACCTTTAGCCTTGGTTGAGCAATAGCAAGTCCAATATTAGAATAAGAACCCCTTTGTCTGGTCATTTCTCTCTCTCTCTCTCTCTCTCTCTCTCTCTCTATATATATATATATATATATATATATATATATATATATATATATATATATATATATATATATAGGTGCGTTTGTCTGTATGTGCATTATGTGTATGTATGTATGTATGCATGCATATAAGTTTACGTATGTCTCTGGGTGGGTGTATATATATATATATACATATATATATATATATATATATATATATATATATATATATATATATATATATATATATACTGTATTTTGTAGGTGTTTTCAAGACACTTAAATCCAAGAACTTTTAACTCTTTGTGAATTTTTCTGATGATTTTGTAATGTTGCAGAGACGATATATGCATAAAAATGTTGTTTGGCACAAGACAAATGAAACGGACCGTAAAAATATATCTCACAGAAATGTTATGTTTTTTGGAAATGTGAAAAAATAAAAATAATAAAATAAAAACATGGTTATTGGAATATAATATGAACCTGAATTATATATATATATATATATATATATATATATATATATATATATATATATATATATATATATATATATATAAAGAGGTGTACTAAAAGCGAACTTTTAGGAAAGGTAAAACCCTATTGTGAATAGTATACAGCTCAATATCCAGGATAGAGCAGGTAGAAATATATATATATATATATATATATATATATATATATATATATATATATATATATATACTTTAGCATTTTAATGGGCAATGTTTTGGAAAAAGTCCATAAAAACGCCACCTAATTTGGTGACCTTTTTAAGTGCGAAAATGCTGGGATGGACGTACACGAGTTTCATATAAACATTTCTTCACCTCATTGACTATACTTTTTTCCTTGCTACCAACACTCCACCACGCACAAGCATACCTCTGAATACACCGCGGAAGGCCGAAGGAACGGCCGACCATGTTGTTTCAGAACAAAAGCTTTTATTTAGAGGACATTTTGTATTCATATACGTCAACGAATAAGAAATAAATCGAGAAAGGATATAAATATTTATATTATTTCTACACACACATACACACACACACACATATATATATATATATATATATATATATATATATATATATATATATATATATGTGTGTGTGTGTGTGTGTGTGAGGGGGGGTTATGCCATTCAGCGTTGCTGAATTTAAATCGTCAACGACCTCCTGGAACAATGCGAAAAACATTCTATGCACGTTTTTTCCGCCGTCTTTTTAAAAATTCTCTTCATCTTTTTTGTTAATTTGTTTTTGACAGCTGAGGATGATTCGACGAAAAATCGAAAACGTTCGTGAAACCTGTGAAACCTATGGAACATTTATTAATTCTTTTGATTTTAATACAAAAAAGACTTTTTGAAAAAATAAAAAGTACAATTAAACAGACTAATTCTGTTTTTTTTTATTATATATATATATATATATATATATATATATATATATATATATATATATAAAATATATATATATATATATATATATATATATATATATTTGTGTTATAATGGAATAATTCCAGGAGGAAATCCGGGTATGAGAGCTCAATGTAAGGTAAACAGAGCAAGAATAAAATAAAATATAATAACACAGAATTACATAATTATCGATGCAATAATTTATTTCAACCTTGTGGTTTTTTCAAGCATCAAATCCAGATAATTACATTTTTGAGATTCAAAAATGTAATTATCTCGTTTGGATACTTGAAAACAACACCAGGTTGAAATAAATTATCGCATCGATAATTATGTAATTTCGTGTTATTATATTTTATTTTATATATATATATATATATATATATATATATATATATATATATATATATATATATAAAGAAAGGAGGGATGAGGGTAATCCGACGTAATGGGAAATGAAAAAGGAAAAACCAAAAGATGTTTTTTTTTTTAATGTATTCATCAACGTTTCGTCTTTATTTGTAAGACTTCTTCAGGATGATAATTTTTAGAAAAATGTCATGCAAGTACGTGAAAATATTGGGTTGACATGATGGGTTAATGAGAAGAGGTAGTACAGGACCCTGGTCCGGGCTGAGAGAAATCAGTGGCAGGGAATGAAATTAATGTCATGTCAACCCAATATTTTCATGTACTTGCATGACATTTTTCTTAAAATTATAATCCTGAGGAAGTCTTACAAATAAAGACGAAACGTTGATGAATTCATGAAAAAAATACATCTTTTGGTTTTTCCTTTTTCATTTCCCATATATATATATATATATATATATATATATATATATATATATATATATATATAACTTCTTTGTAAAATGGTAGGAAAAATCCCAGCAGAGTGCTCGATTAATTAAGAATTAAAGTTAAAAATTAAGAGCATAATATTTATTTATTCTGGTACAGAAAAATTAGTACAACATTCGTACCGTCGGTTTCAAGCACGGAAGGTCTTACCCATCCGGCTCTCTTTTGCTTCTGTTGTCATCTGTATTGGAAATGTGAGGTCACATGACACTCTCGTTGGGACGCGTTATTTGCTCAGTGTGTTGTGTGTGTTTGTTTAAATTTAAATTTAGTGTAATAAGACCGTTGAATTCCCTCGTGTTTTAAATCTCAACGGTCTTATTACACTAAATTTAAATTTAAACAAACACACACAACACACTGAGCAAATAACGCGTCCCAACGAGAGTGTCATGTGACCTCACATTTCCAAAACAGATGACAACAGAAGCTGAAGAGAGCCGGATGGGTAAGACCTTCCGTGCTTGAAACCAACGGTACGAATGTTGTACTAATTTTTCTGTACCAGAATAAATAAATATATATATATATATATATATATATATATATATATATATATATATATATATATATATATATATATATATATATATATATATATATGATTGCAATGTATATATTTAAGTAAGATCAATGTGTTGCAAGTGATATATGTATTTGTCTAGTAGATACAAATATGTTCTATAGAGCAAAGAAATACCTATTTTCCCATTCCGTTTTTACGCCAACAAAATAAACAAAAGTGTTTTGTTGTTCTTCACATCCTTGAAAGAATGAGACAAACCCGGCGTCCATATGTTTTTTCTGCAAGTTAACGAGACTTCACCCTCACCTCAAAATAAAACCAAAAAAATATCACTATGGCTGCATTTGCTTAGAACCAGAATAGACTTTTGATTGATCGGTGTTCCAGACTGTCAAGTTTGGTCAAGTAGAGTCCCACGGGGGCGACGGGAGTAGGAGACATGGACTGGAACTGGGGCTGTAGACGCCGAGTGAGACCAACCAGAAATTTGCGCCATTTTTTTTTTTTTTTGAACGCCGCCAATCGAAGTGGGAGATCAAAGCGAGGCGAGGTTAATGCTTAGTCCAACAGAAAGAAACCGGTCCGCGAACAGAGATACGCAGAGACGCAAGATGCGTCCATTCAGAATGCTATTTTTAAGTTAAGCGTGACAGACCGACGAAAATGCTAATTGAAACTTGAGCGTGACAGACCAACAAATGTTCTATTTATTTTACTTAAGAATTAAAGACCAGCCAAGATGATATTTCTATAATGTACATCACAGACCAACGAAAATGTTATTTAAAACTAGTAGAAGATTCGTCCCAATACCGATATAAGCTGCAAAAAAATAATTAAATATATATATATATATATAACCTAAATCAATATGATAACGGATAACTTCTACAACTTTGAGTCCATCTTCCTTCTCCCCTGCTCCTCCTCCTCCTCCTCCTCCTTATTAGTCAGTCATTTTTAATTACTACTAATCTTCCTCCCCCACTTTATTAATTACAGCGTTTCCGATCGGCGTTTATATGCTAACTACTGACTTTTTTTTTCTTTTCCTGTTTTAACATTTCTTTCTTCCTTCCTTTCTACTGTTTATTACACGTGACTATTTTTTCCCCAAATTGCGTTCTTTGTATAAATTTGAAAACTTTACTTTTTTTAATTAAAGTTCTGCTACCAACTGATAATGATTGTATTTTAACAATTGAAATATTTTGGTAGAACTTTTCAATATGTGTTTTTGAGTTTATTTTGGCTAGTTGTTGATTTGCTTATCCTTTATTCCATTTTTATTTTACACACATATATATATATGTAAAAATATATATATATATCGGAATTCAGAAACTCTTAGTAGAAAATACCAAAATCTTAGAATTTAGTACTAACACACATATATTAGAAGCCCTATATATGAAAACAAAAAAGAACCTAATTAATAGAATTAACTTTAATATCAGTAATAATATTCTAAAATGTGTATAGCTCCAATATAGATTCGTACTTAGTACATAATCCCCGCCAAAAACATTCTAAAAATACTAAACATAGTTTGTACCTGATTAACCTCATTCCCCCTGAAGATGGACCCAGATGGGTCCGAAAGTACTTGGGAGACAAATCCAAACTATGGCAAATTCATCAGCCAATTCCTCTCCGAAACTAAGATCCTGATTCAGACTATTGAAAGGATCTACCAACGGATATCTAGACATGAGTAGTCTCTTATATTCAACAATACTTACTTGCAAGAGAAGATGCTGCCTAGATATACATATATATATATATATATATATATATATATATATATATATATATATATATATATATATATATATATATATATATACAGGGTGGGCCAAAATAAGGGTCCTATCTCAGCGCAGGTTACTGACCTGGTAGGGATATATATCCTCAGAGAAATTTGTATGAAAATACCTGAACTGGCGGGCGGTCTATATAGGGACGACGCTTTATTCTTTGTCAACACAAGTATAAGGAATCTTGAAACTAAGAAGAAAAAACTCAATATATTCTTCAGCTCAATACATCTTAACGTAACTATGGATATAAACTACCGGAGGGTCAATTTTTTGGATATTACGCTTGATCTATGCAACAACACATATGAACCTTATCACAAGCCCAACCACACACTCTACTATATCGACGCTAAATCGAATCACCCACCGATGGTGAAAAGAGCCATTATTCCTGCAATATCGAGTAGGATATCTAAGCTGTCCAAGAATCAACAAATATTCGACAGCAGTAAGCAATTCTACAATGAAGCTTTAAACAGATCAGGATACAAGGAAAAAATTAATTACCTTGTGCCTCCTTCGGTTGGGAATGGGGGACTAAACGGGAGACCGATTGCCTCTCGATCAATGGTTTCATATAATAGGGCAATGGGCAAGGCTAGATATAGGAGACCTGGTGTATCCCACGGTAATGTAAACCAGGTAGGGTGGGAACCGGTTGATGATAATATTCGTGAAGTTGGAAGTAACAAATTGAACTCACATGCTACCCAAACCGGGGGGAAGGTAGGAAGAAAAATAGGAGAAGGACCACTACATGGTTCAACCCCCCCTATAGCCAGCATATTAAGACTAATATCCCAAAGATTTTTTATAGCATAGTGGAAAAAAACTTTCCAAGGGATAGCAGATTGGGGGGAACCATTAACAAAAATACTGTAAAACTGTCTTATTCAACCTGTAGAAATATAGCCACATCCATCATAGGATATAATAATTCTAAGATAACTAAAACAAGGGAAGCCATGTTCTCTTCTGGTGTTGATCCCAGTAACACCAGTTCAGTGAGAACCTCCATTATAAATAACCATAGTAGTAGAACATCCAGCAACGGCCCAGCACACAACTGTAACTGCAGAGCTTCTAACATCTGTCCACTGGGGGGGAACTGTAGAGTTTCAAGCATTGTCTACAAATGCGATGTGATAACAGAGAGTAGTAGGAAATCATATATCGGTTCAACCGGGGGTGAGTTCAAAGATAGATTCAGAAACCACATGAGTTCCTTCAGGGGAGGCCAAAGGGAAGACATAGATAGGTCTAACACTTCTGTTGGCCGTTTTGTGAGAAACCTCATTGCTAGGCAAGACCCTTTCGAACTGAAATGGTCAATTTTGGGGAGGGCTAACAAATATAAACCGAACAAAAAGAAGAGATGCAACCTATGTGCATTGGAGTCGTACCACATCATGACATCTAGAGATAATTTACTGAACGCTAGGCAGGAAATACTACAATGCTGTCTGCATAGAAACCGTTACCTGTTATCAAGCCTAAAACCTGGATAGGAGGGGAATTGGGGGAAGTATAAACTTACAGCAGAGATAGGCAGGATGGACACTTCCTGAGGCAATCTGGGGCAATAATTAGTGTATAATAGGGAGGATGAGAATTAATAACACGTACTTATGCTAAGATATGTCTTGATTCAATTATTAGCGGATACTCGAGACTTAGGTTGGGGGTGATAAGGTAGGAATATTCTATCGGAATAAGGCCCAGTGATAGTCAACTATAGTAAATACTTATTCAGCGGAATAGAGGGGGGAAATTGTGTTACATATAAAAAGATAGTGGAATAATAAATAATAAATCACAATTTATTCTCAGAAATAGATATATTATACGAAATGCATTGGGGATTTCAAGTAATTTTAAGTGAAAAATAAGAAATAGCAACCTGGATGCTATCACTATTTAATTAAATTAGGTTAAATTAAATTAGTTTTTAATTAGATTAAAATAAATAAAACAATTTGGTGGCAGGAATGGGGAAAAGTAATTAAGGAAAAAATAATTTTAAAAACATGCATGCCGACACGGACTTAATTTCTAAAAATAGAAACAATTGGATTTTTATAAAAAAGTATTTTGTACGGGATTTTAAATTAGTAATAATAAAGTCTCCTGTCATTTAACGAGTAAGAGTGATATTTTCCCGTAAAGTTGACAAAAAAATAAACCGGTCCATTAAAAAAAAGTTTGTTTTTTTTTCAAAATAGAAAATACATTTCTGATAACGATATTCCGTTGTAACATTTATTTATGGAATATAGAATAATATTCTCCACAGAGAGTTACAAACAGACACAGCCGTTAAGGAAATATTTTAAATGATTTAAAATAATAACTAGATTTTTGTAGAAGGCCTTTTTATAATAACAGTTTATTTTTGATATATGAATAATTTTTTTAAAAACAAATTCTGCGGGATGGGCTTTTTTCGCTTCGTTAAACAACAAAACGATAATAATTCGGCAGTTAATTAAATGAAGGATATTTTCCCAAAATGTAAAATGACGTCCCAGACACTAGATGATTAATTTCTATAAGGAATAGGTTTAATAATAAATATTTTTAGAAACAGTATTTTGAATAAATAGTTTCTATATTAAGATTTTTTCTTGATGGAAGGGAGTTTTCTGCGGGATTGACATTCAACTCGTCGTGTGTTTATTTCGAAGGGTAATAAATCAACAATTGAAATAAGACTCTTTGAACTCGGACGAACATTTGTGTTGACTTTTCTTTGTGAGAAGTTGGATTTAGAATTCCCATACTATCATTGGATTGGAATGGTAACTTGTGAGCGGTATCTTGACTGATTTAGTTCTTTTGTTTTCTTGTGGGGGGGGGGATTTATTCATCATTGTACCGGCTAACGTGAAAGTGTATTATCGCACATTGTTCCGGTTTTGTGGTTTTATTGAATGTATTTGGGACCGATTACTTGCTTGTTGGCTTGGTGGAAGAAATAATGCACAAGCTACTTTTCTAAGACTTTTCTAGGACTTTCTTTTCTTATCGTTGTTCTTCCTTGCTTTTTAAGTTTGAATTTTATTTTTATTTTTATTTTTTTCCTCTTCTCTTCTTAAGTGACCTCAACTATTACAACGCCACATTGTGTTTTGTCGGCAGTTGAAACCAGTATTCCAGACATTTAATTTCCCTGATGATCTGCCAAGCAAGTAACTGCTTGGTAGTGAAACACGTGTAGGAAAAAACATTTAATTTGAATAAATAGTATTTGTAAGAAAAAATATCTTTAATGGTGATCATTGGTGTCCTGAAAGGAATGCTTTGGTAAGCCTTCATAAAATCACATATAAATGCTCTGTACTCTGTAATCGAGTATCATCGAGCTTGTTTTTTATTGGAACAACCCCGGTCTTCACTGAATGATCTATTTTATAAGTGAAAAATCTAAATCTATATATATATATATATATATATATATATATATATATATATATATATATATATATATATATATATATATATATATATTGCCTTTCTGGTACCAAAGGTACTAAAGCTTTTTTTTTTTTTTAATGCAACCTTAATTCCTATATAATTTTATTTCTAGCTACCATATCGTAGAATGGTTCGTAGCTGTAGTGTTTAGATAGTATTTTATTATTATTATTGTTATTATTATTATTATTATTATTATTATTATTATTATTATTATTACTAGTATTACTATTGTTATAAAGAATTTTATTTGATATGCAAATTACCATATCACACGGTAGTCTTAAAGGTAGTATATTATTATTATTATTATTATTATTATTATTATTATTATTTATTTATGTATATATAAGTAACATTTTAAGCTGAATTATTTCGACACTTGATTATTGGAGAAACGGTAGTTTTATCTGTACCATTGGAGAGCCATGCATATAACTGTCCTGTTTTTAAATCTCCGAAACAGTTACATGGTAAACAGCTGAAGATCCCCGTGTTAATATTAGATGCTTACGTTAAGGTCTCCTGCTTTTGTTTCACTGTTAGATACTTAATCCCCTTTTTATTTTATTTACTTACTATTATATATTATTTATTTATGAATTTTCCAACAAATGTTAAGTCTACACTATTTTGGATTTAGTTAGTTTCTCTGGGAATTTAAACTGCATTTTCCCTTTTTTTTGTCTTTTTGTTTAAAATAACTCAAAGCTTCTTTAGACTATACATAAAATATTATTAATATTATTATTTTATTATTATTATTATTTATTAATGTATATATTAGTGAAATTTTAAGCTGAATTATTTCGACCCTTGATTATTGGGGAAATGGTCGTATAATCAGTACCATTGGAGAGCCATGAATTTTATAACTGTACTGTTTTTAAATCTCCGAAACAGTTAATTGGTAAACAGCTGATGATCCCCGTGTTAATATTAGACGCTTAAGGTCTCCTGTTTTTGTTTCACTCTTAGATACTTAACCTTAGACAGTTGAACCCCCCTTTTTTATTTACTTTTTTTTTATTTATGAATTTTCCAACGACTGTTAAGTCTGAAATATCTTGGATTTAGTTAGTTTCTCTGAGCTTATTTAGACTATATATATATATATATATATATATATATATATATATATATATATATATATATATATATATATATATAAAGAGAGAGAGACATGTATGCGTGTGTGTCTATGTGTGTGTATATCATTCCTGATCTCGGTTGGTAGAATTAAATCTGATAGAGTGCTCGATTATTTAATAGTAAGAGCGAAATATTTAATTATTTATAATATTATAGAAGATCAGATCAACATGGTACCTTCGGTTTCAAGCTGAAAAAGCGGGCCCAGATTAAAAAATACAGTGTTCTTGTGAGTTGTGTTTATATTATATAAATATATATATATATATATATATGCATATATATAAATATATATATATACATATATATAAATATATATATATATATATATATATATATATATATATATATATATATAGTAATCCAGGTAGGGTAAAAATCAACAGGGTAGAAATCCAAAGGGAATCAAACCGGGCTTATAAAAAGGTGCTCAATAAAAATATAGAGCTGTGTTATGAATGCGTTTATTCAAACATGTACAAGGTCTGCTACACTGGCATCTCGATGTTATCGATATAAAGCTCTTAAGAGCTGAGGTCTCATCAGGCAGAGAGTTTTTTATGATCCAAATTATGGTCGCTGAATTCCAGGAAGAATGAAGTCAAGCAAAGAAGAAGAGGAGAAAAAAATAAAAGTCATGTGACCGATTTTTTTTTTTAATATATTTGCCGTTAGAAATTCATATTTTCATTTTTTTATCCAACGCTGAAAATGAAAATATGAATTTCTTTCTCTCTTACTTTCTCTCTCTCTCTCTCTCTGTTCTCCCTTCTGTTACGCCACGTAGAAAAAGGGGAGAGAGCGACAGGCTACTTGCTCTCCTCTCTTCATTTTCTTTTTTTACAGTCTTATTTACCAGAAAACTATAATAGAGAACTTGCGAAGCGATAGCGAGATAGCATAGCCAGCTAATATATATATATATATATATAGCCGGTTTCCTTCTTTCAAAATATGATCAAAGGCTAAGATCGGATTTTAACTCTGCCAGATAATATCTCAGTTCATAACAGCTGTTGATCGATAACATCAACATGCCAGTGTCGCATATTCTGTACATGTCTGATTAAATAAAAAATAATCATATATAAAAGCTCTATTTTAAATTGAGCACATTTTATAAGCACGGTTGAAATTATTTGGATTCCTATCCTGTGGACGTTTACCTAGCCTGGAATATTATTATTAATATTTTTATGATATATATATACATACATATATATATATATATATATATATATATATATATATATATATATATATATATATATATATATATATATATATATATATGAGGGAGTAAATACGAACTGAAAGTTTGAAGAAGGTGGAATGCATCTGACTCACCCACACTACATGCTTCTTACTATTTCGATGCCTCACGTGCCCAACTTTTCCTGATTCAAAAAACTACATCGTACATCCGTTTCTTTTTTGTGATTATCTCCCGCTCTTCACTGTACACTATGTGAAATTCTACTTAATAAAGCTTATTTTTCCAAATGAATATAGCTGAACGGATCGACCGAAATATCTTGGTTCAGCTTTCATTATTGGTGTGTGTCCTTATTTCTACTAGCCTGTTCACATGCTTATCTACTATTCCAAATAGTAATTTTCATATATATATATAAATATATATATATATATATATATATATATATATATATATATATATATATATATATATATAATATGAAATGAAGGAATAAAATAAGGTGTCAATCAAATTTTATTAGGATTCAAAGTTCAAGCAAAGTATCCTTAAGTCCTTAGCTCATGAGTTTTCAAAGATAATTCTTCTCTTCAGAGGACCATTACTGCAGTTATACTACTACAGGTAATGAAATTAAACTTTGAAAATATATAAAAATATATACAAAAATACATAAAAATATATAACATCAAATATATCAACCCAAAAACATAATTTTTTGTTAAATCTATATAATCCATCCAAGTCATAAAATTTGAAAAACATAATCAGGAAAGACATCCAGAGGGTCGACTGAAGAGTAATCCAGGTGATGATGTACCAGTCCAAATACGAGAAATTGAAATAGCTGACAAAGTTATCCAGCCGCGAAATGCGTCAAAAATCGATGAAGTGAAAAGTATCCATTGTTTTGATTTGATTTATTTATCGTTGTAATAATTAACATAAACATTGGATACTTTTATATATATATATATATATATATATATATATATATATATATATATATATATATATATATATATATGTATGAGAAAGAAAGGATGAGTGCAAACCGACGTAATGGGAAATGAAAAAGGAAAAACCAAGAGATCTTTTTTCATGAATTCATCAACGTTTAGTCTTTATTGTAAGACTTCCTCAGGATGATAATTTTAAGAAAAATGTCATGCAAGTACATCGAAATAGTGGGTTGACATGATGGGTTGATAAGGAAAAGTAGTAGCCGTGGCTACTAAGAGTGCTTTTCCTTATCAACCAATCATGTCAACCCAATATTTCGATGTACTTGCATGACATTTTTCTTAATTATCATCCTGAAGAAGTCTTACAATAAAGACGAAACCTTGATGAAAATATAAAAAAATATCGCTTGGTTTTTCCTTTTTCATTTCCCATATATATATATATATATATATATATATATATATATATATATATATATATATATAAAGTGGTGAACTAAAAGCGAACTTTTAGGAAAGGTAAAACCTATTGTGAAAAGTATACAGCTCAATATCCAGGATAGAGCCTTTCAGTGGTAATGTCAAAACCTAAGGAATTTTACCAAATTTTAGACAGATCTTTTAAGCACCCCCACAGATATAGCACTATTCTTAACAAAAATTCTATTAAAATATCTTATTCTACAATGCCCAATATTGAACAAACTATCATAACCTCTAACAATAGGAAAATCAAACATCTCCAACAACAACCACGCACCGCACCCCTTACCACTTGTAACTGCCGTAAACCCAGAGATTGTCCGTTAAACAACGATTGTGTACAGAAGGACGTAATATACGCTTGTACTGTGAAACAATTCCCCCGTTCCACCAATATTGTGAGCAATCACAGTTCCCATACTCCACCCGGATTCACCATCTCTCCACAACCCCAATCCGTTTCTCCTCAAGACCCCCACATATACAGCCATACTTCTAACCAAGCACCCCCAATAATAGATAGTGTCCTTGGGCTAACTGACATTTCCCGCTCCGCCCTACAACTTGAACCAATCTCCCTCGCATAACCTGAATCTCCAAACCCAAATCTGATCTAATACCACTAGCAATTTTAATGCAACTATAGCACCACCCTTCAAGATACACACATACATTGGGGCATCCGCTTTCTCCATTAAGACCCGGATCTCTAACCATATCTACTCCTTTAAAAATAGCAACGATAATAGCACTGGCACTTCACTTTCCAATTTAATTAGAAACCTCAATCTTAAAAATACCCCCTATTCACTTTACTGGTCAATACTTAAAAAGTCCAAATCATATACCCGGGTGCACCCCACTGCCAACTTTGTACATTGGAAACCTTTATGATAGCTACTGCTACTAAATCTAAAAATATTATTAATTCTAAGAATTAACTTATCTCCAGTTGCAGACATAAACGTAAATTTAAGTATAGCAACCATAGTAATCCCCCAGACACCCCTCCCTCATTTGATTAACTACCCTCCCTACATCTCGGATTTACCCTCCCTACATCTCGGATTTTTTCCCGATAGTTCTAATTCCTTTTGTTCTATAACTCTACATATATCTCCCTCATTCCTTTAGCTTTTCTCTTAACTGAAAAAATTACCCATGAATTCCGTTAGCTGTACAATCCCCTTAGCTTTTGTACCTCTCTCACACTACCCCCTAAATCATTGTACTTACCCTTCTTAATCGTATAACCTTTATATGATTTCTATTACTTTTTCCTTTAACTTCCTTTAATACACTCGTCTGCTTCCCATCAACACATCCAACCTTCTAATATTCCCTTTCAACCTGATAACTAATCCACCATATTTGCATTAGACCCTAGCCCTCTTGTTTACTTGATGATTCGCCTTATCTACTTTTAATCCCCTTTGCACACTTCGATATCGAACTGCTCACCGTTTTCCCTGTGCATTCTAATTACTGTTTTCCCCCTGTTAAACTTCCAAATAATTCTTCTCACTTTTTTAATAGCCTCGATTATTCCCCCCTCATTCACCTCGCCCCTCGCTCACTTCTCTCGGACCCTGCTCAATCCCGACCCCCGCCCTCATTCTACATCTTTTAACCCTCATAATATTTACTCTTAACTGCCATCTCCATTCTCACTCTGGTTTAAATTATTGTCACTATTTTAACCAAAGTATTCTCAAATTCTCTCTGCCATCATTAACTTATTTAATAATTTTCTTAATTAACTTCCATATATCTTATTCTGAATTTTTTTTATTCAAAGTTTAATTTTCCTACATACAAAAAGCACTAGCGTCCCGTAACAACATATTTTATTTCAACCCAAATCTTTAACCACTTTGGGGATTTCCATTCCGAGTATTTACTCGAGGTCAAATTACCTTTTCCTTATTCTAATACTCACTCCCGGATTCCAATTTTATCGACTATTCCCTTATTTATATATTTTTTTATCGGTCAATCCATAATTTTCATTCGAGCCTAAGACTAATTTTATTATTATTTTTTATTTATTTCATTTAATTATTTATATTTATATTTTTATTTTTTATTTTTATTTTTACTATTTATTTTGTTATTTCTGCCCTTCAAATATATTTTGCCTCATTGTTTATAAGTAAGGTCATCTGATTAAACACCTAACCCCATACCCCTGTTCATATCCCCCGACACATTCTGGTATTTTAATTCTCCCTCCTCGCACTCATTGACTTGTCCCCACACCATTCTATTCCATTTCTAGTTGAACCCTAAATCGCGCTAACGTCCACTTTCAACTTTAAGCGACCTACCCCCCCCCCCACATCCACACTCTCAGTTTTAAATCGCACTTATTCATCGCACCCGCACCCTTCTCCCCTTCACACCCCCTACACATTCCTTTCCTGCCTACTGGTCGCTTGTTTTTGCCTTTCTTCAGACTAGTCTTGTTTTTCAACGGGCAAGCCTTCAATATTAATCCGTTGTCTTTTTGCCAATTTAAACCTATTCCATGATTTTTAGCCCAGGAAGTCTTTTTAAATGGCGAATACTTTCCACCTCACGTTTTACTGAGCCTTGTTGCATCCACGAACGTGCTTTTTATTGGACCTTTTACCCTCTGGATTCTATCTATCTTCGCCGCATCTGAAGATGTGGTTTTTGGAATTTAACTTTGAATCCTCTCTTGTCACTTCTCGTGCCTTTTAACGACCTACCTATCTACATTTCACTTTCTCCGCTGGACTTTTTGACACCGGACTTTTTTGCAATCGGACATTTGCTTGCATTCGGGCAGAGTTTTGCCTTGTGTTTTTTCCCTACAATGTTTATTTTACCTTTTCAAATTTTAAATCTTGGCCTTTGCCAACTTATCTATCCCAACGACTTCCTCTGATGATAAGATTTTGATCTTTGAAAAGCCTGGCTTAAGGAAAAATTTAACTTGAATAAATTGTCTTTTTGCGGAATATACCTTGCTCTGGGCAACTGAATAGAAATACGATTTGACTTTTGCTTTTCTAATTCCTTTTCATCCTTCTACATATATATATATGCTCACCCCATCCCTCCATTTTTTTTCCCCACTCACTCTTTTCAACATTCATTTCTATTTCTCCAACAAATACGGACGTCCACCCAGCAGTGGCCACTATCTCATTCTATTCTTCCTCCCAATATATCTACCCTACATGTATCTGCACTTGCATGACATTTTTTTCTCTATTTTATCATCCTGATGAAGTCTTATAAATAAAGACGAAACGTTGATGTACACATAAAAAACATCCATTTTTTGGTTTTCCTTTTTCATTTTCCCATCACGTCGGATTACTTTCATCCTTCTCTTCCCATATATATATATGTGTGTGTGTGTGTGGGGGGGGGTGTGTCTCTGTGTGTGTCTCTGTGTGTGTCTCAGTTTGTGCCTGTGTGTGTGTGCATGCAATTTGCATTTAAATACCAACTCCGTATACTGCAACTGATATATTTATTTGACCAAAAGAAACAAATATATTCTCTTGTGTCAAGAAAGAAATATTGCCCCTAAAAAAGTAGATTTTTTTTCTTTTCACTCTTAAAAGAAAGAGACATATAAAAAAACATACGTTTTTTTTATTATTTACTTTGCAAGTAAACGACACATTCCCCCAACCCCGCCGCAGAAAAAAATCACTCTGATTGCATTTGCTTTCAAGCAGAATAGAATTGTGATCGATGGGTTGTCCGGACTTTCAAGTTGGTTCAAGAAGAGATCCCAGCAGTCGAGGTCGGGGGTAAGGGTTTGGAAGATTAAACTACCGCGCCATTTTTACCGAGTGACGCCAATCGAAATGGGAGATCAAAGAGAAGCTAGGTTAATATTGAGTCGAAGACAAAGTAACTGGCCTGAGGACGGAGGCACGCGAAAAAGGGAACAGAAACACTTAACTGTCTGCAGAGCTGAAACATGCAAGTAGATTGAAACCGGAACAGTACAATTAAGCATTAATAATAGAAAAATGTATGTTGGCCGCAAGTTACAACAGGTATATATATATATATATATATATATACATGATGAGAGCAATAAGCTTGAAACGCTAGCGTCTGTAGGTATAAATAATTTAATATTTATTTATAAATATTATACTAAGCCCCTTTAAGAAATTAAAGTTGAGCACTCTCGGGGAAGTTAAAAATAGACTGTCAAAAAGCTCTAATGCAAAGTTCCGAATACGTTCGTCGAACACTCTCGACTAGTCTTCTATCTGTGCCCGCTTCCAGGCACATATAGATCTTAATTTCCCTAAATTACGTGACAGTTTCCGTGGGCCGGGTGGATATGGCTTACTCTGTGAACCAGGTTCGCGCCTCCCGACCGTCTGAAATTGTTACTTCCCTGCACTGATGAGAGCAATAAGCTTGAAACGCTAGCGTCTGTAGGTATAAATAATTTAATATTTATTTATAAATATTATATATATATATATATATATATATATATATATATATATATATATATATATATATATATATGTATATATATATATATATATATATATATAGCCCTATTTCCTTCTTTCCAAATATGATCTAAGGTTAAGATTGGATTTTAACTCGGCCTGATATCTCAGTTCATAACAACTGTTGATCGATAACATCGACATGCCAGTGTCGCATATTTTGTACATAAAAAATAATCATATATAAAAGCTCTATTTTATATAGAGCACTTTTTATGAGCACGGTTTAAATTCTTTGGAATCCTATCCTGTGGATTTTTACCTTGCCTAAATTATTATATATATATATATATATATATATATATATATATATATATATATTAAAGAAAAGAAAGATGAAGATAAAGAATTGTACATAAATTAATACAAATTTTATTACATCGAAAGTTCAGATGCAAGGAGTTACATTAATCCTTAAACCATGGTTTTTCAAAGATAAAACTCTTCTCGTCAGAGGATAAATCTGGTAATATGGTATTTATATCAATTAAATATTACCTAGTTCCATTTCACTTTGAAAAAATTGAAGAATAAAAACCAAAAGGGATTGGGGATAAAGAATTTAAAAAATAAAATAAAATAAAATAAAAAATAAAAAATAAAGGCCGGGAAGTGAAAGTTAGCAGTATTGGGAGGTGATTTTGTAGATAGTTAATAGCTAAAGTAACTTTTGTAGAATTGAAGAAAATTTTTTCACAAATAAAAGGTGGAGGGTTCAAAATATCTCACTTGGTCCGTATGGATTCGTACTCCGTTATAGTATATTTCCGTGGAGTTACAAGTAAAAATCCTGTACTGGTATTTTAAATATCCAATTCGGCAAATCCGAGGTTAAGATTGTCTGTTTAAAGGCGTTATGCGGAAAAGTTCATGTCTGCCTTTAATTGCTTGCTTCCCTGGCAGAGAAATGTTTCAAAAGTTTTTTATATCATCTTGAATATTCTGCTTGGGTATGGATTTTTGCCGACTAAGGAGAGTAGAACCAATCCAACCGAGGTCAAAGTGAATAATGCTTGTAGCTGATATTTTAAGGGTAGTGTGAAGGAATGGGCGGGGTTGGGGGGAAGGGGTTTTAGTGAAGTCTATAACTTCAAGTTTGACGGTCAGCTAAGGTGAGCCTGTGGGTGGGGGGATTCAGATGCTTATATTTTGGGGTTAAGGGGTTTCTTAGTGCGGTGAAAACTATCAGATAGGGATATATGTGAGCGGGATTAACGTAGATTGCTCTACTCAACGTATTGAGCTTTATTTTATCGAGATAGATCACTACGATATTTCGCTTATCGTTAATTCTATTATCATTAGTATATATATATATATATATATATATATATATATATATATATATATATATATATATATATATATATACAAAAAATGAATGATAAAAATATAAGTTGTATAATTACAATCTTATTATCTTTAATCCATGGATTTTGAAAGAAAAATTATTTTCATCAGACGATAAAGGATTATATATATATATATATATATATATATATATATATATATATATATATATATATATATATATATATATATACAGAACATGAATGATTAAAATAAAAGTCGTATAATTCGCTTTAAACTTGTTTGTTTTTATACAAATTGTATTTTTTTTGACAAAACGTACTTTATGTGTGTGATAAAATTCTAAAATAGTTGAAATATGTTTTGTGCCAGATAACAACAATGATTAAAAATTAATTAAATTATATATATATATTCATAAAGAAATTGTTAACATATTTGGGATTTAAACCCCTAAAGTAAATGTGGTATTGTGGTGAATTATGATTCTAGTAACGAGTAGGATAGACAGAGGATTACCAACGACATTCCATTCCCCATACTTCTGATGGCCTTGTGCCTAATTTGTTTAAAATTTAAATTGTATTTTTATATATTTAGCAATAAAATAATAAAAAATTGTAATATGTTCTGATACTACACTTTGACTTTTCTGTCCTCGGTCAGTAAAGGTGAATGAGAAATTCTTTCTAGACTGAGGCAATAATAATGTTGGTCCCAAGCCAGAATGCCACTTTTTGGGAGGTTAATTTTCCTCGCATTAAAAACCGAACTTCTGTCGAACTCTGTCCTGTCCTCGTGGGGAAGCAAGAAAACATGAAATAGTAAATAAAAATCCATGAAACAACGAAATGTTTATTTACATTAACGCACAACTTAACTATTCATTTTGAATTCTTGTTTTTTTTTATTGAATAAAGTTCAGTTTCAGTATAAATCGAATCGTGTTCACTTCTTTACTTTTAATTTTTTTAAATGCAAGTTTAAAGCTTTCTAATGGTTTTCTAAAAAGTCTCTCATTCATTACTGACAGTCTGACTGTTGGACATATTTCGCTTGCTACCTACTACCATGACGTCACTTTTCAGTGCACAGGCCTTAGTTACTAACGATAACAACGGCACACACAACCGAATCAGACAGAAAAACCTGAATCTTCAATAAAAACAGATTACGGCTAAGTAACAACATGCCACTTAAAAAATGTCTGTATTTTCCTAAGGAGGACATTTTTATGAGTCGAAAATTCGAATTTAAAAAAGTGGATATATTTATTTATGAAATATAAATGGATATATTTATTTATTTGTCAGACTGCATTTTGACTGGTCTTTAAACCATTAAATATATATATATATATATATATATATATATATATATATATATATATATAGTGTGTAGATTTCAATTTTGTGTTGAGAATCTGAATAACAGAGCTCAATGTAATTTAAACTGAGCAAAACAGAATTATAAAAAGAAAAACTATACACACATTAAGGTTGTACACATTATAACTTATTTTGACCCCTTTAATTAGGTCTCCTCAGATGTATAGACAACCACGTCAAAAAAGGGTTTTTTGACGGGGTTGTTTATACATCTGAGGAGACCTAATTAAAGGGGTCGAAATAAGTTATAATGTGTACAACCTTAATGTGTGTATAGTTTTTCTTTTTATAATTATATATATATATATATATATATATATATATATATATATATATATATATATATATATATATATATTGACTGCTGTGAGCCAGAAACACCTGTCCATAGATTACTTTTATGTACGTAAAAAATTATATATATATATATATATATATATATATATATATATATAGTTTAAAGAAGCTTGGAGTCATTAAAAAAAAATGTAAAATGCAGTTTATATTCCCAGACAAACTAACTAAATCCAAGATATTGCAGACTTAACATTCGTTGGAAAATAAATAAATGACAAAATATAAGTAAAAAAGAAAAAAAAAGGTGGGGGGGGATTAATTATCGAAGAGTGAAACAAAAACAGGAGACCTTAAGCGTTTAATATTAACACGGGGATCATCAGCTGTTTGCCATGTAACTGTTTCGGAGATTAAATATATATATAAACGTAAAATACATTCGATAAAGTTAAGGGCGACTAATAATGCAATCTTTATCATTTAGGAAGTTAAACAATGTATATATATATATATATATATATATATATATATATATATATATATATATATATATATATATATTAACGAAAAATACGTCTTATACAATTAAGGGCGACTAATAATGCAATATTCTGCATCTAAATCACTTAGGAAGTGAGACAATCTAAATAATAGTAAGCAATATAAAAAACGCTACCATCACCAATCAAAACAATTACATAAAATACATTAAAATATTTAGGTGATAAAAACCGTACATATTTCCAGGCAAGGCGTTATTGTCTAGAGGTAAAACGCCTAATAATAGACATTAATATGTCTGTTAGCACGAAACATGTGTTCATGGTCTTTAAACAATTATAATACACACACACACACACACACATATATATATATATATATATATATATATATATATATATATATATATATATATATATATATAAGTAGTATTGGTTGGTCGTCCATTTAAAGCATTGTTGGATATGTTAATAAAATTGATATGTAAGCCATTAACAATGCGAGATTAATTTATATGTATATATTTTTTTTACATTTATCTTATATTTGGTTATTCTTGTTTTTGATTAAAAAAAAAAATGACTCAATAACTGGTCACCTCTGAAGATGAAATTTATTCCGAAATATAAGATTAATGTAAAAAAAACAAAAACATATACATATAAATTAATCTCGCATTGTTAATGGCTTACATAACAATTTTATTAATATATATATATATATATATATATATATATATATATATATATATATATATATTGACGGCTGTGAGCCAGAAACACGTGTCCATGGATTACTTTTATGTACGTATAAAATTTATAAAAAGACATATATTAACGAAAAATACGCCGTATAAAGTTAAGGGCGACTACTAATGCAATCTTTATCACTTAGGAAGTTAAACAATGTATATTGTAGTATAACAAAAGAAACAAATGCTACCATCACTAATAAAACAATTACATAAAAATACATTTAATATTTCGTACATATTTCTAGACAAGACGTCATGGTTTGGAGGTAAAACGCCAGACTATTGACATTGATATCGAAAGTTCGATCCTTTTCCAAGTTAGCCGTGCTGATGTAAATCATTTGTAAAAAAAAAAACGGTACTCTTATAGAGAATGACCCGCGTTTTCGTGACTTAGCGTTGTAAACGTTCGGGCAGGTCTCGGAAGCGCCCGAGAGTTTACGAAACTATTAACCAATCGGGTTGCACCGGGCATTAACCAATCAGGTTGCAGCAAGCAGACGATAACTTTTGGGAGAAATAATTTTCTACGATTAAAAAAAGTGAATTTCTACGATCTGTGTCTGCGTTGAATCTGCCGAGTTCGGTCAGCAACGGTCACTTCTAGCGAATAAGTAACCCTAACCCTAACCGTCGCACTAAACCCTTACCCTAAACCTAACACTAACCCTAAACCCAAACCCAGAAAATAATGTTAAAAAAAAAAAAACTTGAAAAAAAATGAACAAAAGAAAAAAAAACATTCGTTGTTGGTTATAGGAAAGAAAATAATTGTTTGAAACTTTTTGTTGAACAAAAAAAATTATCTAAAAACATTTGCTTAACAATGGTTCCTTTGGGAAAAAAGTAAACATCTAATTAATAACAGTTGTTTAGTTATGGTTTGTTCGTTTTTTGTTTTTATATATGTATTTTACTTTTATTTTCTTCGTCTGAATTTTTATTTTATTCGCAGCTTTTCTTGAATTTATCGTCTGCCAGTTTTTAATTCATCGTCTGGCAGTCTTCGCCTCGTCAACTCTCGGCCGCTTCCGAGACCTGCCCGAACGTTGACGATGCGAAGTCACGGAAACGCGGTGCGTTCTATATAAGAGTACCGCAAAAACATACCAATTGTGTGAGGTGGGAATATTCCATAGAAATAATCTGGTAATTTC
>OY744551.1:7236842-7249342 GCA_963556195.1 Sepiola atlantica
GTGTGTGTGTGTGTGTGTGTGAGTGTGGGTGTGTGTGTGTATATATATATACATATATATATATGTGTGTGTGTATATATATATAGGTATATATATATATATATATATATATATATATATGTTTTCTCATATATATATATATATATATGTTTTCTAATATATATATATATATATATATATATATATATATATATATATATATATATATATATATATGGAAAATGAAAAAGGTCAAACCGAGAGATATATTTTTTTTATGTATTCATCAACGTTTCGTCTTTATTGTAAGACTTCCTCAGGGTGATAATTTGAAGAAAAATGTCATGCAAGTCCATCGAAATTTGGAGTTGACATGATGGAGAGATTGAGGAAAGTAGTAGCCGTGGCTACTGTGAAAGCTGGGGGAGAGTCCAGGCTGTGAGAAGTCAGTGGTGGCAAAGAATACTACTTTCCTTCATCTCTCCATCATGTCAACTCCAAATTTCTTAAAATTATTATCCTGAGGAAGTCTTACAATAAAGACGAAACGTTGATGAATACATAGAACTATATATCTTGCTTTTTCCTTTTTCATTTCCCATTACGTCGGATTACTCTCATCCTTCCTTTCTCATATATATATATATATATATATATATATATATATATATATATATATATATATATATATATATAGTGTAACCCGGATATAAGAGCACCGGATATAGATATATATATATATATATATATATATATATATATATATATATATATATATATATAAATGAATGATAAAAATAAAAATACAATATATATTTTATCCAATTTTTATTGTCATCATTTATTTTTTATATTATTGCTCTATATAATATATTGAGCATATAATATATTGGGCATAATATATTTACATTTCAAGATAGGATATAATATAAAAATATAATATTAACTTATATATATATACATATATATATATATATATATATATATATATATGTTCCATGAAAAATGCCAGTATGCTGAATTCATATGCCCTTAATAGGGTTAAGATGAAAATTCATATACACTAAATGTACAAAAGCAAGGAAATTCCCAAAGTTTTACACACGCATATGAATTTTCATCTTACCCCTATTAAGGGCATATGATTTCAGTATAGTGGCATTTTTCATGGAATGTCACTACTTTTGTAAAGGCTATGCCCCAATACAATACCTTCTCATAACTGATATAGTTGGTAGTTTTACTAATTAATGTTTATTCCAATATTCACAGGTAAATATTTTTTTTTAAATTATGATGAGTGTATATTTACTCATGATACAATTCAAACTAGAACAATTTTTTCAAACTTTACTATGTATTCATTGCAAACAATAAATGGTGATTCATTCATTTTACAGTCAGTGTGTTTGAAAATTGACAAAGACACAATGCAAAAATATTTAATTTGAGTGAAATAAATAAATCAATCAAACATTTTTGGAGAAATATAATAAAGTTATTCACATTAGTAAACAATAAAATATTCAGTGTACAAAGGAAAACAAAATACAACCTCTATCTGTGCCATAACCCAGCTGAATTAATCAAATAGCTGATGAGATATAGAAGAAAGTGTATGTGGACTAGTCATTTTTTAAGGTTTGTTGAAAATTTCTGAGAAACTACGGTATATTGGTAAACTGAAATTAGAAAACCATCAACTAGACCCCAGAGTCTCTATCTCTGTTAGAAATCAGCTGAATCCATCATACAGGGTGGTACATATGTACTTACGTACGTACACACATCAAAAAGTTGATGAGATACAGAATAAACTCTATGTAGACTAGTAATTTTTTTAGTTTTTTTTTTAATTTTCTGGAAAACTAAGGTATATGGTAAACTGAAATTAAAATGCCATTAACTAGACACAAGAAGCTCTATCTTTGCCAAAATTGAAGTGCCAGGGAATACTGATTATGCGATTTAAATAAATTGTAATTAAATAGTCGTTTTAAAACGATTAAAAACGCACAGCGTGCGATGAAAAAAGGGGGTCAAAGTTACCCAAAGAAAGAGAGATTTTACAAAATTCTTCTGCCAGCACAAGGAAGGTTTACGTAAAGAAATAGAGACAGATTTAAAAATGTTCAAATGTGTTTTGTTTGGAATACGCTTTATGCAGCACCTCGAAACGCTCCAATATTTAATTACATGCACAGCATGGATTTTCAACCAAATGCTGGCCAATAGCAGAGTCCAAATTCGCAGAGGAAGGCTGGCAAAGGGGTCCTGCCCTTCCCTGTCTAATCTTAGATGGAACATGCTGGTTTATGCGTCTCTGAAAACGTTAGGAAGTACGTCCAATATAGCCAGCATCACACTGGCTTTTAAAACGGTAATAATGGACATAGGGCACACTATCCTTACGAAATAAAAGTAAGACAGGTCTTGTAGCGTAAACCTAAGGTGCCATGTTTGCTTGAACTTCTGTAATAGATTTTACAAATATTCCGCTCCTCTTAAATAATCGAGCAATATACTAAATTTCTTTGCCAGGAAATATTAAAGGAAACTAAGAAACTCCTCCTCCCATCCTTAAACCTGTTATGAATATTTTTTATTTAATGTGTATACATTCGATAAGTAGCAACGTTCATAATATTAGGGGTGGGACGTAATGGGTGAAAATTTCAGATTCATGCGAGTAGTATTTTTTTGTGTTCATTTATACATAAATAACACTAAACAATCAAACATTTTGAAAATTTTGCAAAATTTCGAAGGTGCAAAAAAAATAGCCGTTAAGGCTCCACGCGACTGAAAATCCATCATTTTTCGGTGAAAAAGTGGTTTTATGCGACATTGCAGGTCCTTAAACATCCTCAAAAGCTATGAATGGGTATAGATGGTTAAATCTGATATAGTACTTTAATTTAGGACGATTTTCAGGCTGTGAAGGGGTTTTCATGAATGTAGAATAGCCAAAAACTAGTGAAAAATAGCCCAAGTGAACCTTCTGAATTTTGCAAAATTTTCAAAATGTTTGATTGTTTAGTGTTATTTATGTATAAATGAACACAAAAAAATACTACTCGCATGAATCTGAAATTTTCACCCATTACGTCCCACCCCTATTATTAATAAAACACTGTCTTCACTGTTTCTGCATCAACTAAGCGTACGCCGGAAACACCAAATCGTGGGTGTTTACCACCTATGATAAGTTTTTCTTTTTATTACGTTTTATTTCGTTCTATTAACTTTTACAAAATTAAAACACACACATACGCTTTTCAAAAAAAAAATGAAAATCAAACAGTTACCACACTCTGCTCACAACCACATTGTCTACCCCATTTTTTTCTATAATAATCAATTGTTTAATTTATTTATGATTGATTTATTAAATCATTCTTACAAAATTTTTAGATAAGGATTGACAATTTGTATAATTTGGATATTCGGACTACTGTTCTCATCTTTAGTGTTATTCTCACAACGTTTCAGCCGCTGTGACATCCGACCTTAAGCAGGTGTATATTTTCGACATTTTGATAGTGCACCGGTGTTTTACCGGTGAGTTTATTATTTGTCGCTTTTATTAGCGTTTTTTTTTTAAAGAATATTCATTCGCCCTTAATCGGACGTGTCATCAATTTTTGTATATATAGATTTTTTAAATTAATTAATTTACCGTAAAACAACGTTGCACTATCGCCAGTAAAAACAATAACAAAAAATCAGCGTAACATTACAGGCGATAAAAAGTCGAGCATAAAACCTGGCAGGTTATTCTGGTCTAGGATAAAACTCTAAACTACAAGTATTTACATCAAGGGTTCGATCCCTACTCAGGTAGTAATGCTACTGACTAATCAAAATCACGCAAAATAATTAATTTATAAATTAATTAATTAAAAAATACACGAATGACTTTTATATATATTAAAGTGAAATGTTTTGAAAATCAACAATCGTGCAATTTTAAATGAAAAATTCATTTATTTAATTTTTTTTTGCAAGCTTTCGTTGTAGAACAACCTTGTCAGGCGAGACTGTCTTATAGTTTTTTTTTCTTTTTTATTCCTCCTCATTTTGATGGTATTAACCCTGAGGGGTCGAATCACGACACGAGCAGAAAGGCGTCAAGTTCTTAAGACGTTAGGAAAGTGTAGTCCTGGCGATGTTATGCGCAGATTGGCGCTTATTATAAAAATAAATATTAATTATTTATTAACAACAGACATCGATGTTTCATGCTTACGCAATCTTCAGTGCTAGAAGTTAATTCCCGATGGTCGGCGGGCGCGAACTCCGATCACAAATCGCCACTGATTCGCAGTCAAGAGTCTTACCCGTCGGCCACCAAAAATTAACTTGGAAGTTAGGAGGAATTTAACTTTGTAAATGCCAAATCGGCGGGTATTTAAAACGAGCAGCGAAAAGTGATTTACAACAACAAATCGTGTTGGATCTTGCAATGAATATTTGTGTTTGGACGATTAATCGGAATCGGGAATCGGAAAAATTGGAACTTTTGCTTGTACAAAAGATAAAATGATGAATATTTATTGATTTTAAATCTACCAGTAAAACTAAAATCTATACAGCACCACCCCATACACAAGTGTATTTTTACGTTTCCGAAAATATATGCACGTATTACATGGGTTTTACGGTAATCCGAAAAGTTTTTTAAAAAATAAATAATACTCTATAACTAAATATTTAGACATTTTTTAAAGAATCGGAATCGGAATCAGTAATTGTATCGGAATCGGGAATTTAGAACAAAATCAGTTATTGTATCGGAATCGGGAATTTAGAACAGAATCGGTTATTGTATCGGAATCGGGATAAATATTGAAATCATCCCATCACTAATATATACATATATAGGTGTGTGTGCATTTATACAGATTTATTGTCTTCGGCTTTCTCGCAAAACAGGTCCTCATGAAAAGTGAGTTAACAATTGCTGAACCCTTTTTCTCACAAATCAAGGGAAGTATACATGGACAAAAGAGTTTATTCCCTTATCTTCAAAGATCGTTGAAAAAAAAATCCGAGCCGGATAAAAAAAACACTTTTAAAGAAGCAAAGCGAATGCCAATTTTCTGTTCATAACAAAGTATTTCACTCATTAGCAAGACAAGATGATGAATCAGAACAGAATATACATTTTTAGGCCTTGATCTATCAATAACAAAAATCGAGAGGCCGACCCCTCGGCCTAACATTTACAGGTAACATGAATTGGAACAAATACATTGAAGACATTGCCAAGGCTGTCGCAAAGAAGGTTGGGTCCCTCTACCGTGCTAGTAAACTCCTCACACCTGACATTATCCTGTATCTCTACAAAGCCACCATCCGTCCATGCATGGAGTATTGTTGCCACATCTGGGCTGGTGCATCATCTATTAGTCTCTCTCTCATTGACAAGGTCCCAAAAAAGAGTAGCCAACCTAATAAGTTCCTCACTGTCAACCAAGCTCCAGTCCCTGTCCCATCGCCGCAATGTAGCATCCTTGTGCTTTTTTTACAAATACTTCAATGGATTATGCTCCGATGAATGCGCTACTCTGGTGCCCTCCTCGACGTAAATTCACTAGACCAATTCGACAATCAACTAAATCCCATTCATTCACTGTGGAGGTCTCCAGATGCCGGAGAGCCTTCTACTCAAATAGTTTCTTTCCTCGTGCTGCTGGCCTCTGGAACTCTCTCCCTGCCCCCTGTTTCCCCGACAGTACTGATATGCAGAAATTTAAAACTAATGTAAGCAGACATCTGCTGCGCAGATCGGAATTTAGGTTGACCCCCCCCCCAACCTTCTCCCCTTTTCTTTTTTCTCAGTAGCCTGCCTTGTTTGGGGTGAACTATGTTAAAGAGAAAAAGCCGACAAGATAATTTTATATACTAGAAGTGTGGTGTGTGTATGTGTCTATGTATGTATAGGTATTCTGTCTTTAAAATTTCTTCAGCTTTCTCGCAAAACAGGTGCTCATGTAAAGTGTGTTAACAAATAGAATCTGCTTTTCCCAGATCCGTGCTCACCTTCATCGGAAAGGTCAAGCACACCATTATTTGACATTCTCGAAAAGGAAACCAATTAAAACGTCCATTAAAACGACAATCGGGACACACTTGTCTTTTCTTTGGAGGAGAGGTGGGTGGGGTTCACCTGTTTCTCTGCCAAGCAACGTATCCACTAAGATCTCCAGACAATAGAACACTGGAACACGCTTCAGCGAAAAGTGACTGAAATGATCCGGTTGGGAATTGAGGTTTTTGTCTTTAGAACAGAAAAGAATTTGGCAGTCTTTAGCATACCTACTTGTATCGATCCCTTTACTTTCGCGTGTTAATTAAGGGTCAGGGTTAGAGTAAGGGTTACGGTTAGGGTTTGGGTTAGGGTTAAGGTTAGGGTTAGGTTTAAAGTTAAGTTATCTATTAGGTTTAGGGTTAGGTTTAGGGTTCGGGTTAGGGTTTGGGTTATCTATTAGGGTTTGGGTTAGGGTTTGAGTTAAGATTAGGGTTATTTATTAGGGTTAGAGTTTGGGTTAGGGTTAGGTTTAGGGTAAGGGTAAGGGTTCGGGTTAGGGTTAGGGTTCTAGTTATCTATTAGGGATGGGGTCAGGGTAAGGTTTGGGGTAAGGGTAAGGGTTAGGGTTAGAGTTATCTTTTAGGGTTTGGGTTAGAGTTAGAGTTAGGGTTAGGGTTAGGGTTTGAGTTAGGGTAAGGGTAAGGGTTAGGGTTAGGGTATCTATAAGGGTTAGGGTTAGGGTTGGGGTTAGGGTAAGGTTTATCTATTAGGGTTAGGGTCATGGTTAGGTTTAGGGTTAGGTTTAGGGTAAGGGTTAGGGTTAGGGTTATCTATTAGAGTTAGGATTTGGGTTAGGGTTCTAGTTATCTATTAAGGCTGGGGTCAGGGTTAGGTTTGGGGTAAGGGTAAGGGTTAGGGTTAAAATTATCTTTCAGGGTTTGATTTAGAGTTAGGGTTAGAGTTAAGGTTAGAGTTAGTGTTAGAGTTAGAGTTAGTGTAAGGGTTAGGGTTAGGGTTAGGGTTAGGGTTATCTATAAGAGTCAGGGTTAGGTTTATCTATTAGGGTTAGGGTCATGGTTAGGTTTAGGGTTAGGTTTAGGGTAAGGGTTAGGGTTAGGGTAAGGGTTAGGGTTAGGTTTATCTATTAGGGTTAGGGTCATGGTTAGGTTTAGGGTTGGGTTTAGGATAAGGGTTAGGGTTAGGGTTAGGGTTAGGGTAAGAATTAGGGTTAGGGTTAAGGTTAGGGTTAGGGTTAGGTTTAGGGTAAGGGTTAGGGTTAGGTTTAGGGTTAGGGTAAGAATTAGGTTTAGGGTAAGGGTTAGGGTTAGGGTTAGAATTAGGGCTAGGGTTAGAGTTAGAGTTAGGGTAAGGGTTAGGGTTAGGGTTTGGTTTATCTATTAGGGTTAGGGCCAGGGTTAGGTTTAGGGTTAGGTTTAGGGTCAGGGTTAGGGTTAGGGTAATGGTTAGGGTAAAGGTTAGGGTTAGGGTTAGGGTTAGGGTAAGAATTAGGGTTAGGGTTTGGGTTTGGGTTAGGGTTTGGATTTGGGTTAGTGTTAGGGTTATCCATGCTCTGTTCATATCTATACAAAACTCATGCATTATATTTAAGTGTGTGTAAATTACGTAAAGGATGTTGATGCTTTCGCTCTAAATTTCTTTGTGTGTCATTAAATAACCGGAAAAGGGTTGATATGCCGTAAAACAAAACAACCAAACAACCGATCAGTTTAATATATCTAATCTAATGAGATTTTTGTCTGTCCAAATCAAAACACAAGTCCAATGAACACAACAAAACCACCAAACCAACAATCAGCGTGACTTCACGTTATCTGAGAGAAAGATAATCAGTTGGGGCATTCCGTATCATCACTGTGCTCCCGTCTGCGAAGCAGCAACCGGAACTCGGTTTTAGCACCTAATCTTGAACGTAATCGTTTGTTTTTTTTAATAATCGAAATATTTGTAATATTACAAGAATGACGCAAGCCGTGATGCCTGTTTTGGCGAGCAACAGCATCCAAGCGGTTTCTGTCAACTGTGTCAGCTCTCAACCGATCGTACCAAAACTTTTCAACTGGATCTTTAAGCATTATAGTGTCATCGGTTTTTGGCATCCCTAACCCGAAACCCTTACCCTAAACCCTAACCCTAACCCGAAACCCTAACCCTAACCCTAAACCCTAACCCTAAACCCTAACCCTAAACCCTAACCCTAATATTGACTTATCTTTTTTTTTTGCAAAATTGAGGTTGATAAAAAATGGAAACAAATAGCCCTACGTGTTATATGTATATCGAAAGGTCCAAATTTTCAGAGAGATGCAGAGGGTAGGTAGGTACCTGCTTGCTGGGGAATCCCGAAGGAATGATCTCAGCAGAGTTCTGGGTACCTCGTGTTTTATTCTATGAGCACGTCTTACTAAAAATTTTGTCGGAAGAGACATTGTGTATCATGTATATATATATATATATATATATATATATATATATATATATATATATATATATAAACAAAGAAAATTAAATATGACTTCTAATCGTCTCTGAAACGATCGTACACCAGACTACTGTTGACTTTCACTTCTTGACATTATAATAAATAATCTTATAAATCTTTTGATTTATTTAATTATCGCTATTCATTATATATATATATATATATATATATATATATAAATATAACTTTTTTTATAATTCCATATATATATATATATAGAGAGAGAGAGAGAGAGAGACAGAGAGAGAGAGAGAGAGAGGGAGAGAGAAAATGAGAGAGAGAATGAGAGAGATGCATACATATATATCGCGCAAGCTCTGTATAATAGGTGTAAAACTCTCACCGATTTATTTTTAGTCGTTCACGGTGGGCGCGTTGGTTAAGGGGGAAGAATTGCTGTTGTCAGGATAGGAATCTATCTATCAGATACTTATAGTTGGCTAGTTTTTGACCTTGAAGTAGCATTTCTTTAAGTTTTTTACATAAAGTGGCCTCATGCCTTGTCTGGAGCGATTTCTATAAAAAAAATAATATTAATAATAAATAAACAAAATAATTAGTAGTAGACCTTTGTTTACCCTTGGTGTTTCGTTTATTTCTTCCTCGATCGTCATGCATTTCTTCTTTCATCGTGATCCGCGTGATCCGCGTGATCCGCGTGATCCGCGTCGTGGTTTCGTGGCTTTTTCGTATGGTCTTGTCGTCAGCTTCTCGCTGTTGTGTTCCGTCTCAGCTTAGGTCCGTATAATTTCGTTCAGCTAGTGTACGAAGGAATTAAAAGAAAACAGAGTTTGGAAATGGAAGTTTATTGAGAGAAGAATATAAAGTAATAAAGAAGTACTATTTACACTTACGTGATTAAGGATTTATCTATCATTCATACTTTTTTCATAGCTATTAAATCCACATACAGACGCACGCGCAAACACACACACACACACACACACACACATATATATATATATATATATATATATATATATATATTATAATATAAAATGAAGTAATAAGATAAGGTGTCAATCAAATTTTATTAGAATTCAAAGTTCATGCAAAGCATCCTTTAGCATGAACTTTGAATTCTAATAAAATTTGATTGACACCTTATCTTATTACTTCATTTTATATTATAATATTAATGCTCTATCCAGTATATTGAGCTTCAGTTTTTTATCCGGATGTTTCACTAATTATAAGATATTAGTTGACGCTTATATCTTTTGTTGGATTGCTTCATATATATATATATATATATATATATATATATATATATATATATATATATATATATATATATATATATATATATAAGTTAGGTGTATATATTTATTTATATATAGACGTATATTTATATGTCTATAAGTGTAATCAGTCAACAGAAAAGCATAAGCGCACAAGTTGCAAAAAAGTATAATAATAATAATAATAATAATAATAATAATAATAATAATAATAATAATAATAATAATAATAGTGAATAAAAAACTGAAAATTAAGAAAAGAATAAATAATAAATAAACGTGCAACTTCGTGCAGAATTTATTGGACGATTTTAGAAGCAAAGTAAAGTAAATCCCAATATCAGTTTTTGCTGTTGTTTTTTAGGTATAGTCTGTAGGTAATTTTCGGAAACCATTCCCTTCATCAAGCCTTCTATGATGTGTGAACAGATTTCTTGAAAATGTCGAACTAAAATTAATATATATATATATATATATATATATATATATATGTGTGTGTGTGTGTGTGTGTGTGTGTGTGTGTGTATGTGTACATAGTAATCTGCTAAACTAATGAACAGATCATTATGAATTCATGAAAATCCCCAAATACGTAAACCTACCCACATGAACTATGAACACAAACAAACCACATCGAAATTGAAACAAAAATAAAGCAAAAACATGGAAATAAGACAATGTGAGCCCGAGATAACTAAAACTTCAAAAAGTCTTATAAACTCATCCCCAGCTCCTCAAATATAGTCGTGAAGGGCCAAGGAAGGTGAAAAGAATGAGAAGAGAAAGTACTAACCAGACCTCCACTGGAATGGTGTGGAGAGTACTGGGACCTAGTGGGAGTTTATTACCACTCAAATTTCAGAAAAGATCAATGTTCGTTACCAGCGATAACTCTATGGTAAGTTTTTGTTGTGATAATGCAAAGTCATTTGCAATGGTTAGCGAACGAGCTGGAGAGTACTGGAAATCTGGGGAGACTTGCTGTCTCTCAGACTCTAGGGAACACCACCGGTTATTTTCAGTGACCAATTACTGATTATGATCTGTGCGAGAACTCTTAATAATAATAATAATAATAATAATAATAATAATAATAATAATAATAATAATAATAATTAGACGAAGAAAAAGAAGAAATAGAATCCCTACTAACAGCCGCAGAGAAAAACGCGATCAGAGCAAGATATACTAAAGCCAAACAAGACAAAGGCCAGGAAATTAGTAAATGTAGACTCTGTGGCAAAAGAGACGAAACTGTGAACCACATAAATGAATACAGAAAACTAGCCCCAAAAGTATACAAAAACATACATGACTGCTTGGCGAAGACAGCCTATTAGGAACTATTATAACACTTTGAATATATCGAAAATATCGAAAAATCGTACTACCGCAAATCTGAGACTGTATTAAAATATAAAAATCATAAAATTTTCTGCAACACAGAGATAAAAACAAACGTATCTAATCAAAAGGGGACGGACGTAATAATAGTCAACAAGAAGAACAAAAGCTTCCCAAATCGGTTGACAGATATTTCATAGAAAGGTCGTTTTTGAAACAAACCTTTGTCGCAGACTTTATCAAAAGCCTGTGGTTATATCAAGAGCTAGCGTCATAGAAGCAAACCCTCTATCGAGAGATTCACTGATCTTATACGATATTAGTCAGCACGTCAGCAGTTGATTGTGCAGGGCGAAATCCATATTAGTTGTTACGTAGTATATTTTTTTATTGAAGAGATTGACAAGTCCTTGATTTTCACAGATCTAAACAACTTACCCCCGAAAAAAGAATCATGATTTCTGTCAACGTAAATAACTAAAGATCTAAAAAACCGTAGTTGGGGACGACCCGAAAGCTTTCTTTTCGTTAGCTACTACACCGAGATGTAGGGGAGGACGACATTCTTTTCACTTGATTACTCCACTTATCCTTGACCCTCACTGTATGCGGCTGAGGAACAAAAAGTACCATTGTTTTTAGTATGACTCGACCAAGGATTGAACCCCGGCATCCCAACCTACTTAACAATTTACTATAAATTAATAAATGGATAGACGTTAGTCCTCAACTACGGTCAATCCGTTTATTCATATATATATATATATATATATATATATATATATATAGTGTTCTCTTTTTGTTTGCTACAACACCGTGTTCTTTTCCTCCTAATATGGAGTTCACCCGGCAAGATCAACTGCTGACGTGCTGACTGTAATATCGTATAAGATTAGTTAACTTCGATAGAGGTTTTGTTTATCTTTTTTCCTCCTGGATTACTCCACTCACCTTTGATCATAACCTTATAATGTTGTGTATTATTATTTTTAAGTATTTAGTATGACTCGGCCGACGATCGAACCCGACTTTAAACTAGTGAATTACCGAGAGTAGTATTTTCTAGTGATCGCTAGGATATTCGAATAGAAATTTGTGAATAGACATTAAATTGGCGTTTTTTATGTGACATTAACTTTTTTATATATTTTTAGTCTCTTGTTTGGATGTCCAAGAATTTATAGACGAAATAACAACAAAAAATAAATGTTTGATAAAATCGATTCTCGAGAAATCTTTGCACAATAAAACGCACCACGACAAATTCTTGCGAGTTCAGCTTCGAAAAAATAGACACAAAACGGATATTGGTAAGATACGTTTATTTAATCTGCACGTTTAGCGATGAAAATGCTGTTTCAAAAATAAGTGTGACAGACAAACGAAAAAAGGATTTCAAACT
>OY744551.1:7256842-7269342 GCA_963556195.1 Sepiola atlantica
ACTGAACCAATGGGTCAGAGTTTTCTAGTTAAATAAAGCTGTAGGCTTATTTTCACTTGTTACCGTGCACACTGGATGATGTAGCAAAGAGCGATGGATGACGCCATAAATCTACTCTTCATCTTTTATGACATCTTCTATTTTCAAGTATGTATATAGATTACTTTCTTTATAATGATATTTCTGAAGAGAGAAAATGGCGCAAAGAAATGAAAAAGACAGGGAAGAGAGAGTGTAGGGAGACGCGGGGAAGAGAGAGTGTAGGGACCCACGAGGAAGAGAGAGAGAGAGAGATCTTTAATAATGTACTAGACCATCCGTGGCCCGTTGGGTCAGTATTTGTTATATTGCACTTCTTTTACCGTCTGTGTACCAGGTCAGTCGGCCGGCTATTCTAAGCTTGCCCGCCTCGGAGCCAAAAAACAAAGGAACGTGCAGTTCTCATTAGAGACATGCTGTTTTCTTGATGAGCTTACCATCAGTCTGGATCATTCAAATGTCCTTGGGGTGACACACCGATGTACCACCTGTCGTCACTATTGAGGATTATGAACTCGATGTCGTTCATCAGTTCACGTACCTTGGCACCACCATAACAAATCACCTCTCCCTTGATACTGAAATTGACCAGAGAATCGCGAAATCAGTTGCAACACTTGCTCGCCTCACATCCAGAGTGTGGAAGAACCCCAAGCTTACAGGGAAGACTAAGATGCCAGTGAATAACGCCTGCGTCATCAGCATACTGCTGTACGACAATGAGTCGTAAACCACCTAACCCTAACCCTAACCCTTACCCTAAACCACCTACGTCAGACCTAATCAGCTACTCTACACCTTTCCCATGTGAACCCTCCACCGCAGACTTAGCATATCTTGGAAGGATAAGTTGTCCAACACAGAAACTCAGTCCTGCACTAGCCTTCCCAGCATATTCACCCTCCTCAGGCAAGGCAGACCATCCTGTATGGAGAGCTGGCGTCTGGGAGGAGGTCCACTGACCACCCCCAACTCCGATACAAAGATGTTGTGAGGCGAGACATGAAGGCGATCGACATCGACATTTGACCTCGGGGGAGCATTGCAGATGACCGCTCAAGATGGAAAGGAACCCTGACCAACGCCTGAAAGCAGGGGAGGGTAAACTGATAAACGCAGTAAAACGCACAAACTGAAAGGAGAGCATCGATGTTTGCAGTCGAGAGAGCACACATGTTTGTTACATTTGCGACAGGACTACCGCTCCCGCATTGGTCTCTTAAGCCTCACGCAGTTCTGCTCTAGCCGAGCTGACAGTCGGTACAACTAGGCTAAGAATGCATCACCCATGGTCGATTCTGACCGACGGAGGCCTACTACTACTACTACTACTTACACTACTACTACTGCTACTACTACTACTAAAATACTACCATTACTACTACTACTGCTACTACTACTACTACCATTACTACTACTACCATTACAACTACTACTACTACTACCATTACTACTACTACTGCTACTAATACTACTACCATTACTACTACTGCTACTACTACTACTACCATTACTACTACTACCATTACTACTACTACTACCATTACTACTACTACTGCCACTACTACTACCACTACTACTACCACTACTACTACTACCACCATTACTACTACTGCTACCATTACTACTACTGCTACCATTACTACTACCATTACTACTACTGCTACTACTACTACCACTACTACTACTACCATTACTACTACTACCATTACTACTACTACTACCATTACTACTACTACTGCTACTACTACTACTACTACCACTACTACTACTACCATTACTACTACTACTACTACTACTACCATTACTACTACTACTACTATTACTACTAGACCATCCGTGACACGTTGGCTCAGTATCTGTCATATTTCACTTCTTTTCCCCCATTTTTTTTATATCTCTCGCCCTCTCTCTTTCATCTTCCTCTAAATGAATAAAGTGAAAATGTATTCTTCCACGGCATTACCTTCTCCTCCTATTCTAACTATATCAACATCAAAACCGCTCATGCATGTTTAACTCGTAAGATACAATTATGCACCGCGGGAAGATGCAGCACCAGGATGAGAGTTGGAGATTGTAGGTAAGCGCACGAGAGATAGTGCACTCTGAAGCTGCAAAAATCCCTCACCATTGTCCAATTGGGCGCCCTAGGGTATTGGCCATAAATCAACCGCTTCTCAACGAGAGAAGGTAAAGCCTGGGAGAGTGGACCTCCTAGGACTACACAGAAGAAATACGTCCGCCCGGCAAAGCAAGGCCAGAAGGGCCCACAACGGCGCACCCTCTCTCGGACTGATGTATATATATATATATACTTTAGTAGTAGTGCAAATACAGCGTGACGTCATTTGCTTTATAATGCATCATTCCTTAATATAAGTAGAATGCCTGTGTCGCCATCGCCGTTTTAAATGTATTTAAAATATTGGCCGCGAGGTTTAAGACGTTGGATTGGAGTTGAAAAATACTTATAATCCAGGGTTTCGAATCGTGTGACCAGTAGTGAATAGTCATACTTCTACGCTGAAGAGTCTTGATTGAAAAGAGACGAAACGTATACGTCCGTAGATAATAAACAACAACAAATATTTTTCATATTTGTCGCTCCTTAATAATTAGTAGAGCACTTTAGTAGTAGTGCAAATACAGCGTGACGTCATTTGCTTTATAATGCATTATTCCTTAATATAAGTAGAATGCCTGTGTCGCCATCGCCGCTTATAAATGTATTTAAACTACCACAGTTTATCAGCTGTTCAAATATTGGCCGCGAGGTTTAAGACGTTGGGTTGGAGTTGAAAAATACTTATAATCCAGGGTTTCGAATCGTGTGACCAGTAGTGAATAGTCATACTTCTACGCTGAAGAGTCTTGATTGAAAAGAGACGAAACGTAAACGTCCGTAGATAATAAACAACAACAAATATTTTTCATATATATATATATATATATATATATATATATATATATATATATATATATATATATATATATATACATTTGTATATATATATGTCAACGTTGATAAGTAGGATTGGTTCTCTAAGGATAGCAGCTAACATCCTGCCAAGTGACGCGCAAACAATGGCGGGTTCTATTCTGATGGACACGTATCAATTTAGTCTTAATCAAAAATGGTTTACGATTATGTAGAACAATATTTACATGTGCACATATATCCCACTCTCTCGTACCTCCCCCATACAGACTACTTAATACAGACATCCCCTCCTCCGCCAAAACACCTATACATATCCCTACCTTCACACGTATCTCGTCACAAACAACTCCCCTAATACATATCTCCTTTTACACGTTCCGTTCTTATGTATGTACTAATTACTTTTATTCATGTACTAATCCCTTAAGTACGAATCACTTTTGTAGATTTTGTACGATGGAAAAGGAAAACGCAGTGGGGATAGCAAGAAAAAGGGGCTAAAACAGGGCCACTTAGAGAGAGAGATCGTGGCAGGTGGAGCGAAGTCTTTTGAAGAGAGCCGCTTGGCTGCACTCGAGAAGAAGAGACGCAGTAGCCATCCTCATCCATAAAGTGCTCACCACGAAGACGGCAGTTTAGCCCGCGTTCAAGATAAAAATGACGATAAACGCCACTGTGGAACGCATTGCGGAATGGTGGACAGTTATCTTGGTGTATGCAGTAGGGTTGAAGCCTTTCTCATCAAAAGTCAACTGAGATAGAGTGGCCACGTCGTCAGGATGCCGGACTCCCGACTCCCAAAGAAGATTTCCTATGACAAACTTAGAAAAAGACACCGTAGTTTTGGTAGCCAGAAAAAAGTGCTACCAAGATCTCCTAAAGGGCAACTCTAAGAGGTGCGGTTTCGATTCCAACTTGCGGGAGTCGCATGCCAAGTACAGAGCCACTTTTTATTCTTTTTATTTTGTGGGTATCTTTTACGAGGCTCAGCAGAGTAAAAACGCTAAAAAAACAAATATACAACAAATAAAAGTAACCGTCGTCGATAAAAGTTAATTTAAAACTGTCCTGTGATATTTGTTTGTATTTTTAAACCGTTCCAACTGCTATTTATTAGAAATCAATAGTTTTCTCACACGAACTTGCAAATACAAAATGTCGCTTGCTCGTAAGGAAGTGAGTAGAAGACGCCATTTTGTCTAGAAAAAAGTACGAGTTAAAAAGGAACAAGAATTTTTTTTTTACATCTAATAAAAACCCATTTATAGTACGTAAAAATACAAACAAATATCATAGGTAAGTAGACAAATATCTCTTCTCGACGTAGGTTAAACTCACTTGTTGCATATTTATTTTTATAACCCCGTTCTCGTTAGTTTTCTGGACCCGTTCGCGCCTCTGCTGAGCGTCGTAACATATACTCTATTTTGTTTATGGAAATCGCTCCATACAAGACATGAAACCACTTTATGTACGGAGCTAAAAAAAAATACTATTTGGTCAAAAACTAGCTAACGTAAAGTTTTATATTATTTCCTCTTTGTCAGAAACATCGCTCATGAAATGTGAGGACTAAAGGACAAAATAAGGGAAGCGAGCGTTACGAGGCTGCCGAAAGTAAACCCAAGGTCCACTTTCCACTCTCCTTGGAGAGGGATCATGGCCGATGGAGCAAATACTTTCGAAGAGTGGCGCAGACGAAAGGACGTGACTCTGTCGGGACACAGTAGAAAACCTGACCCATTAAAGGTTTACCACGACTAATAACTGGCTATATATCAACGCCAAAAGCCACTCAGGGATAAGGGTTAATGAAATGGATGGATTAACAATAATAGTGATGAATACTATGAAAGGATTGAAACTAATAAAAAGATTAAAACTTGATGACATATGGGGACAAGTGTATATTGATATTAGATTTAAAGTTGACCATGTTTAAACCCTCAAGGAAGCAATCTTATGATAACGTGTCCCATACATGGAAAGTTATTGGAAAGAAACCATGTTCATGGAAAGTTCTTGGAAAGAAACCATGTTCATGGAAATTCTGTTTGGTTTTAGGTACACTAAGGAAGTCAGGAATTTTTTTTTTAAGTGATGGTAATAAGATGAGTTCTTGATATGAATGTTTTACCAGAGATCGAATCTCAGTTCTGCACTGGAAATAAGTATAGAGTAGAGAAAGACTAGCTATGTCTGTTCTGTGAGAAAATGGATGTAGAGAAAAGAAGAGATTATCTCCCACTAGATTGCAAATTGAATGTTGTTTTACTCTGTCAAGGCGAGAAACAGTGCTGTGAGCGACTCTCCAAAAATGTGGTCGTAGTACTCCATCTTCGGTCGTATCTGACTTTTATAGGGAATTGCATCATGAGTCAGGTTCTTTGTTTTTCCCACGACCTTAGCAACGGATTGAATATACGTCTTCCGTTTTATATCTGGCGTGAAACTTATTTATAGATTAAAGCTTTATCGTACTTTAAAAGTTACGTGATTTTTTTATACGCCATGACCACGACTTCACGCGCTATCACGATCGTCATATGGAATAATGCACGAAATTAGTGTCAAATTCACGCTTCAGATTTTTTGGAAGACAGGGAAAATTATGATATAGCGGGCCTGCTTAAATTCTACTGCAAAATTAACTCCTGGATGTGGATATCAATTAATCGACAAAGTGAGAATTTGACCTCAAATTCATGCATTATGCTATCTGACGATCGCGAGAGAAACGTGAAACTGTGGTTACAGTATATTAAAAAAAAAGACACGTAACTTTTTTAAGTATATGAAATAATTACTAAGAAGGAATCACGCCCTCTATACTAGTGAAAATCAAAAGCCGATACTCACAGCTATGTATATATAGTCCAGAGAAGTTCAGTCGAGCACTCTCTATAGAAATAACGATAGAGTAGAGAGAGACTAACAACTTTTATTTTCTGGGAAAGAGGTTGTAGAGAACGGGAAAGATAACCCCCACTAGATTTCTAACCCACAGTTACATACTCGTCCACTACACCTCCTCACGCGTACTTACCCTCATCGGGCGTACCTCTTCAAGACGTAATCCCTCCCGCAAGCACCCCTTCTCCGCGCGTAAATTAACTTCCTCTCAACCATACTTCCTCATACATAGCTCACCAACACATACGTCATCGGACAAACCCTTTTTACACAGAATTCCTCCCTCATATATATCTCCTCCTAAAAAACACCCCACGCGTGCGTTTCCACATACGAATCAGGTTGTCCGGAAAGTGCGTGCCGAATTTTAAAGGAAATAAAAGGTCGGAGATTTAAATATTATTAAATATTTAATAAAGTAAATATGAATTATTTTGTTGCGTAACCTCACCCCCAACATCGTTCAACTTAAAAATTCAATTTTCTCAGAATTGCAGTGGTTTCATGGCAAAAAAATATATATCATCGAAGTTTTAATGTTATTTAAAGAATTGAAGGTTTTGCCACTGAAATTATTTAGTAAAGATCCAAATCAATGGTAGTCTGAAGGAGCAATATCGGGGGAATAAGGAGGATGAGGTACACATCACAGCCAAACTGAAGCATGTTTTTGTCTGGTAATCAAAGAAACGTTTGGTCTGACATTATTATGATGGAATACAACACCTCTTGGCCAATCGTGGGCGTTTTTTGGTGTTGCTTCATTATTGTGAAAGATGACATTTTCATTTTCATTTTAGAAGTGTCAATTGTCAGTGCCACTTATCGAAGAGCCAGGCTATATCAATGATTAAGCAAGTTCTCCTGTTTTTGTTTAGAAAGATTAAGTCGGCTTTTGAATGTTCAAAAACCTTATCAGTGTGTATACGCATGTCCCAAAGAAGTTTGACATTTTCATTCTCCTGTACCACTTCTGGCTTATGCTCATACCACTTCTCATTGTGGTTCAATTCATAAAGTTTGCATATATTCCAGTGTAGTACTTGAGCGACTTTGTCGGGCGGTCGATGTTTTATATTGATGTTGAGAGGTGACGGTGGTTAAGTGGATACCGACACGGACTGAACACCTGGGTGTTCCATGTTCGAATCCAGTCGGTTCCACAGTACCACTTTCACTTAGGGATGTTGGCAACCTTCTCGTGGTCCTTGCCGTAAGTACCCGATGTCTTTCCAGAAAGATTTCTAACTAAAGAAACATCGGGGAAACTAATCATCTGATTCACACGAAAGAAGAAGATATGTATGTTGTGCTAGCCTAAGGCATTCAAGTACAATATGCACTAAGGTTTCTTCCCTTTCAGTGCACAAATTGCACATCGGTTATTCTGCAGTTTTGTCAATTTTATGTTTAATGGACCTAGTGCGAGTGGCTTGTTCATGGGTTGCCATTGAGATGCTCTCAGTAGATCTTTTGAGATCACCCCTGACCAACAAAGTTCAGCTGTCATTATCTCAAAATTCAGTATTTTTTATTATTATTATTATTATTATTATTATTATTATTATTATTATTATTATTATTATTATTATTATTATTATCTATATATTAATACGCTAAGGTGTACGTACGTGTGTCACGCTTCCGGCAAACGCTCTGCGCATGCATGCCGCACCTAGATTATTAACAACATTTAATTAGTCTAATTTTTGCATCATATTTTAATTATTTCCATGTAGCGCAACGGTAAGCGACGTAGTAATTTTGTCTTTGGCCCGACTGGTTTATAGTTCGATCCCAACCAACCGCTAAGATTTTTTTCTACATTTCGAGGGGATGGGGAAGAAATAATACATTTTTTTAATCACCTGGTCAAAAAGTACTTTTTTATTTTGGCGTTTTTAGGGTATGTCTATTATTTTTTTTGTTTTTTTGTTTTTTGAACGGACGTTAAGCAATGTTTTTTTTTTCAATGATAGTTTGAACGAAGTATTTATTTTTTATTTGCACCACTTCTTAAAGTGTTAAAACATTTATTTATTATTTTTGGATGGTAAGGGATCGGTATTTATTTTTTAAATGTTTTGAACGGACAATAAGCAATGTTTTTTTTTGTTTTTTTTTTCTCAGTGAAACACCGAGAGCGTGGTCGAAAGAAAGAGAGAGTGTGTGTTCGTAAGAGAGGGAGGGGGGGGGGAATAGAGAAAGAGTGAAAACGCAATAAAAACAAATAAATAAATCGCAAAAAGTAAACTTACTAACAAATAGAAGGTGCTTTGTTACATTAGGACCCGCGCTAACTTTGACCCCGTCGTTAGGGTTAGGGTCAGTGAGGGGTTAGGGTTAGCTATAAAGTTCAGGGTCATTGGGGGTTAGGGTTAAAGTTAGGGTCAGGGCCAAAGTTAGCCCAGGTCCCAATGTAACAAACTACCAAATAGAGACGTAAAAAATAAGACAATGACAATGATATTGTATAGTTAACATCTGAGAAGTTAAGTTTCTTATTTTGTGTCACGATCTGACACTCCCATTTAATAAGATTTAGTATTTACTTTTGCCCCTGACAACGGGGGAGTCGCGACCGATAGTGATTGCTGAAGAGACAGCTGTTACCCCGACAACCGAGTAATATAATAAATATATATACTTCCATCCCGTCACGCAAAATTTTGGTGAGTAAGATATGTGCATATTTCTAGCCACCGGATAATATTATTAACAGTAAATTATACAGATTGATGTAGAAAACACTGTGGAATTCCTTTTTTTTTCAGTGAAACACAGAGAGCGCGTACGAAAGAAAGAGAAAGTTTGTGTTCGTAAGAGAGAGATAGAGGGAGAAAATAGAGAAAGAGAGAGAGAGAGAGAGAGAATAAACGTAATTGAAAAGTGAAAACGCAATAAAAACAAATAAATAAATCGCAAAAAGTAAAAAAAAATTTAACAAAAACGAAAGTGAGGAAAGTCGTGATTCAAAGCAAAATAAAAAATAAAATCTAATCGAAAAAAAAAGTAACAAGCATAATTTCGTTTTATTTCGGAAGCCTGCCAGTTTTTACGGTATATCAACCCTTTTTAGTAGAGTGTCCATCGTACACGCGTTATTTGAATGCAAATTATTAATTTTTTTTAATATTTCACTCTTATCCGAGGGGTGCTCATAATAAAACAAGCGTAACTTACTAACAAATAGATGGTGCTTTGTTAGATTGGGACCCGCGCTAACTTTGACCCCGTCGTTAGGGTTAGGGTTAGGGTCAGGGAGTGGGGTAGGGTTACCTATAAAGTTCAGGGTCATTGGGGGTTAGGGTTAACGTTAGGGTCAGGGTCAAAGTTAGCCCGGGTCCCAATGTAACAAAGTACCAAATAGATACGTAAAAATAAGACAAGGGCAATGATATTGTATAGTTAACATCTGATAAATTAATTTTTTTTATTTCAAATATTTATTTAGTTATATTGTCAAATTCGTCAAACAAAAATGGCGTTCGCTTATTTTAGGTGAGGTGGTCGCTAATTTCAGACTTTATAAAAGGCTAAATTGTCCGATTACAGTAGAGGATCTCTTTACATTAGCGGCTAACCCGAGATGTAGGGGAGGGCGCCACTCTTTCCCCAGGACTGCTTAATTGTCCTTGATCCTGACCTTATAATACTGAGAGTTTTAACAATGTTTGTTTTAGTCTTTGCTATGACTCAACCGAGGATAGAACTCTGGTATCCCGTTTCATTAGCGGAAACGCTTACCAAATGGGCCGGTTTCAGGCTTACGGTATGTATGTATTTATTTATTTATTTATTTTATTTTTTAATATTTAAAATTTCTTCTTCTTCTTCTTCTTCTTCTTCTTATTATTATTATTATTATTATTATTTATATATTAATACGATAGAGTGTGTGTTATTTATTTTGTGTGTCACGATCTGACACTTCTATTTAAGAAGATTTAGTGAAGAGACAGCTTTTGCCCCGGCAACCGAGTAATATAAATAAATATATATACTTCCATTCCGTCACGCAAAATTTTTGTGAGTAAAATATGTGCATATTTCTAGCCACCGGATAATATTATTAACAGTAAATTATACAGATTGATGTAGAAAACACTGTGGAATTTCCACAGGGTCCCGCTAGTTATTATTATTATTATTATTATTATTATTATGATGATGATGATGATGATGATGATGATGATGATGATGATGATGATGATGATGATGATGATGTTGTTGTTGTTGTTGTTGTACTCACAATGTGTTCTCACACAGGCAGTAATCAGTGATTGCTCACTGATAATTACCAGAGGAGTTCCCTGGAGTCTGAGTGACAACAAGTCTCCCCAGATTTCCAGTGCTCTCCACCTCTTTCGATAACTACTGCAAATGAATTTGCGTTATCACAACAGACACTTACCATCGATTTCTCGTTGGTAACGACGATTGGGCTTCTCTGGGATTTGGATGGCAATAAGCCTCCCTAATGTCCCAGTGCACTCCGCAATATTCCATCGGAGGTCTGGTTAGTGCTATCCTTCCTCGGTCTTTCCATTCCCCTTGACCCTTCACGACTGTTTTATGTGGTATCAGCCGGTGCTGGTGCCATCACTTTTTTGGGGATGGGGGGGGGGCGGGAGGTTTGTTCATGAAATTTCTTGCAGTTTCAGTTCCTTCGATTCTTGCGGTGCACTTTATGTGATTTTGTTTTCTTTCTATTACTCCTTGCATGTGATTGGTTAGTCTTCGTAGCTGATGTGGAAACGTTTTTCTGCATTCAAGGATTTTCCTTAAAATGTCAGCTATGTTTTTATCATTGCCGTCCATTGTATGGTCTCACTCTTCCCTTTGATGCCAATTTCTCCCAGTCATTTTTCCAATTATTGGTATTTTATTTATTTTCTTCATACTGTATATCCCGTTCAATTCCCTGGCAAGTTCCGTGTATTTGCTTCGTTTTTCTATCTCCTTGGTCATCACTCTGTTGTCAGCTGGGACGGCAAAATCTACGATTTAGCAAACTTTTATCTCCTTGTCGATTATTATGACATCCGGTCACCTTGGTTTTATGAGTTTATCTGTCTATATCAATATCCCAGAAGATTTTGTGTTTTTCGTTTTCGACTACTGTCTCTAGTTTATGTTTGTACTATTTGTCCGAGTATTTGAAATGCATTTGTTTGCATAGTTCCCAGTGTACTGCTTTCCCCACGCAGTCGTGCCTATTTTTGTATTCTCTTCAGGCCAGTTTTAAGCGTTCACTTATTGTGTGATTTACTGTTTCGTCTCTTTGTCCACACAGTCATGCCTATTTGTTTATTCTTTTTAGTCCAACTATTTTCGTGCGTCTTATTTTTTGTCACTCTTATGAAACGTCCATGTTGTTTTTTTTACTTCCCACTTTTCTTTTCTTGTCTTTTTGTGTACGGCTTTCCCCACCCAGTCATGTTTGTTCTTGTATTCTTTTTTGGCTAGTTTGCTACATTCACTTATTATATGATTTACTGTTTCGTCTCTTTGTCCACACAGTCTGCATTTACTGTTTTCCTTGGTTTTATCTATTTTAGCTTTAATGTAGTTTGTCCTAATCGCATTGTTCTGTGCAGCCATCAGTAAAGATTCCGTTTCTCTGTTCAAGTTTCCTTTTCCTAGCCATGCCCAGCTATTTTCGTTGGTTTCTTCTCTTGTGAGTCTTATGAAGCGTCCATGTAATTGTTTTTCTTCCCACTTTTCTTTTCTTGTCTGTTTGTGTCAAGTTTCGGTGCTTCCTTTGTTGTTTGTCGGGACGGTGTCTCTTGCTGCAGTGATCAGCCTTTCTGTGTTCTGGTTTATGTATTTCTTCATCTCTATTTTAGTGTCGTCCACACAGTTTTTTTTTATACTTATCAGTCCTCTTCCCCCTTCGTTTCTCTTCACGTAGAGTCTTTCTGTATCGTCTTTTGGATGTAGTGCGTTGTGCATGGACATTAATTTTCTAGTCCTCTGGTCAAGGTACATGAGTTCTTCTTTAGTCCAGCTTATAAATGGTCCAGGGTATATTATTAGTGATACTGCCCAGGTATTTATTCCTTTGATTAGGTTTCTGCTATATAATTTTGTTTCTAAGGGTTTTTTTTATTCTCATTCTTCTACTTATTATTTTTACTATTATAATTTTTTTTTAATACAGGTTGGAGCAGAGAGGGTGGACGTTTTTCAAATAATCATATTATCGTTAATCGTCCTAACTCTCTACCCCACCCTGTATTATTTTATTACTATTATTATTATTATTATTATTAGTAGTAGTAGTAGTAGTAGTAGTAGTAGTAGTAGTAGTAGTAGTAGTAGTAGTAGTAGTAAGTGTACTATTACGGTTTTTTTATGGAAATCGCTCCAGACAAGGCATGAAGCCACTTGATGTAAGGAGCTAACAAAAACGAAATATAATTATCGCAAAGACAGGAGATGCCTATTGACCTTAGTCTTGAAAATACCAAGAGTATAAGTAGGATGAAAACAGTCAGCAGGAAGAGAGTTCCCCAAGCCTTCGGTTCTTGGAAAGGAGCTACTAGAATAGGAAGATGTATTACAATGAGGTATCGAAACAGCGAATTGACGGAGACCACTA
>OY744551.1:7276842-7286842 GCA_963556195.1 Sepiola atlantica
GGAGATGGCTATTCGCCTTAGCTTTGAAAAGAGAGGAGATGGCTATTCGCATTAGCTTTGAAATGAGAGGAGATGGCTATTTGCCTTAGCTTGGAAAAGAGAGGAGATGGCTATTCGCCTTAGTCTTGAAAAGAGAGGAGATGGCTATTCGCCATAGCTTTGAAAAGAGAGGAGATGGCTATTCGCCTTAGCTTTTAAAAGAGAGGAGATGGCTATTCGCCTTAGCTTTGAAAAGAGAGGAGATGGCTATTCGCATTAGCTTTGAAATGAGAGGAGATGGCTATTCGCCTTAGCTTTGAAAAGAGAGGAGATGGCTATTCGCCGTAGCTTGGAAAAGAGAGGAGATGGCTATTCGCCTTAGTCTTGAAAAGAGAGGAGATGGCTATTCGCCTTAGCTTTGAAAAGAGAGGAGATGGCTATTCGCCTTAGCTTTGAAAAGAGAGGAGATGGCTATTCGCCTTAGTCTTGAAAAGACAATGCCAATATGTAGGAGGAAAATAGCCTTTGTGAGTTATCAAATGCAGTAATCAATAACTGATTGTTAACAATTATTGTACATAAAATGTAGATCCAATGGGATTTGAACTTGTTACAGCCAATTACACAGTCCGTGACAGCATCCATTGGCTCAATCACGCACTCACACAAAATGATATAATTGAAGCCCGAGCATGCAAAACTTATTTAAATTGTTTCCAATGCTTTAGTATTGGATCATTTCATTTTTGTAAACTTAAGAAACTTTTGGCTCAAGTGGAACACAATTAAACACAATTAAACACAATTAAATAAAGAATGAATTTATTAAACGAAGTGTTTAAACTAATTACAAATATGAATGAAAAAATAATGGGTTAATCTCCAAGTATTAATATCAAAATTGCTATTAATTATTTCGCGTTTTTTTTTGTTGAAAAATTATTAGGGGAGCGGACTTTTAATCTAAGGGAAAATCATTTGGGGAGCGGATTTTAATCTGAAAGGGTAAAATGCTCACATTTTTTATGTTAAGTCTACTTAAAAAAAGTGTTTATGGAAATCGCTCCTGACAAGGCATGAAGCCACTTGATGTAAGGAGCTAACAAGAACGAAAGATGATTATCGTAAAGTCAGGAGATGCCCATTGACCTTAGTATTGAAAAGACCAAGGCTACAGGTAGAAGGAAAACAGTCAGCAGGAAGAGAATTCCACAAGTCTGCAGTTCTTGGAAAGAAGCTACTGGAATAGCAAGCTGTATTACAAGGAGGTATAAAAACGGAAAATTGGTGAAGACCACTAGACCAACGAGCTGGAACAAAAGAAGCAGGGAATAGATCTGACAATTCTGAAGAACACATGCCATAATAATATTTATAGAAAAGACTGAGACTAGCAACATCACGTGTGTGCGTGTGTGAGTGAGTAAGAGATGGTGTAGAGAAGAAGAAAGAGTGAGGCCAACCAAATTATAGATACGCTTCTGTATAATTTTATGCAAAAAACGGTTAATTTAGTTCACAGGGCTGGAAATAAACAAAGATAACAACAGAGAAAAAGGGGACTTGTACAGGAATTACCTTAGTTTTCAAGCTCTGTGGACTAAATTCATTTAATGGGCTTACCTATGTAAATACAAAGTGCCACGTCCTAAGAAAAAGATAGCGAAATACATAATATATTGTCCGAAATTAATTCAAATGCTTACTATATAGAATTACTACCTGTGATGATATTTCCTTTTGTTTATTATGGACTATTCTAAATTCAATGACAGGAGATGGCTATTTGGCCTTAGTCTTGAAACAATCAAGGCTATAAGTAGGAGGAAACAGTTAGCAGGAAGGGAGTTCCACAAGCCTGCAGTTCTTAGAAAGAAGCTACTGGAATAGTAAGCGTTATTAAAATGAGGTATCAGAACACCGAATTGTTGGAGACCACTAGACGAACGAGTCAAACGAGCTGGAACAAAGGAAGCAGGGAATAGATCAGACAATTCTGAAGAACACAAGACATAATGGTATTTATAGAAAAGACTTAGACTAGCAACATCACGTCTGTTAGAGAGAGGGTGCAGAAGAAAAAGAGAGGTTGTGGCCAATCAAATTACATATACATTTCTGCATCTGATCAAGAACACTGAAATGGGAGAGAGATTCACCAGCCCAAATATAACAACAGTACTCCATACATTTGGAAGATCAGTGACGAAGACGAGGAAGAGAGTTGAGCCATTACTGTATTTCAGAAGAGAAATAAAATTCTGGGTGGCCGAACTTACAATCAGAGATATTTTCAATTCTTTTTGTGGCATTTTTGTCCTCATTAAAGATTACTCACTTGCAGCAAGTATGCTATTAACATGCATGTGAGACTAAACATGCAACCGATATATTCATGCTTACTTATTTAGCTCACAATGACAATTATTTTTGAACTAATTGATAATGTACATCATTAACTGTTGCACTACAGTTCCACAGTAAAACCAGTGAGTAGCTTTCATAGGGTTTATCCAGAAATTGTAATCCCCAAAAAGGGTCAAATATATCTTAATTCAATCAAAACACATCAGAATCCGACTACCAAAGATTCCAACTGAAGAAATTCAAATTAAAAATGAATTAAATTGAAAAATCAAAGGCTCTTAATAAACAGAAGTGTTTCAAATTTAATCCATCCTTTTTTTGAGAGTTGAATTTTTTTAAATTAGAACTCGCTCCAGACAAGGCATGACGCCACTTAAGGTAAGGAGCTAACAAAAACGAAAGATGATTATCGCAAACACACGCAATCTAAATGAGTAGAAATCCGTGGAAAGGGCGAAAAAACAGAAAAAAAACAAAATATCTAGTCCGGAGAATTTAAATTTTAAGTTAGTAGGTCCAAATTCGAGTAATAATAGCATTTGCCAATTCCTACTTCCAGGCAGAGCAGTAAAGTTCAGAAGAGTAAACATGTAAACATAAAACATAAAGAGTTCAACAATATGTGTCAATGCTACAAACTGTAAAGCACAACTCAGAATTTATCTTTGAAAATACATGGATTAAGGAGTTGAGAGGTCTCCTTGTTTTCGAACTATTTATGATTTTTCCAACTTTTATTGCCATCATTCTACTTATTGATATATATATATATATATATATATATATATATATATATATATATATATATATATATAATGAAGAAGAATGGAAAGGAATTAGAGAAGCAAAAGTCAAATCATAATTCAATTCAACTTGAATAAACTGCCTTTTTTGCGGAATATACCTTGCTCTGAGCAATTGAATTGAATTATGATTTGACTTTTGCTTCTCTAATTCCTTTCCATTCTTCTTCATTCTACCTGCCCTATCCTGGATATTGAGCTATATACTCTTCACAATAGGTTTCCTAAAAGTTCGTTTTTAGTACACCACTTTATATATATATATATATATATATATATATATATATATATATATATATATATATATATATATATATATAAAGTGGTGAACTAAAAGCGAACTTTTAGGAAAGGTAAAACCTATTGTGAAAAGTATACAGCTCAATATCCAGGATAGAGCAGATAGATATGTAGAAGGATGAAAAGGAATTAGAAAAGCAAAAGTCAAATCTTTTTTCAATTCAGTTGCTCATAGCAAGGTATGTTCCGCAAAAAAGGCAATTTATTCAAGTTAAATTTTTCCTTAAGCCAGGCTTTTCAAAGATCAAAATCTTATCATCAGAGAGAAGTCGCTGGGATAGATAAGTTGGCAAAGGCCAAAATTTAAAATCTGAGAAAGTAAAATAAAAATTGTAGGGAAAGAAAACACACACACACATATATATATATATATATATATATATATATATATATATATATACATATATATATATATATATATGTATGTGTGTGTGTGTGTGTGTGTGTATGTGTGTATGTAGCGTATGTATAAGTAGTAAAATTACTACTTCTATACACACGCACACACACACACACATATATATATATATATATATATATATATATATATATATATATATATATAGTACGTATCTAAACTAGATCCAGTTTAAAATTCATACTAGGATTCACCACACCCGTAAAAAATTGAGCTCGTCCAATCGTTATCTGGTGTTGCAGATTGCTTAAAATTACGATTTCACCCATTTTCAAATGAATTGTTCCTAAATCTGAATAAAACGTAAACAAAAGTGTATTGTGACATCGGTTGAAACTGCTTAAAAAACATACTCGCAGCATCCTTTGTTTATTTTAATATATCTAATTGATATACTTTGTGAATAAAGAAGAGAGATGCTCGTTGCATTTAATTAAATAATATTTAGCTGACAATGACAATTATTTTTACCGATTGCCAAGGTGGTAACTGAGAAACATCTGCTGGTGCTGGTTGCATAAAATTAAGATTTTACCCATTACAAAATATATTGTTGCAAAATCGAATATAACGTCATAAATTTTTTTTTTTTGTCACGTCGACTTAAAATGTTTAAAAAAACTTAATCTGCATCATTTTTAAATAATTTTTAATATATCTAATTTTTACAATTTTAAATAAAGAAAGAAATTACAGAATATTTAGCTGACAATGACAATTATTGTTACCGATTGCCAAGGAACATTTGCTTGCGCTGGTTGTATAAAATTAAGATTATACCCATTACAAAATGTATTGTTGCAAAATCGAATATAACGTCATAAATTCGATTTTTTGTCACGTCGACTTAAAATGTTAAAAAAAACTTAATCTGCATCATTTTTATATAATTTTTAATATATCTAATTTTTACAATTTTAAATAAAGAAAGAAATTACAGAATATTTAGCTGACAATGAGAATTAATTTTACGGATCGACAAATATTAAAAATTAAAAAAAAAAAGTAATAGTCCTGCTTATTTAAAATCTAGATGCAACCCATTTCAAAGTGAATTGTTCCAAAATCAAATATAACGTCATAAATAGAATTATGTCTAAAATAGATCTAAAAATGTATGCAGGTGCGTCTTATCGAACTCGGGAATACTTTTATAGAACTCGGGAATCCGCAAGTACTCGTAGCACAACGGATAAGAGTGCTAAGTGATAATCAGTTCTAAGTGCTGGTTTACTGAAGGTTGAAAGTTCAATCCTAAGTAGGGAGGATGCTACGAATTTTATTACGAACCAGCGGAACCCGTCGCCCGGCGTTGCACGGGAGAAAGTACTACCTATTGCATGACGTCGAATAAAAAAAGAAACGACCTATTGTTTTTTTCTCCCCCGTCTACCGTGTTGGCGAATGTTTTAAATTTTAAAAAAAGAAAGGAAAAAAAAAGCGGTAGAGTAGAATGGGATCGAACGCTAAAACTGGCGATTATGAAACCTGATTTCTTAACGACCGCGCCACGGTTTCGGGCTAAAAATACATGTGAAAATAGGCCAATTAACCTAAGCTTCATTATTGGCATGCGTGTTAAATTAATACCAGGCAAATAATAAATAACAACCGGTGTTTTGTGAAAATTAAACTGTGTGTATTAGTTCCCGGTGTCGATGACTAGAGTGACAGTACAGAATTGTTAGGGAGAAAAGTTTTTGCTACCATCTATATGGAGTTAGTTTTTCGGAGAGACGTGGATGGTGGGCCAAATGTAATATTTAGTGTTAGGTAGAAAAAAATAATAACAAATTTACTAAAAAACGCTCGAGTGAGTAAGTGTAGTATAGCGGTGAGTTTAGTAGCCTGTGATGCATGTGGTTATTTTCCTATAGTCCGAGAAGGTACAGGGGGAAAAACGTCTCTACTTTATATATTAGATTAGAATAGAAGAAGAAGATGAGACAAGACTTTTACTCGGTTATAGCTGACAGAACGAGAACACGCTACCCCCGGCGACTAAATAAAGATCCCCGCATGAAGAAAATTGGAGGTAACATCGGCCGAAACGTTGTGAGAATAACATCTGAGAGTAGACTAGTAGTCCGAAAAATCCAAATAATACAAATGATGAATCTTCATCTAAAAAATTATGAAAAATTACCCCCGGAGAAGGTTGGAGTGTAGATCGGTCGAAACGAAATCGAAGAATCAATAGGTTTCGTTTAGTTTTGTTTTACGGCATATCAACCCTTTTCGGGTTTTTTTTAATGCCGAATTCCGTCATTTTGGACAAAGGTTTTATGCTCCAAGTTCTTTATATGTTCAAGTATTTATTCATGGTGTTTGGTTTTGTTGTTTTGTTTTACGGCATATCAACCCTTTTAATGCCGAATCCAGTCATTTTGGTGAATATTTTTATGCCTTAAGTTCCTTTAGTTGTTTTGTAGGAGAAAATATTATTTTGTTTTTTTCAGCTTTACAAAGTATTATTGAGTTTTGCAAAAGGAAAAAAACCAATAATATCAATATTTGGTGAATTTTTAAGTCAGGAAGCCGATATCTTCAGACAGCCTGATCTGGTAGCACCAGAGACTAATTAATAAAAACGGTGAGTCCAGTTTTTTAATGCCGATGCTTGTCATTTTGGACAAAGGTTTTATGCTCCAAGTTCTTTATATGTTCAAGTATTTATTCATGGTGTTTGGTTTTGTTGTTTTGTTTTACGGCATATCAACCCTTTTCGGGTTATTTAATGCCGAATCCAGTCATTTTGGTGAATGTTTTTATGCCTTAAGTTTCTTATATGTTCAAGTATTTATTCATGGTGTTTGTTTCGGTTGTCTTGTTCGACGGCATATCAACCCTTTAGCTGTTTTCTAGAAGAAAATATTGTCGTTTTTTCAGCTTTACAAAGCATTATTGAGTTTTGCAAAAGGAAAGGAAAAAACAATAATATCAATATTTGGTGAATTTTTAAGTCAGGTAGTCGATATCTTCAGACAGCCTGATCTGGTAGCACCAGAGACTAATTAATAAAAACGGTGAGTCCAGTATTCTAGGGAATACCAGAGTAACTGATTATGACAATTCCATTATCTGATACATCCACACAAAAAATAACATGGTTGCTGTTCATTTTTTATTTGTGATAAATTTCTGATTTTATCAAAAAAAAAAAAAACAGAAAAAGGATTTCGCAATGTTGACGCTTCGGGCCATCTTGCGCCTTGTCGCCTTCATCCCTCCCCAAAAATGATATCTGCTCGTAAAAAAACACTCCCACGAGGATGGGGTGCCATTAATAAGGACACAAGGGCGACAACATTCTCAACATATTTTCCATTGATTTACCGATGCGAAACGTTGATAGCAATTAACTAATAGACGGTTTTTTTTATATGCGAAAATCGTAGCTTCAGAACTTGCCATGTCCGTGGATCCAGCTTAAGCCTCGTTGTATATTAGGTGGGCAATTGAAACTTTCAAAGATAACCTTAGCAAGTGATTGTCTGTCGAGGTGAGATGGTCAGGTTGGACAAGCGTGTGAACAATTAAAACGGAAGTTGGAATTACGTAGTTAGTCACGTCATCGACGAAATTAGAGAAGATGATTTTTAGAGTGAGGGATCGACTGGAAGCGTATGAAACACACAGAAGATCAAAACAGTGTAACTAAAGAAAAACTGAGGTTGTCTCTCTCTCTCCTTCTCCAACCATGCCACGACAACGACTGAGACGAAATAAGAAAACAAGTTGTCGTAACAATTCACCTATTTTAATGCATTAAAAACTAGCAGGAAGACCCGACGTTGCTCGGGATTGAATAAGGATCACTAGTATGTACTTATTTGCCCCCCCCCCCTAATATAGTCGGAAAAGGCTGAAATGTTGGAAAACTCTTTGAATTATTGTCCTATTCATATGGTTTCAATTACATTAAAATCTGATATGCGTATATTTGAAGTGTTAAGGGGGTAATGACTACATGGGTCACTTAGAGGTGGGGGCACATAGATAAGGGGGTTCTGTCCCCCATGGGTCACTTAGAGGTGGGGCAACATAGATATTCGGCACATAGAGGGTAACGTAGAGATTCGAGAACACTTCCATTGTCTTCCCCGGATAATTTTATACGTAGGATATATTTGAAGTTTTAAAGGGGGTTCAGCCTATATAGATCCCTAATGTTAAGAAGGCACTTAAAAATCCGGGGGCCACTTATTTTGTATTCACCGGACAATATTATACACATGATTTAAATTTGATAAAAATAGGACATATTTGAAGCTTTTATGTGGTTATGCCCTCATAGTTCTCTTAAGGATTGTCTGTAAATTTATGTAAATTTTCGAAGCTTTATTTCGATAGAGAACACACAAACGTAACACACGCATTGAGTTTTATGTATATATATATATATATATATATATATATATATATATATATATATATATATATATTCTTTCTAAGATATCTTCGTCATCGTCATTGTCATCGTCATAGTAGTCGTCATCGTCATCGTCATCGTCATCGTCATCGTCATCGTCATCACCATCGCTATCGTCATCGTCATCGTCATCATCATCATCATCACCATCGTTATCGTCATCGCGATTTTCATCGTCATCATTATCGTCATCGTCATCGTCATCGCGATCGTCATCGTCATCGTCATCGTCATCGTCATCGTCATCGTCATCGTCATCGTCATCGCCATCGCGATCGTCATCGTCATCGTCATCGTCATCGTCATCGTCATCATTATCGTCATCGTCATCGTCATCGTCATCATCATCATCATCGCCATCGCCATCGCCATCGCCATCGTCATCGTCATCGTCGTCATCATCATTGTCATCGTCATCGTCAACAGCATTGTCATCGTCATTGTTATGGTCATCATCATCGTAATCGTCATCATCATCATCGTAATCGTCATCATCATCATCATCATCATCATCATCATCATCATCATCATCATCATTGTCATCGTCATCGTCATCGTCATCGTCATCATCATCGTCATCGTCATCGTCAACAGCATTGTTATTGTCATCGTCATCGTCATCATTATTGTCCAGCTTTAGACATTTTTGACCCAGTAGTATGTTAGAATAAGGTATTAACCTAAAATGTCATTTGTAACTGAATGAAGTAAAGAGGGTTTTCCCACTAGGAATTAAAGCTGACGTGTTCGGGGCATTATGTCAAGAAGTCTCGAATGAGTTGGTCTGTCACACTTAAGCTTTATATAGAATTCTTTTTGCTAAAGATGGTATAATCTATTCGTTGGTCTGTCACGCTTAAGTTTTAAATAACAGTGGGGAGGAGGAAAGATGATTGATAGAGAGAGGGATGAGATAAAGGAGGGAAAGGGGAGAGAATGGGGGATGAGGAGATAGAAGAGAGATGGTAGATGTAGGAGTGAGGGAAATGCGCGGGTTAGAGGGTAGAGAGTGAAGGATAGAGAAGGAATGATAGCAAGAGTGTTATATAGAGAGAGGGGGCGAGGGGAGGGAGGGGGAGGAGAGAACGAAAATGATGTGATGGGGAGAGTTGTGGGGGGGAAGGGATACAGAGAGGGGATAGAGAGCTAGTTAAAGAGAGAAGGTAAAAAAAGATGTTCCAAAAACAATTTTAAATACTTCTATTTGGTACTTCTGCAGTTTATGGGCCGGGCTGAAAGAATAGCGTTATCACTTAGAAACCCATTCTAAACACGAGGAGGGGAGTTGTTTACTATTCTGTATGTTAAGCTAACAATGTACTTAAAAAGCAGATACCGTAAAAATGTAATTTCACTTGAAAATCCTATCTAAAATAATATCACGGTTCGTAAACTGCAGAAGTTACTTATTGCGCTGTCCATGTCGCCGGGCAACGCCTGATAACCATGCTAGTTAAAATATAGAAGAAACAATATTTCGCATAGCATTTCCATTGCTATACGCGCAGATCGGATGTCCGAATCTTAAGAATGTTGTTTTCTTTTGTTTATTTTTTTAGAGTGGGGATCGCTGTTGGTTTGTGCGAGATTTTCGAAGAATATGTGATTATCCTTTTTTGGTGCTATTGTTATTTTCGCGACATTATCTTTTACCGACCTTTTCCTTGTATGGAATTGGCGTTGGGTTAGAGTCACAGACGC
>OY744551.1:7291842-7294342 GCA_963556195.1 Sepiola atlantica
TCATTTTTTTAATGTCGTCTTCATAACAAAATGTCGTCCTCATAACAAAATGTCGTCCTTGTAACAAAATGTCGTCCCCTTAACAAAATGTCGTCCTCATAACAAAATGTCGTCTTCATAACAAAATGTCGTCCTCGTAACAAAATGTCGTCCTCATAACAAAATGTCGTCCTCATAACAAAATGTTGTCCTCATAACAAAATGTCGTCCTCGTAACAAAATGTCGTCCTCATAACAAAATGTCGTCCTCGTAACAAAATGTCGTCCTCATAACAAAATGTCGTCCTTGTAACAAAATGTCGTCCTCATAACAAAATGTCGTCCTTGTAACAAAATGTCGTCTTTGTAACAAAATGTCGTCCTTGAAACTCGTCGTCGACTCATTTCAAATGTTCTTTGTCTTGTCATATTCGTTATCGATCGTTTATAAAAACGGAATTATCTCCCTTTCTCCCAGTCTTACGTTTCGCACGCAATTAACCTTATTCCCTCATTTTCATATTCACAACACATCCGTACACTAATGCGTCTACGTAATGAAATTACAGCAAGGAGTCGTTCAAAAACATTAGATATCAGGTTGGAATTTAAGTTCAATCTCAAGCAAGATTAAAAGATGTCTAACATCTCAATTATATTTGAAACTATCGAGACACGGGAAAATTAAGGAACGGTCGAAACTCCAGTTCTAACCCACCTCTAAACGATATATAAATAATTATACGCCATGTTGTTTTAGGGTTAATTAAAAAAATACTTTTTTGTGTCTATTTCTTTTATTTTAATTTATATTATTAAAGATTTCTTTTTAACTGAAAATAGTGTGTTTAATGTCGAAACCCATTTTAACCGAAAATAACGATTGAGTTGCTTGATGTATGTGAATCTGTATGAGTGGGTGCATTGTAATGGCCGCGACCGTATCACACGTTGTGCCGGTCCAAAAGTGTTGTTTGACTCAGTCAGTGCTACAACAAAAAAAGTCTCATTCCCAGTAAGGCCACAAGTATTTGCTTTGGAGTGTATATTTGTTCATATATATATATATATATATATATATATATATATATATATATATATATATATATAGTCTCGGAAGTTTCTCAACCATTAAAACTATATAAAAAAAAACTTATATAAAAAAAAAACTTATAGTCTCAAGTCTTCCAGTGGAAAATCACTCATGTAAGTCAATTTATTTTTTACAGTTATTATATTAGTTAATTTCTAACACTATTTTAAGGGATCATCAGTTGTTTACCATGAAATATATATATATATATATATATATATATATATATATATATATATATATATATATATATATATATATATATATTGAAAAGTCACACAATTTGAAGCGTTGAGTGGGTGGAAATAATAAAGATATTTTTTTTTATAAAATATTTAGAAAACCTTACACAACGCAGATTATTTGTTTTTAAAATAAATTATTTATTCATCTCAAAAACATTTTTTTTTTATAAACTTGAGTACTTTCGGTAAATCTACCATCTTCAGAAGAATATTTCTTCTTTTTCTTTCTTTTTCTTTTTTTCTCTTGGTTTAGACATTCTCGTGGCCAAGTTGAAAAATCCGTCTAGGTGTTTTGACGAAGTGAAAAAAGTGTCGATATGGCTGTGTGTCACGTGGTCGGCGTGGAAGGATACTTTGAAAAGTACCACAATTTGAAGCGTTGGGTGGGTGGCAATAATAAAGATATTTTTTTTATAAAATATTTAGAAAACCTTGCACAACGCAGATTATTTGTTTTTAAAGTAAATTATTCATTCATCTCAAAAACATTTTTTTTATATAAACTTGAGTACTTTCGGTAAATCTACCATCTTCAGAAGAATATTTCTTCTTTTTCTTTTTTATTCTTTTTTTCTCTTGGTTTAGACATTCTCGTGGCCAAGTTGAAAAATCCGTCTAGGTGTTTTGACGAAGTGAAAAAAGTGTCGATATAGCTGTGTGTCACGTGGTCGGCGTGGAAGTATACAATTTATTTTAAAAACAAATAATCTGCGTTGTGCAAGGTTTTCAACATATTTTATAAAAAAAATATCTTTATTATTTCCACCCACCCAACGGTTCAAATTGTGTGACTTTTCAAAATATCCTTCCACGCCGACCCCGTGAAATATCAAATTTTTATTTATATATTGATGATTTTTTTATTTATATATTAATATTTTTTTTATTTTTTTATTTACATATTGATATTTTAATTATATATTGATTTTTGATTTTTTATTTATATATTGATTTTTTTATTTATATATTTATTTATATTTATATTTTTATTTTAATTATATATTTTAATTTTAATTTGATATTTATTAATTGAAACCATCGTGAAATATATACACATATATATTTTTTATAATATAATAATAAATAGTTACCTCCCCTTTTTTAGATAATTTAATTAATTAGAGTTACGTACCTTTAACCGTTTTCTATACATAAATAATATTTTATTTTCTCTTAATTAATT
>OY744551.1:7299342-7309342 GCA_963556195.1 Sepiola atlantica
TTTTATGAAGGCTTACCAAAGCATTCGTTTCAGGACACCAATGATCACCATTAAAGATATTTTTTCTTACAAATACTATTTATTCAAATTAAATGTTTTTTCCTACACGTGTTTCACTACCAAGCAGTTACTTGCTTGGCAGATCATCAGGGAAATTAAATGTCTGGAATACTGGTTTCAACTGCCGACAAAACACAATGTGGCGTTGTAATAGTTGAGGTCACTTAAGAAGAGAAGAGGAAAAAAATAAAAATAAAAATAAAAATAAAATATAATATATATTGACTTTTACTTTTATTTTTGTCCTCTTCTCTTCTTAAGTGACCTCAACTATTACAACGCCACATTGTGTTTTGTCGGCAGTTGAAACCAGTATTCCAGACATTTAATTTCCCTGATGATCTGCCAAGCAAGTAACTGCTTGGTAGTGAAACACGTGTAGGAAAAAACATTTAATTTGAATAAATAGTATTTGTAAAAAAAAATATCTTTAATGGTGATCATTGGTGTCCTGAAAGGAATGCTTTGGTAAGCCTTCATAAAATCACATATATATATATATATATATATATATATATATATATATATATATATATATAACAAACAACGAAAAATCTGTTTTTAAGCAAATTTCTTTGTTATTTTTTTTTTTAATTTTTGCAGATTTTTTTCTTCTTTTTACATTTTCCGTGTAAGGGTTTGGATTTACGGTTAAAACAAACACCAACACAACTGTTTTTAAGCAATTTTTTTTTTAAACATGTTCTAAGTTAGAGTTAGGCTTAGGGTTAGAGTTAGTTTGTTTTTTTTTTCATTCGAAACTTTCTAATTTCTGATTTCATTTAATATATTTTAGATTATTAAAATGGAATATGAAGCTATTTTTTCGAGAATTATATTTTTGTAGAATTATATTTTTCTCCAGAATTATATTTTCTTGAAGAATTCTATTTTTATTTCAAAAATTCTTTTTTTTTGTCTACAATTTTTTTTTTTCGAGAATTCTATTTTTTTCGAGAATAATTTTCTTTATTTTCGGGAATTCTGTTGTTTTTATTTAGAATTCTGATTCAATGTAATACCTTTTTAGATGGAATATCAAGTTAAGTAAAATAAACATTTTCCACACCAATTTTTTTTTTAATTTTTGCTTTTTGATTTCTACTGAAAATCTTGTGAACATTAGAAAGAAGCAACAATTAATTAATTTATTAATTAATTAGTAGTTGTTTTTTTTTATTATTAAATATTTTTTATTTTAATTTAAAAACAAACGGCGGGAACTAATTTGCCAACCCAATATTTCATTCGGCCTAATAATCATTCGTTTTATTAGACAATTTTTAAGTATTAACCGGATAAATGCTGCTAAACTAAACTACTTAAAAAAAAGCCAAATCCACAACATTTGGCCGTTTTTTAGCTATCATTTGCAAAGCGAGCGTGGAAAAAATAACATTTGATTTTCTGTGATTAAAAAAAAACTACTTGATGAATTTACGTAATTTTTTGTGTACGATACCTTTGTTCCGTCCCGGTCACATACATGATACAGGTATGTATTTATTATCAGTTTTTCCTATTGAGGCTTTTCCGAAGTTGCACCAAGTTTTCTTGTTTTTTTATATTTTGAACTGTCCCATTTTTGTTTTGGTTTATGCTGAATTACCTCCCTTGTTGACTCTTCTGTTTCTTAGAAAACAAAACAATGTATATCTCAATGAAGAAACTTAAATTTAAGATGTTTACTTTAATTAACATCCGATTATTTTATTAATGTCTTTTTTGAAAAGAAAACAAATAAAACGAAAGAAATACTTAAAGGTAGGTCCAATCACGATCGAAATTGTTTTCATTGCGATCATTTTTCGACTGAGTGTAAAATTCGCGTTTAAAAAAAGCCTTTCGTTGTAAATATGTAAATTTGATGCAATCCAAAAATAATTCAACTTAATTCAATTTAATTTATTTTTATTGTTTATAATACTTTATTATTTATGGGGTTATGCTTTAAAGTACGGCGAGGGGTAACCTTTAAAGGGTGTGTACTATCACAGCCGTCGTTAAGAAAGCCTGGTCACTGAAAAATGACGTCATACACTTAAGGATAAGCTAGATATGCCAAAAAAAAAGCCAGGCTGTCGATAATTAATTATAGCTTTTAAGCTCTCTAGAGTATGCAAGTAAGTCAATTTTTTTAGGAGGCTGCCGAAAGTAAACCCAAGTTAGTAACTTTCTGCTCTCCTATTTTGTTTTCAAGGATGTGGTGAAGCTCCCTAGAGTATGCAAGTAAGTCAATTTTTTTTAGGAGGCTGCCGAAAGTAAACCCAAGTTAGTAACTTTCTGCTCTCCTATTTTGTTTTCAAGGATGTGGTGAAGCTCCCTAGAGTATGCAAGTAAGTCAATTTTTTTTAGGAGGCTGCCGAAAGTAAACCCAAGTTAGTAACTTTCTGCTCTCCTATTTTGTTTTCAAGGATGTGGTGAAGCTCCCTAGAGTATGCAAGTAAGTCAATTTTTTTTAGGAGGCTGCCGAAAGTAAACCCAAGTTAGTCACTTTCTGCTCTCTTATTTTGTTTTCAAGGATGTGGTGAAGCTCCCTAGAGTATGCAAGTAAGTCAAATTTTTTTAGGAGGCTGCCGAAAGTAAACCCAAGTTAGTAACTTTCTGCTCTCCTATTTTGTTTTCAAGGATGTGGTGAAGCTCCCTAGAGTATGCAAGTAAGTCAATTTTTTTTATGAGGCTGCCGAAAGTAAACCCAAGTTAGTCACTTTCTGCTCTCTTATGTTGTTTTCAAGGATGTGGTGAAGCTCCCTAGAGTATGCAAGTAAGTCAAATTTTTTTAGGAGGCTGCCGAAAGTAAACCCAAGTTAGTCACTTTCTACTCTCCTATTTTGTTTTCAAGGATGTGGTGAAGCTCCCTAGAGTATGCAAGTAAGTCAATTTTTTTTAGGAGGCTGCCGAAAGTAAACCCAAGTTAGTCACTTTCTACTCTCCTATTTTGTTTTCAAGGATGTGGTGAAGCTCCCTAGAGTATGCAAGTAAGTCAATTTTTTTAGGAGGCTGCCGAAAGAAAACCCAAGTTAGTCACTTTCTACTCTCCTATTTTGTTTTCAAGGATGTGGTGAAGCTCCCTAGAGTATGCAAGTAAGTCAATTTTTTAGGAGGCTGCCGAAAGAAAACCCAAGTTAGTCACTTTCTACTCTCCTATTTTGTTTTCAAGGATGTGGTGAAGCTCCCTAGAGTATGCAAGTAAGTCAATTTTTTTAGGAGGCTGCCGAAAGAAAACCCAAGTTAGTCACTTTCTACTCTCCTATTTTGTTTTCAAGGATGTGGTGAAGCTCCCTAGAGTATGCAAGTAAGTCAATTTTTTTAGGAGGCTGCCGAAAGAAAACCCAAGTTAGTCACTTTCTACTCTCCTATTTTGTTTTCAAGGATGTGGTGAAGCTCCCTAGAGTATGCAAGTAAGTCAAATTTTTTAGGAGGCTGCCGAAAGTAAACCCAAGTTAGTCACTTTCTACTCTCCTATTTTGTTTTCAAGGATGTGGTGAAGCTCCCTAGAGTATGCAAGTAAGTCAATTTTTTTAGGAGGCTGCCGAAAGAAAACACAAGTTAGTCACTTTCTACTCTCCTATTTTGTTTTCAAGGATGTGGTGAAGCTCCCTAGAGTATGCAAGTAAGTCAAATTTTTTAGGAGGCTGCCGAAAGAAAACCCAAGTTAGTCACTTTCTACTCTCCTATTTTGTTTTCAAGGATGTGGTGAAGCTCCCTAGAGTATGCAAGTAAGTCAATTTTTTTAGGAGGCTGCCGAAAGAAAACCCAAGTTAGTCACTTTCTACTCTCCTATTTTGTTTTCAAAGATGTGGTGAAGCTCCCTAGAGTATGCAAGTAAGTCAATTTTTTTAGGAGGCTGCCGAAAGAAAACCCAAGTTAGTCACTTTCTACTCTCCTATTTTGTTTTCAAGGATGTGGTGAAGCTCCCTAGAGTATGCAAGTAAGTCAATTTTTTTAGGAGGCTGCCGAAAGAAAACCCAAGTTAGTCCATTTCTACTCTCCTATTTTGTTTTCAAGGATGTGGTGAAGCTCCCTAGAGTATGCAAGTATATCAATTTTTTTAGGAGGCTGCCGAAAGAAAACCCAAGTTAGTCACTTTCTACTCTCCTATTTTGTTTTCAAGGATGTGGTGAAGCTCCCTAGAGTATGCAAGTAAGTCAAATTTTTTAGGAGGCTGCCGAAAGAAAACCCAAGTTAGTCACTTTCTACTCTCCTATTTTGTTTTCAAGGATGTGGTGAAGCTCCCTAGAGTATGCAAGTAAGTCAATTTTTTTAGGAGGCTGCCGAAAGAAAACCCAAGTTAGTCACTTTCTACTCTCCTATTTTGTTTTCAAGGATGTGGTGAAGCTCCCTAGAGTATGCAAGTAAGTCAATTTTTTTAGGAGGCTGCCGAAAGAAAACCCAAGTTAGTCACTTTCTACTCTCCTATTTTGTTTTCAAGGATGTGGTGAAGCTCCCTAGAGTATGCAAGTAAGTCAATTTTTTTAGGAGGCTGCCGAAAGAAAACCCAAGTTAGTCACTTTCTACTCTCCTATTTTGTTTTCAAGGATGTGGTGAAGCTCCCTAGAGTATGCAAGTAAGTCAATTTTTTTAGGAGGCTGCCGAAAGAAAACCCAAGTTAGTCACTTTCTACTCTCCTATTTTGTTTTCAAGGATGTGGTGAAGCTCCCTAGAGTATGCAAGTAAGTCAAATTTTTTAGGAGGCTGCCGAAAGTAAACCCAAGTTAGTCACTTTCTACTCTCCTATTTTGTTTTCAAGGATGTGGTGAAGCTCCCTAGAGTATGCAAGTAAGTCAATTTTTTTAGGAGGCTGCCGAAAGTAAACCCAAGTTAGTCACTTTCTACTCTCCTATTTTGTTTTCAAGGATGTGGTGAAGCTCCCTAGAGTATGCAAGTAAGTCAATTTTTTTAGGAGGCTGCCGAAAGAAAACCCAAGTTAGTCACTTTCTTATCTCCTATTTTGTTTTCAAGGATGTGGTGAAGCTCCCTAGAGTATGCAAGTAAGTCAATTTTTTTAGGAGGCTGCCGAAAGAAAACCCAAGTTAGTCACTTTCTACTCTCCTATTTTGTTTTCAAGGATGTGGTGAAGCTCCCTAGAGTATGCAAGTAAGTCAATTTTTTTAGGAGGCTGCCGAAAGAAAACCCAAGTTAGTCACTTTCTACTCTCCTATTTTGTTTTCAAGGATGTGGTGAAGCTCCCTAGAGTATGCAAGTAAGTCAAATTTTTTAGGAGGCTGCCGAAAGTAAACCCAAGTTAGTCACTTTCTACTCTCCTATTTTGTTTTCAAGGATGTGGTGAAGCTCCCTAGAGTATGCAAGTAAGTCAATGCATCGATAGTTCTTATTGCGATATATGCACGTGAAACATGGACTATACTTGCAGAGCTATGGTGGCCGAACTTCCTTTAAAACTTACAAATATATCCTATTTTTATGAAATTTATTATCCGGGGAAGACAATGGAAGTGGTTCCAAATCTCTCTGAGTACCCTCTTAACCAAAGGGAGCTAAGGCGGCTGGACTTCCTTTAAAACTTCAAATATATCCTATTTTGATGAACTTTACATATGTATAAAATTATCTATCTCAAATCTCTACGTTCCCCTTTACATGACCCATGGAACGACCGTCGTTAAGACGGCTTGGTCACTGAAAAATGACGTCATACACTTTAGGACAAGCGAAATATGTGTGGGGGTCGTCATACCTTTTTTTTGGTGATAACTTCCTCCACAAATAAAAATAATAATAAGAAGATTTACATGCAAAATCAACGGAAGTTTATTTACTGAAATAAACTATTAACAAATAGAATATATTTCTTTTTGTAATGAGTTCATGAGTCCTTCCTTTAGTTTCAGGGTAAGTAAAAGGAAGAATGTATTTTCTTTTGTTGAAATGTTCATTTGTTATAAAATATTAAAAGAGGCAATAGGTAATGTTCGCCTGTGAAATTGTATGAAGCGCGCGAAAGGGTGAAATGGAAGAGTGACAATAAGATGCGTGTAACCTCCGGATGAAAAGTCAGTTGAAAGAGAAAGTTTGATGTTTGTGTGTGCTTAAATACTATTTGGATAGGCTCCAGCGAGCTTAAAGAGAAAAGTTTAGAAAAATATGTCTTTGGAGAAATCTCATTGGACAGAAATATCACGTGGTGTGCTCCCAACTACGTCCGCTCGTTTTGAGTTGATTTAATATATAAGGCCACATCGGAATTTGCGTGGGCGTTATTTTTTTATTTGTCACGCGCCAATACAATTATTTTCACTCTGCGCGCCTAAATTGTATTTATCCCAAACAACAATTTTTATTCGAATCTTAACCGTGTCAACTGGCACATATGCCAAAAAGCCAGGCTGTCGATAATGAATTATAGGTTTTAGAAAAAATTTTAGACGACTTTAAAAATTGAATTAAAAAATAAATAAAAGAATCGACATGATCAGATTCATACTGAAACTTAACTTTATTCAATATTAAATTTAAAAAATAAAACAAGAATTAATTAAAAACACGAATAGTTAATGTACGCATTGTTTCTGCGCGTTGTTTCATGGATTTTAAAGACTAAAATTAGTTTATTATTTTGATTGTGAACAATTTGAGTATAATTTTATTTACAGAAATTATTAAAATAAAAACATGTTGTAATGACAAACGAGAACAGACGTAACTTGAGAAAGTTTTATTCGGCATACAAATGTTTAATTACTTCCCACTGCAGGAAGATGTGACACAAGGTCGGAATATGGGGGAAGAATCAAGCCAGCGCCTCTAAAGGAAGGAGCACTCTGGCTTAGCAAAAATAGCCTGGACAGCCCCGTCGTCATTCCCCGGTCAGGGCGCCTCAGGCAGTAAGCAATGAACTTACTCCACTCCAAAGAGAGAAGGCAAGGCCTGGGAGGGTGTACCTCCTAGGACAACCCAGGACAGTATACCACAAACCGACAGATAAAAGGCCACTGAAATGTTCCAGTTCCTGCGGGACTGATTGTCGAGAACGAATCTTCGACTGGTATCACCCTCTTCCATCCCGAAGTCCTCAATCAACTGATGTTAATGAGAGACTAAACGGGCTGGGGTTTATTCGGCATACAGGTATTTAATTCGTTCCCACTGCAGGAATATATGACACATGGTCGGAAAGTAGGGGAAGAGCCAAGCCAGCGCCCCTAAAGAAGGAGCACTCTGGCCTAGCAAACATAGCCTGAACAGCCCCGTCGTCATTCCCCGGTCAGGGCGCTTCAGGCAGTAAGCAATGAACTTACTCCACTCCAAAGAGAGGAGGCAAGGCCTGGGAGGGTGTACCTCCTAGGACAACTCAGGGCAGTATACCACAGTCCGACAGATAAAAGGCCACCGAAATGGCCCAGTTCCTGTCGGACTGATTGTCGAGAACGAATCCTCGACTGGTGTCACCGTACCCTATCCCAAAGTCCTCAATCAACCGAAGTCGATGAGAGACGGAACGGGCTGGGGTTTATTTGGCATACAATGTCGGTACAATTTATATTGTTTAGTAAAAAGCAGGAGAGTTCTCTAAAGGGGAGATAATTCAAAATAGGGAAGTTATTCGTAATTGTGTATTACACATGTACAGTCAAACAATGGCGATTATATTTTTATTTTCAAATTATAGTATCAATATATTTGAAGTGTATCGATATTATTGATTACGATGTACGTAATTACGTGTGTTCGTATTGACTTGCCTCCGTTGGTTTTTAACGTGGGGAAAATCCAGCTCCCCAAAGAATCATTATGGATTGAAAACAAAAATTCAAATTGTCTCAGTCTAGAAGGATTTCTCCTTCACCGACTGAAGATGAAGCGTAGTATCAGAGCAGATACTACAGTTTGAAGGATTTATTTGCAAAGAGTATAAAAATGCAATTTTAATTTTAACAAATGAAGCCAAAGATCATTAAAAGTGTAGGGAGGTAGGGATTTTTATTTATAATTTTTCAGATTTTGTTGCTTCTCCACGAGGACAGGACAGAGTTAGACAGACGTTCGGTTTTTAATGCGAGGACAATCAACCTCCCAAAAAGGGGCATTCTGGCTTGGGAGAAAAATTATAATTGCCTCAGTCTAGAAAGAATGTCTTAATTCACCTTTACTGACCGAGTACAGAAAAGTCGAAGTGTAGTATCAGAACATATTACAATTCAAATTATTTTATTGCAAAAAAATTAAAAAATACAATTTAAATTTTAAACAAATTAGGCACAAGGCCATCAAAAGTGTGGGATTGGAATGTCGTTAGTCATCTTCTGTCTATCCTATACTTTGCTAGAATCATTAGATACCACATTTACTTTAGAGGTTTAAATCCCCAATATGATGAAAGTTTAAATCTTATTCATATATATATGTATATATATATATATATATATATATATATATATATTAATTATTTATAACCTACAGACATCGATGTTTCATGCTAACGCAATCTTCAGTGCAGGAAGTTAATTCTCCACGTTCAGCGAGTTCGAACTCCGATCACAAATCGCCACTGATTTGTAGTCAAGAGTGTTCCCCCGTCGGCCACAACGAATTAGCTAAAAATTACAGAGGAATTTAACTTTGTAAATACCGAGTCGGTGGGTATTTTACACGAGCAGTTAAAAGTGATCAACAAACTGTGTTTGGATCTTGCATGATATATATATATATATATATATATATATATATATATATATATATATATATATATATATATATATATATTATTTGAATTGAAACAAATACATTGAAGACATTGCCAGGACTGCTGCAAAGAATGTGGGCTCCCTCTACCGTGCTAGTAAACTTCTCACACCTGACATTATCCTATATCTCTACAAAGCCACCATCCGCCCATGTATGGAGTATTGTTGCCACATCTGGGCTGGTGTATCATCCACTAGCATCTCCCTCTTAGACAAGATCAAAAAAAGACTTAATAGGTCCCTCACTATCCACCAAGCTCCAGTCCCTATCCCACCGTTGCAATGTTGCATCCTTGTGCTTGTTTTACAAGTACTTCAATAGATTGTGCTCTGATGAACTAGCTTCTCTGGTGCCTCCTCGGCGTAAATACACTAGACCAATTCGACAATCAGTTAAATCCCATCCATTCACTGTGGAGTTCCCCAGATGCCGGAGAGCCTTGTACTTTAATAGCTTCTTTCCTCGTGCTGCCGGCCTTTGGAACTCCCTCACTGATCCCTGTTTCCCCGATTGTACCGACATGCAGAGGTGTAAAACTAATGTAAACAGACTTCTCGCTGCACAACTCCCAATTTACGATGATCACCTAAACTTTCATCTTAATTCTCAGTAGCCCCTTACGTCTACAGTGGCGGCTTGCCTCGTTTGGGGTGAATAATGTTTTTTTAAAAAAGGCCATAGTACCACGACCGTCGTTAAGAAGGCCTGGTCACTGAGTTGGGTTTATCTGCTGCCGTCACAGCAGTCAGTTATTTCTAAGCAGAAAAGCAAGAGAAAGGTTATTACACGCCAACACATGGACTGTGGTCATTTATGTCCGAAATTATTTCATATTTGATCTAGTAATTAATTGGTATTAAAAAAAGGATACCGATGTCGTTTTCATGGTTGAAAATCTCATTGTGATTTGAAGGTAAAACTATAAAAGAAATCATTAACTAAAATTCAAGATGGTTGACAAACCTCTCTTGATAGAAAAGTCGACTGTCGTAAATTAATATCAACTGGAAATTCGGTTCAAACTTGTTTCGTTTTGTATAAAAAAAACTTTATTTTTATGTCAAAACATTGTTTATGTGTGTCATAATATTGTAAAACACTTTAAATATGTTTGGTGCTAGAAAAAAAAACAATAATTGAATCAAAGTTCTGAACAGTTTAAAATCAATTTTATTTCAGGACCAGAAATACAATTTAAAACAAATAAAATAACTTTGTTTATATAGTTATTCTC
>OY744551.1:7311842-7329342 GCA_963556195.1 Sepiola atlantica
ACAAGCCGGTCATCAAAGCCGTTATCTTCCAACTTCTCTTGCATTGCAATGCAAAAGTCACGGCGAAGTGGCTTATCAGTGTCCTTCAACTTTTGGACCAACTTGAGCTTGTAAGGTACCATTTGCAGTCGTTTCCTTAAGACACGCCAGACAGTTGCTGGAGCTAGCTGAAGTTCCCTGCTGGCTCTTCTCACTGATTTACGGGGGCTCCGCTGAAAGGCTGTCCGAACTTGCTCAACTGCATCTTCTGAAGTTGAAGGGCGACCTGTTCGCTTACTTGGGCACAAACACCCATCTTTCACAAATTTAGCATGCCATCTGACAATGGGTTTCCTTTCAGGGGCTTCTTTTTTAAATTTCCTGCGAAATGCACGCTGAACACATGTCCACGATTCAGTCTTTGCAAATTAGAGGACGCAAAATGCCTTGTCTTGTTTAGAGAACGCCATTACTGCACCTGGAAAGATAACACGAAAATCATTAGTATGACCAAAAACTTGATTAAGCAAGCTTTAAAATGGCACCAGTTTCATTTTTCTACCTGGAATAGTTCATGAGATATACGCATTTGTAATGTTCCCAAGACTTTTGAAACACCCTGTATATATATATATATATATATATATATATATATATAGAGAGAGAGAGAGAGAGAGAGAGAGAGAGAGAGAGAGAGAGAGAAAGAGAGAGAGAGGGAGAGAGAATGAAAAGTCCACACTTGGAAGCGTTGCTGAAATGGCAATAATAAGGAGAATATTTTGAACAAAATATTTTGAAAAACTTGGACAACGCATTTTTTATATTTTGTAGAACAAATAATTCATTTATTCTAAAAACTTGAGTACTTTCGGTGATATACACCCTTGTCAAAAGTATAAGCATATGTTTTCTCTTCTTTTTTCGTTTAATCCTCCTTGATTGAGACATACTTATCGCAGTCAAGTTGAAATTCGTCTTGATGTTATCGACGATTAATGTTGATATGCCTCTGTGTGTAGCACGCAGTTACGTGAATAGAGTGGAATGAAAAGTCAACACTTCTTCATATTTTTTTAAAATAAATTATTTATTTATCTTAAAAACTTGCGTATAATCGATTTTTAGCAAGCACAAAGACTTGTTTCAGGTGTCGAGACCTGCATCTGTGGCGGTGAGATGAGACTAATCCTGTATGCAATTAGAAGCGATGGATTTGTCTGGTGATGTCCAAATTTGATATGTAGGAAGAAGGTGTCCATTAGACGAGGAGGTAACCTTGCCCTGAAGCCTAACCCTAAACCTTAACGCTAACCTTAAACCCTAACCTTAAACTCTAACCCTTACTTCTAACCACTAACCCTTACCCCTAAATCCTAACCCTAACCCTAACCCTAACCTAAAACTTAACCTTAAACTCTAACCCTTACTTCTAACCACTAACCCTTACCCCTAAATCCTAACATTAACCCTACCCTAAACCCTAAACCGTAACCCTAACCCTAATCCTAACTCATAAACCTAAACCTTAACCCTAACCCTAAACCCTAAACCCTAAACCTAACTCTAACCCTAACCATAACCCTAACATTAACCCTAACCTCTAAACACTAACCCAAACCCTAAAACTTAAACCCTAAACCCTAAACCCTAAGCCCTAACCCTAATCCTAACCCTAACCCTTACCCTTACTCTTACCCTAAACCTTAACCCTAACTCTTTATCCTAACCCTAACCCTAAACCCTAACCCTAACCCTAAACCCTAACCCTAACCCTAAACCCTAACCCTAAACCTAACCTTAACCCTAAACCCTAAACCCTAAACCCTAACCCTAACCCTAACCCTAAACCTTAAACCCTAACCCTAGCCCTAACCCTAACCCTAACCCTAAACCTAACCTTAACCCTAATCCTAACCCTAACCCTAACCCTTACCTTAACTCTAAAATCTAACTCTAACCCTAACCTTAATTCTAACTCTAAACCCTAAACCATAACCCTTACCTTACCCCTATACTTTAACCCTAATACCTTTATTTATTTCAATAAATCTATTTAATTTTTACGTATACTCAAAAGTTTTATTTTTTGCATTTTAAATTTGATAAAGAAAATTTTTTTACCTCCCACCCAAAAAAGTTTGAATTATCTCCCCTTCCATATTTAAACACTGTTATACGTTATAAGATGTTGCTACAACTTCAATACAGTTTCTAATATTCTCTGAAGATTGACAGATGAGTTGTTGAACTGTAATTTGTATACCTATCTGTCAAGAAACACGTGTAAAAATGCAAAAGATTAAAGAACATTTTTTTTTTATAAGATGTAAATTAAAATGATGAACATCAACCGAAATAAATATTAAGTGAAAATATAAAAAAATTGACGGAAATTATTAAAATTATGACTTGGCATAGAAATGATCAATAATATATATATATATATATATATATATATATATATATATATATATATATATATATATATAATGTGTGTGTATTTCGGCAGCAAGTCGTTTATTAGATGTGTCATTGAAGACCCACAATAAATAAAATAGCATTCACCACCGGTACTAACGCCTTATCAGTCTTCAACAACAACAACAACAACAACAACAACAACAACAACAATAATAATAATAATAATTAAAAAATGATAATAATAATAATAGATAGATAAAAAAATAAAATAAATAAAACAAATTAATAAATAAATAAATTAATAAGTAAATAAAAGAATAAAGATATATATATATATATATATATATATATATATATATGTATGTATATACACATATGCAAATAATTAGATATACCAAAAATAAAACCATAAATACGGCTCTTTACTAACAACAACAACAACACACAACCTCCTGAAGACGTCGCGAGATCGAAAGCGCTAGTGGAATGGCCCAAAGACACAACATTAGGCGCCATGATCAATCAATTGATACCGGAAATCCGACGAATCGTTCACTTGGTCGAGAAACTGACCAGAAAGATCATACGAATATATATATATATATATATATATATATATATATATATATATATAATATTTGTTTTGTTTATTATCTATGTACGTATACGTTTCATCCTTTATAATCGAGATTTATCAGCATAGAGATATGACGCTTCACTACTGGGCATGCGATTCGAAACCCCGGATTCCCAGTATTTTTCGAATTCCGACATATAGAACCACTTGGCCAACGAGGAATAGTGAGTAAACAGTGATAATTTTAACACTTTATTCGGCGGCTTGACGTCATAAATCGTTCTACTTAATGAAAGCAACGATGCACATATAGCTAGCGACGTCATGCTGTGTTAATACTATACTTACAGTGCCAATCTAGAGGGTTTTTCTAGGAGCTACGAATAATATATATATATATATTTTTTTTTAGTCTTAAATAACTAATATAAGTTAGCAAAACATTTATATGGAACAAAACGTAGATTTAGTATAAGGAACGTTTATGTTTTGTCTTTTAAGGGAAGTGGGGTCTGATCAACTCTGCTGGGAAGCCATGAAATTAAATACTGTCTTGTTTTTAAATTACCGAAACAGTTTTTCATGGTAAACAACTGATGATCCCTTAAAATAGTGTTAGAAATAAACTAATATAATAACTGTAAAAAATAAATTGACTTACATGAGTGATTTTCCACTGGAAGACTTGGGACTATAAGTTTTTTTGTTTTTTTTTTTAATATAGTTTTAATGGTTGAGAAACTTCCGAGACTATATATATATATAATTTAAGTTCAAGTTTATTAATAAGAATGTGATTATACAGAGTGCCCTAAAAGTCACTGACAAAATTCATAACTTCTTTATTTTTAAATATTTTTCTTTTCTTTTTTCAGAGTAGTTAAAGCTAACATTCTGAAGTTATCATGAGCAAATATAGCATAGACAAAAAGAACCCACATTGTACTTTAAGTCACATGGGTCAAATTCAGAAACCCAGCGGTTTTATCTACATTTTAACACTAGAGATGCACCAAGTGTAAATGCCATAAAAGCCATAATAAGCCGTTTTACAAAAACAAGGCGCAGCATGTGACCTCCCGAGGCTCGAAAAGTCTCGTTTAGTAAGATTAAAATCTTATCATCAGAGGAATTATATAGATGGATAAGTTGGCAGTGGAAAAGCCAAAATTCAAAATTTGAAAAAGTATTAAGTAATGGAGAGTAAGATATATATATATATATATATATATATATATATATATATATATATATATATATATATATATATAGAGAGAGAGAGAGAGAGAGAGAGAGAGAGAGAGAGAGAGAGATTTCACTTATAAAATAGATCATTCAGTGAAGACCGAGGTTGTTCCAATAAAAATAAGCTCGATGATACTCGATTTTTAATTTTAACTTTTATTTTTATTTTTTTTTCTCTTCGTCTTCTTAAGTGACCTCAACTATTGAAACGCCACATCGTGTATTGTCGGCAGTTGAAACCCTTATTCCAGACATTTAATTTCCCTGATGATCTGCCAAGCAAGTACCTGCTTGGTAGTGAAACACGTGTAGGAAAAAACATTTGATTTGAATAAATAATATTTGTAAGAAAAAATATCTTTAATGGTGATCATTGGTGTCCTGAAATGAATGCTTTAGTAAGCCTTCATTTGACTTGGGTTGCACATTTCGGGATTTTGGAACTTTGATTGGACTTTCTATATTATTTGATTTATTTATCATTAACATTGAATATTGACACATTTCGGGACTGGATAACTTTGTCGGCACCTTCAATTACACGTATTTGGACTGCTGTTTGTAACTTGGAGTTATTGTCTTTCCTGATTATGCTTCTCAATATGTATGAACTGGATGGACTATATGGATTCAACAAAAAGTATGTTTTTGGGTTGATATGTTTTGATGTTATGTATTTTTGTGTATTTGTGTATATAATTTTATATATTTTCAAAGCGTAATTTTATTACCTGTAGTAGTATAACTGCGGTAATGGTCCTCTGAAGAGAAGAATTATCTTTGAAAACTCATGAGCTAAGGACTTAAGAATACTTTGCTTGAACTTTGAATTCTAATAAAATTTGATTGACACCTTATTCTATTACCTCATTTTATATTATAATATATATATATATATATATATATATATATATATATATATATATATATATATACTGATGCTGTAGCAGAATCAGAGACATAGCGAGAATGGCATGTAAACAATGCGAGTCAGAAATTGACAGACAAGTTTCAGGTTCGAAAGGACATCGAGAGAGGGGAGACAAGGCCTCGCGATATGGAGAGGGATATTGACAAAATAAAAAACAGACGCAGGCTAAGAGACATAGGACAGGACAGTCGGACAGGTTGGGAATGGGGGTCTGTTAGGTGGGAGCCAGGAAGGAAGGACAACATAAAGCCGCTAGAAGGCAAGGGAATCATAGGAAGAGAAAAACGAAACGTGGTGTCGTCGCCGGGCCAGCGACAATGTCAAATACCAGACAAGAGCCGGCGTCTCGTCGAAGTACTGGTGACAAACACAGAGAGAGAGAGAGAAAGAGAGAGAGAGAGAAAGAGAGAGAGAGAGAGAGAGAAAGAAAGAGAGAGAGAAGGAGAGAGAGAAGGAGAGAGAAAGAGAGAGAAGGAGAGAGAGAGAAGGACAGAGAGAAGGAGAGAGAGAGAGAAGGAGAGAGAGAGAAGGAGAGAGAGAGAAAGAAAGAGAAGGAGAGAGAGAGAGAGAGAGAAGGAGAGAGAGAGAGAAGGAGAGAGAGAGACAGACAGACAGACAGACAGAAAATTCCATTATTTGCATCGTATGCAGGAAGGGGGAAAAATTGTCGAGTAAACAAAGACCCGGGATGTGAGAGGATGCAGTTAACAAAACGCAAAGCAGGACGTCTTGTATCGTTGTCCGGAGTCTTCCATATCACATTCCGGAGAACATCCTCCAGGCAGCTTACATTTGTAACCGGCACTCAGGCTAGGACCAGAGTGTAGTATATGTTCTCTTAGGTTTTTAGGCAGCCATCCTTCCGGGTATTACCTCCTGCGAAATGAAGTAGAAATAGGTGTATTGCCTGTCGTCTGAGACACCCACACCAAAGAATGCCGACAATTTCATAGGTACCTATATGTACTTACTCGGCGTTGCCCGGAATGTAGTAAGGTCCTTTTAGTTTTTAATACTCATTTTTTTGCACATAAGATAGACAACTCCCATCATATTATTTAATTTAAATGAATAAATGCGAAAGATTGTTCCATCTATCCTAACTAAATTAATATCAAAAGATGTTCTGCTTATTTGATGGATGGGATTTTGAAATACCGTATATATATATAGGAAACTGCAAATACCCCCAAACACATGTAGTTTTTTTTTTTAATTTGCATATTTATTTTATAAACAGCTTCTAATAAATTAATATTCTGTAATATACATGTGTAATTTGTATTGTCATATTTTCTTATATATACGCTATATTTTCGTCTATAGTAAAACGTCTGAGGTCGTTACGATGCTGAGAACAGATACTACACTTGGATATTAGCCAAAAGGCCAAGTAACCATAAAAATAATGTTTTTTATAACTATGCATTTTTTTATCTTAACAAAAATTAGTTATAGTTTGATAACAATTTAGTTCAATTAATTATTAAATGACCAAACAATACTTTAAGACTTAAATTTTAACTTTTAAAATCTAATTTAAAAATGATTTAATTACAAATTTAAATCCACCAGAATGGTTTTTAGTTTCATTCGCAAACAAGTCAGCTATTTTAACTATTTGTTGATAGTTGGGGAAAAAACTTAAATTCCTCCGTGGCTATTCGAAATGTGGATGCCTTGAAACTGTCGAAGAGAAAGTCCTTTTTGAGTTGAAACTTCTAAACAAGTCTTCATGAATTAAAAGACTGAAGAATTCCTATGGGAAGAGTCAGACACAAAGTCTGTTTCTAACTTGTGAAGAATCCTATTTTTTACACAAAAAAAACTTCATAAAAATTACAAACAGAATTGTTTTTTTTTTGTTTGTTTTTTTAACGAACGAAATAAAAAGTTAAAAAAAAAAAGACTCCAGCGCAATCTTTGGCTACGAACAAGGTGTAGTACCTGTTCAGATACTACACTCCATCTTTTTCGTCTTGGGTCAGTGAGGGAGAAATCTTTCTAGACTGAGGCAATTTTGATTTTTGTCTCAAACCAGAGTGCCCTTTTCTAGGGAGCTGGATTACCCTTCCCACATTAAAAACCGACCTGAGTATTTATTTAGCTCCTCTCCAGGAGGTTAGGCACAAGGCCAGTTTTATCTTACTCCCACAAGTAAGATGTGACCCAAGGTCGGGTCAGGAAAGTGGGGTTTGAAAAGCCAGCGCCCGAGAAAGTAAGCACTCTGGCCATTGAAAATTGCCTGGCCAGCCCCGTCGGCATTCCCCGGTAGGGGCGCCTCAGACAGCAAGCAATAAACTTACTCCTCCCCAAAGAGGGGAGGCAAAGCCTGGGAGGGTGGACCTCCTAGAACTGCACAGGACAGACCCATAGACCGGCGTAAATCAAGCCCCGAAGGCCAAGACAATACCAGTTTATGGGGTGTAGTATCCATTGGAACAGATACTACATTTTGATCTTAGCCAAAAGGCCAACCTGAGTAGATAAATAGATAAAAACTCCCGGGCAATCGAGGGTGGGTACTGTTATTTTGTTATATAAAGGGCAGTAGTGCGTGTCCGTGTGTCCTGATAAAAGTCACACACTCCCCAAGACACACCAACAAAGCTGAGATGTACTTTTCCAGCCTCGGACAAAATATCGGCGCATTTTATTCGTAGTATTAATTCAGTTTAGGGGTCACCATGAAGAAAATTAGTCGGGAAGTCGACATTTATGGAGATTGCTTCCATCAATTTTAGGTATGATCAAATTGTGGTATCTGTTTTGTCCTCTTGGGGAAGGGGAAACTGTTCTTAACTGAGCAGAACTTCAAATAAATCCCATTAATATGAAATTTAAATCATATGCATAACATTTTCTGGGAAAGACAATGGAAATTGTCCAGAATCTGTAAATGAAACCATAAGGCAGTTATAAGGCAGGAATATCTTATTAACATGAAATGTAAGTCATATATATAAACTTCTCTGTGGAAGACAATGGAAGTGGTCCCGAATATCTACGTGCTCGTCTGTTGGCCGAATTTCTACATGTCTCGAAATCAGCAATGGGTGCATAGCCTCCTTAAAAACTTCAAATACGTATATTCAATTTTAATTTGGGTTTATTCTGTGCAGTTTTTAGAGGTCCAGCCACCTAGGCTTTTTCTTCTCACCCTTTGAGAAGAGGTTAGTTTATTGCTAAACGCCTGAGACGTTCCTACGGGGAATGCCGATGAGGCTACTCAGATATTTTTGTAAGCCAGAGTGATCTTCCTCAAAGGTGTTGACTTCTCAATCCCGCTTTCCGACCTTGTGTCACATCTTACCACTGTGGGAAGGAGATGCAAAAAAAGGGCATGGTAGTGATCCTCAATCAATCCCGAACAACGCCGAGTCTTCTTGCTTGTAATAAATAATATCAAGTTGGTTTCGAAGACCGTGAGTTTCGATACTCGTCAGAGGGATGCGTACAGACAGACTCGCCTAAACCGTTATTTACCCTGTTATAAAAATGCAATGAAAGTGGAGAGAGGCAACGGTAAACGGAACTAGAGTCTGGATGGAGGTGGGCAGTTGACAAAAGCGCTAGGGAACGGATCTCGTGTGTGTTGCCTGGACCTGTGTCAACCACGGCATCGATGCGTACACACGTCGCGACGGCCGATGTTTGAGGATCCCGGGATAGGTAGGCAGACGAACAGTGAAAGGATCCCGGGGATAAGCTGACAGACGTGTGGGGAGATTTTTGTTGCGGTATGGGTCGGTCGGTCGGTTGGGTGATCGGTCGATCGAGTGTGAGTGGGTTAGGGTTTGTGTAAGGGTGTCGTCGTCTGAGAAAAGACAAAAGAGACGACAATGAAATTGTCAGACATTCGGGGCTCGTTCCATTGCGGGGAGACGACGTATTGCCATTTTGTGACGGAGATGCTCGGATATGATTTACGATGTATGACAACCTCCTTGCAAATCTGGGTTAGGAAAAGGGGCGGGATGCCGGAAACTAAAACTACGAAATAGAAAAGGGGGAGAAAAAAGGGGAAGAAAAGGGAGTAAAATGATACAATAGTCTAGAGATGTGCTTGAGGGAGTGTGATGTCTTGCATTTTCCTAAGAAAATATTGTGTGGAAAAAATATTGTTATTGCGTCAAACTTCAAATTTTCTCGAAATGTATACTCGAAAGTTTATAACTATACACAGAGGTACAAATGTAAGTATACAGTTAGGAATAAAGAAATCCCGGGCAATACCAAATACATTTATCAAACAAACCAATAAACGAAGCAAATTCATGCGATTATAACAAGACAAATACATATTCAATTGTGTGTATGATAAATGAACTGGGTATTGTCCGGGATTTTTTTTTCATAACTGCATACGGTGCATATCCAGAACTAGGGAGACATTTGAAAAAAAATAAAAATACAAAAGTTGAAGAGTACCTGTCACGGGCTGAATATATCCTATACCAAAAATCACGTAAATTAATCAAGTAGTTTTTATTATATAAAAGAAAAACTAATTTCATCGATAAACGAATAAGGAGGAAATATCGCCGCCATTTGCGAGATATTCAAGAGAGATAATACGAACTTTTATACTATTTATCATACGCACTTCAGAAAAGAACAATTTGGCGTCTCTCTGAAATTTAATAAATGTGTGACTTTTATTCGTATGACGAGAAAATCTCTCCCAAATAAAAGCCAGTTTGAATTCGCTGGCAGGCTCGCCTTTTTCCTCTCTGCATAAAAAGTTTTAATTACGGACACTATACGATGATGACGTTGGTAGCTACGGGGTGCGGTCCACTACGACGATGACGATGGCGAGAGGCAACGCACTGGACGATGATGATGGTGGTGACGAAATGCAACACACTGCGATGATGATGACGACGGCGTCGGGCGTCAGTAAACAATCAGAAAAAAGTATATCATGCTGAAGTAAATGACTGTGGATTAAAAAACGAACTGATTTGAAAGAAACGACGATGTTACATATCCACTAAGCTATACAAAAGGAACGTCTTAAAAGATACCTCACAGTCTATAAATATTTGAATTGAATCAAACATAACAGCTGTGTCTTCATATTTATACAATCAGAGCATTAATAATTACAGTCTGAATTCTATAGACAAATTGATCTTCAGATTTACAGAAAAAAAAACGACATGGATGAAGTATTGTTGTAACATCTGAGTTACTGCACCATCTACTAGACTCTCCCTCTTAGAAGAGGTCCAAAAAAGAGTCACTAACTTAATAAGTACCTCACTATCCACCAAGCTCCAGCCCATGTCCTATCGCCGCAATGTTGCAACCTTGTGCTTGGTTTACAAGTACTTTCATGGAATGAGCTTTGATGAACTTGCTGCTCTGGTGCCCCCTCGACGTAAATATACTCGACTAACCCGGCAATTAGCTAAGTCCCACCCATTCACTGTGGAGGTCCCCAGATGCCGGAGAGCGTTCTGCTCCAATAGCTTATTTCCTCATGCTGACGATGTTTGGAACTTCCTCCCTGCTTCCTGTTTCCTTGACTGTACCGACGTGCAGGAATTTAAAATTAATGTGAACAAGCATCTCGCTGCACAGCTCCCAATTTACGATTGTCCCCTAAACTTCCACCCTAATTCTCAGTTGCCCCTTACGGCTACAATGGCGGCCTGCCTTGTTTGGGGTGAACTATGTTAGAAAAAAGAAACAGATTTTCTGGTCAATCATCAACAATGTTCTTTTGTGGGTGGCAAAACAAGGATGTTGCTTTGTGGAGAGACCGCACGGAACCCACATCAAGTAATAAAGACCTATACTATGCTTCACCAGTGTTTGACTGATACACATTTTCATATGAATTGAATGGATGGATGGATGGGTGGAGGAAGAGAGGAGGTATAAGAGTCTAAAACGAAATGAAAAAAAGAACGAAAACGTCTTAAGCTGAGCAGTTTAATAAAGAAAATAAGAAAGAAAGAAAGAAAACGCATCAATCGCTATAAATAGAAGAAAAAAAAGAACGACTATTTCTCATCATGGAAATAGAGTGAATGATTTCTTTCCGAATTTATTTAAGACAACGGTAATTGTATGACTTCCTATTTGCTTTCTGCTTTCTCCGCAACACGTGCACTTGTTTCGTCCTTCGTCCGGTAGATTTTTTTGGATTTGATAAGTTTTGTGCGACGAGGCGGATATATATATATATATTAATATATATATATTTATAAACAAATAAATACACATTGGGCTTTATTATAGAGTGGAGGATTATTAGTAAGGAAGAAGATAGAAAAGCGAAAGAGAAGCCGTGGATTGATAAACAGAATTACAACCTAAAAGAGAAAAAAAGAAAAGGAGGAGAGAGTCAACATTATAGGTGACTAACCCTAACCCTAACCCTAACCCAAACCCTGACTCTAACCCAAACCCTAACCCTAACTCTAACCCTGACCCTGACCCTAACGCTAACCTAAACACTAACACTAACCCTAACCCTAACCCTAACCACTATCCCTGAACCTAACCCTAAAGCCTAACCCTAACCCTAAAGCCTAACCCTAACCCTAACCACTAACCCTAACCCTAGTCCTAAACCCTAACCCTTAGCCTAAACCCTAACACTAACCCTAACACTAACCCTAACCCTAAACCCTAACTCTAACCATTAACCGGGCCCCTAACCCTAAACGTAACCCTAACCCTAACCCTAACCCTAAACCCTAACTTTAACCACTAACCCTAACTCTAACCCTAATCGGATAAATTAAGGCGAACCATTTATTTGATAAAATCTCTGTGAATATTTTTTCCTTTCCTCCCCTGTCTACCTAAAACTAAACATAACTTCCATGTGCAAAGTTTCTCTCAAAGAGTAACCCGTATGTGGAACACAATACCACGAAACTCCTTCCCAGCGGACTAAAACAGGGTCGTTTTCATGTCCAATGTTAACAAATTCTTGTTGAGCCGTAATAAATCCAAAAAAATCTTAAATAATCAAATTCTGTCCAGTTTCAACGATCGTTACCAATCCTCAAGGTGCTGACAAACTCAGTAACGCTTATCCTCGAGTGGCCTTTGACCTTTCATAAGCAATGAGCATAACGTACACAAAATATCTTCTTTCCAAACCACAGATAAACATAATAATGCATTGATAGAAAATAACATGTAATGGATTCAGTTTATTCACTTGCGTTGACCCTGCCACCCATCGAGATCTGCATAGAGAATAGAGCAATAAGTAATACAGCAATACAAATCAGTGAAACTAAATAAACTAGTTTCTTTCATCTCAAGTATCCTCTCATTATAACCTTGTCCATTTTTTTTACTGTCTTCTTTCTTTCGATTACCCGTTCTCTCTCACACTCACTCTCTCTCTCTTTCTCTCTCTCTCTCTCTCTTTCTCTCTCTCTCTCTCTCTCTCTCTGAATATGTTTGCCATTCGTTTCTTTCTGTGATTCTTTCTTTCTTTCATAACTACATTCTTTTTCCCCGTCACCCCCTCTATCTCTCTCTCTTCATCTATGTCTATCTGTCTGTCTGTCTGTCTCTTTCTATATCTCTCTTTCTATCTGTGCGTGTTCTATCCTCCCTTTTGTTTCTGGTATTCTTAGTAACACTTATCCTCGAGTGGCCTTTGGGCCTTCATGACCCTAACCCCTGTGAATCTGTTTCATATTTCCTTCTTTCGTAGTTTCTTTCTATTTTTCCCCTCTCTTCCTCCCTTCGGTCTCTGTTTCTGTATCTGTCCCTCTCTCTCTTTCTCTATCTCTCTCTCTTTCTCTCTCTCTCTTTCTTCCTCTCTTTTTTTTCTCTCTCTCGTCCCCCCCTCTCTCTCTCGCTCTCTTTCTCTCTCTCTTTGTCTTTTTTATTTCTTTCTCTTTTAATTTAGCATTTATTTATCATCCACATCTCTTTTTCTCTCTCTTTATTTCTCTCTCTTTATTTCTCTCTCTCTTTCTCTCTCTTTATTTCCCTCTCTCTCTCTTTCTCTTACTCTCTTTCTTTCTCTTTCTCTTTCTCTCTCTCTCTTTCTCTCTCTCTTTCTCTTTCTCTCTCTCTCTCTTTCTATCTCTTTATTTCTCTCTCTCTCTTTCTCTTTCTCTCTTTCTTTCTCTTTCTCTCTCTCTCCTTCTCTCTCTCTTTCTCTCTTTCCCCCTCTCTCTCTCCATGTCTCTCTTTTCCCTTTTCACTCTCTCCCTCTCCATCTGTTTTTACTCACCCTTTCTTTATGTGTCTGATAAGGCCATAAACATGAGCCTATCGCCCACTAAAATCAAAACCCTCACTAAATGTCAATAACGGTCAAGGTTATCGAGAGAGAGAGAGAGAGAGAGAGAGAGAGAAAGAGAGTGAGAGAAAAAGAGAAAGAGAGAGAGAGAGAGAGAGAGAGAGACGGAATTGCACAAACATTCCAAGTCCCACGCCCACTTCCTCACACTATATTTTCGCGCACTCGCCCACCCAGGGAAGAGGGGGCAGACACGGACAGCCTCCCCTACCAGCTAACCCCCACGCATGTACACAGAGACACGCACATCAAGCAACATTAAATGAGATAAACAAAAGAGACAGACACACATACAGACATACACAAGTTTATACATACAACGAGTCACAGATTATTAAACGTAACTGAAACCCTAACCGTAACCCTAATCTTAACCCTAACCCATCCTAGAATGTATTCGGTCTTTCTGTGCAAGAGTTTGTCAGGACATCATGACATGAGGATACTTAACTCTACACGTAAACCCTGCCCAAATAAGATCACCTCGACACGGCTATACACTGGCTCATACGAGGGATGATGCACTTTCTCCTAGTGGTGTTACCCCAAGTAACAGTACTTAACTGACCAAATGAATTCTTATCCTGGAATCCGGTAAGACCAAGAGACCACAAGAAAGATATACAATAACATAGTTAGCTGTTCAATTAGAGGGAATTAATATTCTTAACTTCTTTACTAACCCAACGTTTGATACGTAAAGGAAGATTTCAATGGAATATTCGAATATCTAAGTATCTCATACAGAGATCAAGTGTTAGCCCTAGGAAGGGGGCCCTTAATTTCTGAGAACTTCGACTGAAGTAAAATTGAACCGATCACAAGCATACAATGACACACACATACAAATACATACGCATGCACTGAGACAAACTAATAAGAGAGAAGGGCAGACACATACACACTCAGACACACACGCTAACTTACACATACACACTCAGACACACACGCTAACTTACACATACACACTCAGACACACACGCTAACTTACACATACACACTCAGACACACACGCTAACTTACACATACACACTCAGACACACACGCTAACTTACACATACACACTCAGACACACACGCTAACTTACACATACACACTCAGACACACACGCTAACTTACACATACACACTCAGACACACACGCTAACTTACACATACACGCTCAGACACACACGCTAACTTACACATACACACTCAGACACACACGCTAACTTACACATACACACTCAGACACACACGCTAACTTACACATACACACTCAGACACACACGCTAACTTACACATACACACTCAGACACACACGCTAACTTACACATACACACTCAGACACACACGCTAACTTACACATACACACTCAGACACACACGCTAACTTACACATACACACTCAGACACACACGTTAACTTACACATACACACTCAGACACACACGCTAACTTACACATACACACTCAGACACACACGCTAACTTACACATACACACTCAGACACACACGCTAACTTACACATACACACTCAGACACACACGCTAACTTACACATACACACTCAGACACACACGCTAACTTACACATACACGCTCAGACACACACGCTAACTTACACATACACGCTCAGACACACACGCTAACTTACACATACACACTCAGACACACACGCTAACTTACACATACACACTCAGACACACACGCTAACTTACACATACACACTCAGACACACACGCTAACTTACACATACACACTCAGACACACACGCTAACTTACACATACACACTCAGACACACACGCTAACTTACACATACACACTCAGACACACACGCTAACTTACACATACACACTCAGACACACACGCTAACTTACACATACACACTCAGACACACACGCTAACTTACACATACACACTCAGACACACACGCTAACTTACACATACACACTCAGACACACACGCTAACTTACACATACACACTCAGACACACACGCTAACTTACACATACACACTCAGACACACACGCTAACTTACACATACACACTCAGACACACACGCTAACTTACACATACACACTCAGACACACACGCTAACGTACACATACACACTCAGACACACACGCTAACTTACACATACACACTCAGCCACACACGCTAACTTACACATACACACTCAGACACACACGCTAACTTACACATACACACTCAGACACACACGCTAACTTACACATACACACTCAGACACACACGTTAACTTACACATACACACTCAGACACACACGCTAACTTACACATACACACTCAGACACACACGCTAACTTACACATACACACTCAGACACACACGCTAACTTACACATACACACTCAGACACACACGCTAACTTACACATACACACTCAGACACACACGCTAACTTACACATACACACTCAGACACACACGCTAACTTACACATACACACTCAGACACACACGCTAACTTACACATACACACTCAGACACACACGCTAACTTACACATACACACTCAGACACACACGCTAACGTACACATACACACTCAGACACACACGCTAACTTACACATACACACTCAGCCACACACGCTAACTTACACATACACGCTCAGACACACACGCTAACTTACACATACACCCTCTGATACACATACCTGACATGGTCATATGGAACAAGTGAGAGAGAGAGTTGCAACTTTGGTTGAGGTCAGTGTCCCTAATGATGGGGGCCTAAACAGAGCTGAAAGGGAGAAAATAACAAAATATCAAGGTTTAATGTATGATATGAAAAGAAACTGGAACCTCAAAGAGATCTCCATCATTCCAGTTATCATAGGAGCGCCAGGACTCATGAAGAAGAACTTGAAAAGGTATTTAGCAAGTATACCTGGTGAACCAAGTGCAAGAGAAATCCAAAAAAACTGCGCTCAACTGCGCTCAACTGCGCTCAACTGCGCTCAAAGGAACAGCCAGAATCGTGAAAAGAGCTCTCGATTGGAGTCTGTAAATAGCGGGTGAACGTATGGCATTTGGAAGAATGTCTTGTCTACAGCAAATGAATGTAAAGAAAAAGAAAAAAAAAAGAATTTGAATCCTTACAAGACCATATCTTCGAGTGTCTAAGATCTCTCTGTACATGGGTTTGTCAGGACAACCTGACATGAGGATACTTCCGTACAAGTAAACCCTGACCAAATATTCAAAATTACATTATATTCAAAGCCCTAATAAGATATCCTCGGTATGGCTACACAGTGGATTATGCGAAGAGATGTTCACCTTTTACAAGTAATAGTGCTTCTCAAGTAGCTGCACGAAGCTGTATACTCCACCAGACCAGATGAAGTATTGTTATATGATCCGGTGACCAAGAAAAGATCGCAAAATATATATACTATAACAAATTTAAATGATCAATTTGGGAGAATAAAAAAACTCTTTTAGTGAGCCAACACTTTCAGAGGTAAAGGAGAAGTTTAATGGAACACTCAGAGTTCTATGTATCTCATATTGTGCCCGGAGAACTCGTCACAGGAAAACTCGGCAAGGGAAAACTCGGCCACGGAAAATTCGTCCATGGAAAATTCGCCACGGAAAACTCGTCAAGTTTGGTCAAGTAGGAAAATTCGGCAATTATCGAATAAATATCGATTGAAAATAGATTTTAGAACCGTTTTTACAGGAGATATACTTGTAAATACGGGGCTACCACCTCCCCAGTGAAGAACATTTTTTATATTATTTTTTAGTACTTGTGCAGTTTACGAACCGCGCTATTTTTTTAGATAAGATATTCAAGTTAAATTAAAATTTTACAATATATTTTGTTTATTAAATTGTTAGGTGAAAGTACAGAATAGTTAACAAAGACCCCCCCCCCATTCTCCCCATGTAAAAAATCGTTGTCTAAATGTTATTATTTCAAGCCGGTTCGGAATTAAGTTACGAGATTAAATCCATCATAATTCATTTAGATTTCGGTACTGATATCGATCCTGAACCAGCTTTCGTGACGTTCGACTCTGAATCGTTCGGCTGTCCTTCGCAAACGGCCGAGTGTTGAC
>OY744551.1:7334342-7344342 GCA_963556195.1 Sepiola atlantica
GATAGAATGATCCAACCATTTTTTCCAGTGACCTTGGCAACGGACTTGATGTAAGTCTTCCATTTTAGGTCTGGATTGAAGGTTAGTTCCAGAAGCTTGTCGAAATAGGGGCGTCCTCAAAATTGATGCAAGTTAAAAATCTAGATGTTGGTGTTTGTACTCGGTTGGAGATGTTTGATATTCAGAAAAGAGTTGCGAAAACGACAAACCCTAATTATACTGTCTCCGGAATGCGTATGCGTTTCGTGAAACCGTGTGCAAACCTCAGACAGTCAGATAACCTTATTTCGACTAGTGTTGAGACGATTAATCGGAATCGGAATCGGAATCGGGATCGGAATCAGGTATCGGAAGAAAAAAAATCAGAATCTTTTGAGGTATCGGAATCGGTATCGGAACAGGAGAAAATGTGTGCCTATTTTCCGATGTCAAAAACGATTCTCTTAATTGTTTTTTTTTTATTATTTATTTTTTTTATTCGAAACTTAATTTTCCATCACTATTAGTAATCATAAAATGATCGATATTTATTGATTTTAACTAGCAATAAAACTAACATTTATAGATCAGACCCCATCCCACAAACAAGTGTATTTTTTATGTTTGTGAAAATATATGCACATATTCCATAGGTTTTACGGTAATCCGAAAATTTAAAAACAAGAACAACCACAACTTAACTTAATATTTAGAAATTTTAAAAGAATCGGAATCGGGAATTTTATCGGAATAAAGAATTTAGAACGGAATCGGTAATTGTATCGGAATCGGAAATTCTTAGAATCGTCCCTACACTAATTTCGACAATCAAAACTGTGAAGTATGGTTTTTTTTTTAATCACAGGTTTATTGAACGTCGACAAGGGTGTATATGAGAAAAGAACATAAAACATAGTTTCACAAGCACGTAAATGATAATAATAAAAAAAACTAGGCAGAGTCGAGGGGTTTACTAAAGCCTAAAATATATTGCAGCATAGAATATATTGAGCGTAAAAATGATGCTAGAAAGGGGGAAAATGCAAATTATGCTAGATGAGAGCCGAGTTACGAGAGGGGTTAAATGAAGGTTCAGACGTGTGGGGAAAATAAACAAAATACACTAAATACAAAAAGATGCTAAATATAATACAAGTAAGGTTTAATTTCTTTTTTTAGAAAGACAATATTTCTTACCGACGATGCTCAAAATGACAGAGAATTTAGAGAGATAGAAAACAGCTCCATGGAAGAAATCTCGCCAGTGTCGAGTCTGAGAGAATTCCCTAAGAAATAAAGGCCGCCGGAGAAATATATCGTAGGAGATCTATATTACGTTAAACAGAACACAAATGAAGACTTTTACATTAATTTGTCAAATGATTTCATGATATGTTTCGTTTTCTCTTACTTTTAACTCCGAGAATATAACTTTACGTGTTCAATAGTATCTGCTTAAATACATTTTAGCTAAATACGTTAAAATGTTGCCAATAACACGGTACAACAATAATAAATGAAAGTTGGCTAGTCAAGATTAAATTTTGATTTATCAGGTTAAATGCTATTTGTGTCTGACTTTGTAAAACCTGAGAAGAAAATATATTTTATTGCAAATAACACGGTACAACAATAATAAATGAAAGTTGGCTAGTCAAGATTACATTTTGATTTATTATGGTAAATGCTATTTGTGTCTGACTTTGTAAAATCCGAGAAAAACATATATTTATTTTGCAAATAACACGGTACAACAATAATAAATGAAACTTGGCTAGTCAAGATTAAATGTTGATTTGTCAGGTCAAATGCTATTTGTGTCTGACTTAGAAAATCCAAAAAGAAAATATATTTTATTGCAAATAACATGGTACAACAATACCACGGGGAAATTGGCTAGTCAGAAGCACATTTTGATTAGTCAGAAATAATGCTATTTGGGTCTGACTTTTAAATCTGAGAATATAACTTTGTGTGAGAAATTGTAAAAATGAATTGTAGCTAAAACGATGTTTATTTTGAGTTATTATTTGAAAATGTTTCATATTAATCTACATATGAGTAGGACTAAGTAGCTAAGTACATAATTATATTTCTAATAACACTGTACAACAATAACAAATCAGAATCTGTTAGTTTAAGCATAGTTTGAATTCTCTACTTAAATGCTACTTGGGTCTGATTTTAAAAATCCGAGTAGATAAGTTTATGTATTAGGTATTTTTTTTAAATAAATTATAGCTAAGTGCGTTATTTTATTTACTTCCTTTCTAGGAGGTTAGACACAAGGTCAAGTGTGGGTTTGATAAAGTGTTTCTGTGGAACGACTTGGATTCGAACTTGTCTCACCCAGGTTTTCAGTCCGTGTCGCTAATCACTTAGCCACGATCACCCCTACTGTAGCTAAGTGCGTTATTTTATTGCCAATAACACAGTACAAAAATAACAAATGTAAATTGGCTAATTAGGAGCAAAGTTTTATTTGTCAGTTTAAATACCATTTGTGTTTGAATTTGAAAAATCCGACCAGATAACTTTATATGTTGGATACAGATATTTGAACGACTGAGTCGGAGTTACAAGATGTCAGCCCCATAGAAGGGTCGTGATTACAACAAGCAAGATGAAGACACTCGTCGAAAATGGAACCCCACTTGCATCGAGCAACATACGATCGTCTAAAAACCAATCAATATCTTATCCCTCTTCATCTGTCTCTCTTAAATCGAATAATGGCGAAATTATTACGCTGAGAAGAACGAGAAGAAAGACAGGGTTCTTCAATTAAATCCTGGACCGAAAGCAAACAGTTTGACGTTGTGTGTCCGGCCCGAGGAAGCGGGGGTTTTCAATTAACCTAACTACCCACAAGAGGGGGGGGGGAGATTTCAAAGTTGATTTAGATGTAATAGGCTAAGTGATTCAACAATGTAAGTAACTATTACGATGTCGATCAATTAAGGACAAGGAGAAAGAATGAAAACTTACTTTCAATATCATAATAACAATAAACTCGTTGCACACACACACACACACACACACACACACACACACACATATATATATATATATATATATATATATATATATATATATATATATATATATATATATATATAGTAAACTATGAAAATATATTTATTGCAATTAAGCTACACAGAGGCTCCTGCGTTTCATCTCCGGGGGGCGGGGGGTATCTTCAGGCTAAAATACATGGAGTTATTTTTGCCGGGTGTTTTTACGGACGCAGCTAGCTAGTTAACCAATCAGATTATTTGTTGTTCTCTCAGCCCATCGTTGACCTTTCGCGCGAACAAAGGTCTCGTTAGTGTTACTTCCTATATCCTGTTCAATTGTTCCGTTTTCTATAGATTTGCCTATTTGTTGTGTCAATATAATGGGTGTATTTATTTTAACACGTGGTTCATTGTATTTCTATTTTAGTTTTTAATTTTTAAATTGTTATGTTTTCGTTTATATTTTTTTTTCATTTATTTGTTTTATTAATTTATTTATTTATTTATCGTTAGCCTAAGGTAAATTTATTTCTGTGTAAGCAGCTGTTTGCTATCTCACTTCTACAGTATCGAGCACTGTTGAAGTAAATACTGAAAATTGATACATAAAAAAATTATATCTTCTTATCCAATTTCAGGTTGATACATGAAATACTAATATATATATATATATATATATATATATATATATATATATATATATATATATATATATATATATGTGTGTGTGTGTGTGTGTGTGTGTTAAATTAAAATAAGAGCACTAATAAGCAGTCACCTGAAGTCCCAGTGACAGATTCCGACTCTATCGAATGTCTTTATTGTTACACTCGCCTCTATCAGTGTTAAATATAACTTTCTACATTATCATGTGACAATATGCCGTAGCCTTCGCTTACAAATTCAAGGTGTCTTTGTGAACCGGGTTCGTGCCCTGTGACCGTCTGAGATTGTTATTTCTCTGCGCTGATGAGAGCCGTAAGCTTGAAACGATGTCTTAAAATATTAAAATATAATAATATATATATATTGATTTATTTTGGTAAAAAATTAGTACAACATTCGTACCGTCGGTTTCAAGCACAGAATGACTTAGCCATCCGGCTCTCTTCGGCTTCTGTTGTCATCTCTGAAGAGAGCCGGATGGCTGAGTCCTTCTGTGCTTGAAACCGACAGTACGAATGTTGTACTAATATTTCTGTATCAAAATAAATATATATATATATATATATATATATATATATATATATATATAAACAATGGTATTTTAAATTCCAATGACAAAGTTTTTATTAATTTTTCACTTGCCGAATTTCAACAAAATAATTTCAATGTAACTCTTCACAATTCTTTCGCAAGAAACAAACAACCAGGAAGTGAGAGTCTTCCAGTTGATCTTAAGTATTCTCTGAATACAATTTTTGCTGAAATCTTTCTAATAGTTTGATGAGCCTTCTACATACTGTCGAAATTCTTCAGCCATATCGCAGTGTAATAATAACGCATGTTTCATCAACATTAATTGTTGTCTTTGATGTAAGTCCTTCATTTGACAATACACGTTTTTCTAGTTTGTTAAAAGCAGAACTGGCTTTGGCTAAGCTGTGTTTTATTTCAGCATCATGTGTGCAGTCCTTACTCAGCGTACTACCAGGATAGACAAAGCTTTCCGTAACATTTTACCTGTTCCCATCAACCAAGGTGTTTGGTTCAACATACGGCAGTCCAATAAGAGGGGAATATATAAGATAGGATTTCTTGACTGATGGAAAGTCCAAAAGCACTGGATAACGTGTTCCTAATCAGTTGCATGTCCTCCTCTCTATGTGAAAATAGATCTGCATCACCTGCATGTAGAAGTTTTAGAACAATGTATATATATATATATATATATATATATATATATATATATATATATATATATATATGAAGCAATCCAACAAAAGATATAAGCGTCAACTAATATCTTATAATTAGTGAAACATCCGGATAAAAAAACTGAAGCTCAATATACTGGATAGAGCATTAATATTACAATATAAAATGATTGTATTATTTATCATTAACATTGAATATGGACACATTTCGCGACTGGATAACTTTGCCGGCCCCTTCAATTTCACATATTTGGACTGCTGTTTGTATCTTGGAGTAATGTCCTTCCTGATTATGCTTCTCAACTTGTATGACCTGGATGGACTGTATGGATTCAACAAAAGTATGTTTTTGGATTGATATGTTTGATGTTATGTATTTTTATATATTTGTGTATATAATGTTATATATTTTCAAAGCGTAATTTTATTGCCTGTAGTAGTATAACTGCGGTAAGGGTCCTCTGAAGAGAAGAATTATCTTTGAAAACTCATGAGCTAAGGACTTAAGGATGCTTTGCATGAACTTTGAATTCTAATAAAATTTGATTGACACCTTATTTTATTACTTCATTTTATATTATAATATATATATATATATATATATATATATATATATATATATATATATATATATATATATATATATATATATAGTAATGTGTGTGTTTATCGTTCAAGTTTTAAAGTATTGCATGGAAAGTTAATAAAATTGAAATATAAGCCAAATTAGCAATACAAGATTAATTTATTATATTTCAATTTTATTAACTTTCCATACAATACTTTAAAACTTGAACGATAAACACACACATTACTCGACAGCGCGTGCCAACGCATATCTCGTTCGACACCGGTTTTGAATCCTACCCGCCATTTCATAACAGCAAGGCGATGACGTCGTACCATCAAAGACGTTTATCAAATTAACAAAGAAATAAGTCTCTTTATTCTTGTTTTTTGATAAAAAAAAAATTTTTTAAAATGACTCAATACTGGTCACCCCTGAAGAAGGAATTTTATTCCGTAATCGATAGGATTAATGATGGAAAAAAAATAATAATAAATTAATCTTGTATTGCTAATTTGGCTTATATTTCAATTTTATATATATATATATATATATATGAAGCAATCCAACAAAAGATATAAGCGTCAACTAATATCTTATAATTAGTGAAACATCCGGATAAACACTGAAGCTCAATATACTGGATAGAGCATTAATATTATAATATAAAATGAAGTAATAAAATAAGGTGTCAATCAAATTTTATTAGAATTCAAAGTTCAAGCAAAGTATCCTTAAGTCCTTAGCTCATGAGTTTTCAAAGATAATTCTTCTCTTCAGAGGACCATTACCGCAGTTATACTACTACAGGTAATAAAATTACGCTTTGAAAATATATAAAATTATATACACAAAGACATAAAAATACATAACATCAAACATATCAACCCAGAAACATACTTTTTGTTTGCGGTAATGGTCCTCCGAAGAGAAGAATTATCTTTGAAAACTCATGAGCTAAGGACTTAAGGATACTTTGCTTGAACTTTGAATTCTAATAAAATTTGATTGACACCTTATTTTATTACTTCATTTTATATTATATTATAATATATATATATATATATATATATATATATATATATATATAACTTCTTTGTAATATAGCAGGGAAAATCCCAGCAGAGTGTCTGATTAATTGAGAATTAAAATTAAAAATTAAGAGCGTAATGTTTATTTATTTTGGTACAGAAAAATTAGTACAACATTCAGACTGTCGGTTTCAAGCACAGAAGGACTTAGCCATCCGACTCTCTTAGAAGGTGAAGAAAGCCGGATGGCTATATCCTTCTGTGCTTGAATCCGACGGTACTCAAGTTTAAAAAGAAAGAAAAAAAAATGTTTTTAAAGTAAATAAAATAATTTATTTTTAAAAACAAATAATTTGCGTTGTGTAGGTTTTCCAAATATTTTATTTAAAAAAATTATCTTTATTATATATATATATATATATATATATATATATATATATATATATATATATATATATACACTTGCACAAATAAATACATACATACATACAGATACGTACTGTTGTGATCTTAAAGGGCCGATATTAAATAAGTAATATGTATACATTTCTAGGATCTTTTTCGCCTCGAAACAATAATTATATATCTAGCTAGGTTAGTCTCTCTCTCTCTCTATCTCTCTCTCTCTCTCTATCTCTCTCTCTCTCCCTCTCTCTCTCTCTCTCTCTCTATATATATATATATATATATATATATATATAGTTATATATAGTTATACGACCGGTGAATAATTATCTCTTAATCAAAATAAAAAATAATATAAACTCAATATATTATATATATACATATATATATATATATATATATATATATATATATATATATATATATATACACTTGCACAAATAAATACATACATACAGATACGTACTGTTGTGATCTTAAAGGGCCGATAATAAAGAAGACAACTAGGTTGTATATTTACAGGAGTGTATTTACACATGTACAGAAATAGTATGTACAAAAAGTATGCGTCCGATACTGTGGCTATGGAAGCCACTAATGACTGCTACGACACCTAATTGTAACTCTATTCATAGTGTCTCGAAGAGTCTACATATTCCAGAAATAGGATAGATTAACATCACACCATGACACACACACATACATACACACATATATACATGCACTTATAGATACACACATAAATACATACATACACAGACATACATAAATGCATACATACACACATAGATATACACATACATACATATATGATGATTGCAACGTCTTGTCAGACGAGTGGCACTCCTTCATTAAGAAAAGGGTCATTGTCTGAAGAAGTGTATGTATTGAGATTGTAAATAAAGAGATCTAGCTTTGTACGATAGCTAGTTCCCTCTCCTGGTTTAAAATGTTGATTCCAGCAACAAGCGAAAGCAAGATAGTCAGTAACAAGTTGAAACTGCACACCAACATGATGTGAGCTGCGTTTTTTCTACTTTTATAAAATAAAAAAACAGAGTTCTGCACCCACGAAAAGTCAAGCGTAAATAAACATTCCTTAATATTGCGCATGGAGTAATACCGTTTAAGCCACGCGTTCCCAATACGAATTATTTTTGTGTTTTAGCTGGGAGATTTTTATTTGGGGAGGGGGGTTATATTATACATATATACATACAAACATGGATACATACATACATAATACATACATACATGCATGCATGCATACATACACACGTAGATACGTGTACAATACACGTATACACACATACATCTCGATTGCCCATCTTTGTCCTTAGCCGGTGTCTGTACTATTACTGTCTTTCCTTGCATGACTTTATGGATGAATTTTGTAACGGAGAGCGGCCGATTGAAGTAGATGCAGACACTTGTCGGTGCCGTTCAAAGAGGCAGCGTCTGCTATGCTGTGTGTGTGAAGCGAACCCGAAAACCCTCGTTGCCGACATAAAAAGAAAGAGGAGTGGGAGAAGAGAGGCGTCATAAAGTGAAATAAGATTTTAATTATTTCATTTGTTCATGCAAATTAGGTTGTTTGCATGCGTGGGATTTTCGTTATAATAAGAGAGCGAAAAGTTTAGAGTCTGTCAGTTTTGTCGTGGATATCGTTCTGAACGCGTATTGGAAAGCGAGCAAAAGAAAAGAGTGCTGGATTTTCTTTCATGTTGATTTGAAAGACGTTTCTTTTATATACAGTTGAGAGAGACGGTTTTTTTCCCTGCCATTTGGACTTGATCTTGACGACATCTCTATTTAAAGATTAGTTCGTTATTCTTTTTTTTCCTACAAATTTAAAGACCAGCCCCCGACCTGCAAGGCTGGACACATAGGTTGCAGATGACAAAAGTAGCTTCGACTAGATTAATCTGATTGCTTTGTGGAATGTGATTTTTCTTTTCTTTAATTTGTATACATATACATTCTTTAACCATGTTTTTACTTTCCTTATTTCAAACACTCATTTCCCCCATTTCTCCATTTATTACGTTTTAATTGTTAACATCTAAAGACGTGACCATCATCTATATTTCATTCATGCCAGGATCCATCCGTCAACGCTTCATGTAATATCATAACCATTTTTAAAAGAGTCGAAGTTTGTGGAAATTTGTTAAAATTGATTCGCCGCTTATAGACACCAAGGTTGTTTACTAAACACCCCACTCATTACACACGACAGAGTGTTTAGCCTTGATGGAAGGGTAGATACACACTTGATGGCTGCAACGTCTTGGCAGACGAGTGATACTCTTTTATTTAATAGCCGTCTATAGGCCCGCAGTTGGCTCTTGAGTCCCACCAACGTATTACATATCCTTAGTCAGACCTGACACTCATGTCGATCATTGGCCGGGATGAAGCCAGATGGCGTGAAACTTGCATCATTGTGCATCCTCATGTACCGAGCAAGGTCACCGGCTGATGGGCAAACTTAAGGGCATCGATTGCTTGACAAGCTGTGACTCTGCATCTGTTTCGGAAAATAAACGGTTGTAGATTAAATGCTTCCAAGTGACTTGGTGTGATTGACACCACCCACATTTGATAACAGAGTCCGGCCACACACCTCACAGATCTCCACAATTGGTTGGTAAGGTTTCATTTTTCCTGCATGCTCACTTTAGTTTTGCTTCAAGACAGTCTCCACTGTCGGCGATCAGATGCTAGGGACCCCAACTTGCCTGCCAGAATAGCAAAGGACGAAAAACTCTCGAAATCGTCTTCTGGGCTGGTACTGGGGACTTTTGCCCAACAGAAGCTCATATAAACCAACTGTTTTGGGAGTCTGCAGTCATCAAGCCGATACAGACACAAAATACACACATACATACATACATACATCCAAACGTACATGTATACACACTTACACACATACATACACACACATGAATACGTACATACATATACATATACATATACGTACGGACGGACAGTGTGCAGTGTGTTAAGGTGTAAGTGAAAGACACATGAGAACAAATATCATTTGACAGAAACCCTAACCACAAATGCGACCAATCTGTCAGAATTTGATATCTTGATAGACAGACCTATCATCGCGATCCA
>OY744551.1:7356842-7471842 GCA_963556195.1 Sepiola atlantica
GTTAGGGTTAGGGGTAGGGTTAGGGTTAGGGTTACAGCTAGAGTTAGGGTTAGGGTTAGGTGTAGGTTTAGGGTTAGATTGATTGTTAGGGTTAGGGTTACGTTAAGGTTTAGGGTTAGGGTTACAGTTAGGGTTAGGGTTAGTGTTAGGGTTGGGGTTAGGGTTAGGGTTCGGGTTAGAGTTAGGGTTAGGGTTAGGGGTAGGATTAGCGTAAGGGTACGGTTAAGTGTTAGGGTTAGAGTTAGTGTTAGGGTATGGGTTTTGGTTTGATTTAAAGTTAGGGTTGGAGTTAGTGTTGGGGTTAGGGTTAGGATTAGGGTTAGAGTTAGGGTTTGGGTTAGGATAGAGTTAAGGTTAGAGTTAAGGTTAGTGTTTGATTAAGTGTTAGGGTTAGGGTTTAAGTTGGGGTTAGGTTTAGAGTTAGATATAGAGTTAGGGTTAGATATAGAGTTAGAGTTAGGGTTAGAGTTAGGGTTAGGGCGACGGTAAGGGTTAGGATTAGCGTTAGCATAAGGGGTAGGGTTAGAGTTAGTGTTAGGGTTAGGGTTAGTGTTAGGGTTAGGGTTAGGGTTTGGGTTAGGGTTAGGGTTAGGTTTAGGTTTAGGGTTAGGGTTAGGGTTAGCGTTAGGGTTTGATTAATGGTTATGGTTAGAGTGAGGGTAAGGGTTAGGGTTAGAGTTAGGGTAAGAGTTAGAGTTAGGGGTAGGGTTAGGGTTAGTGTTAGGGTTAGGGTTAGGGTTAGCGTTAGGGTAAGGGTTAGGGTTAGAGTTAGGGTAAGGGTTAGGGTTAGGGTTCGAGTGAGGGTTTAGATGAGGGTAAGAGTTAGGGTTAGGGTTAGAGTAAGGGTTAGGATTAGCGTTAGGATAAGGGTTAAGGTTAGAGTTAGAGTTAAGGTTAGGGTTTAGGTTAGAGTGAGGGTTTGTGTGAGGATTAGAGTTAGGGTTAGGGTTAGGGTTAGAGTTAGGGTTAGGCTTAGATTTAGATATAGAGTTAGGGTTAGGGCGAGGGTTAGGGTTAGGATTAGCGTTAGGGTAAGGGTTAGAGTGAGAGTTAGGGTAAGGGTTAGGGTTAGCGTTAGAGTTAGGGTTAGGGTTAGGGTTATGGTTAGCGTTAGGGTTAGAGTAAGGGTTATGGTTAGAGTTAGGGTATGGGTTAGGGTTAGAGTTAGGGTTAGGGTTAGGGTTAGGGTTTGGGTTAGGGTTAGAGTTAGGGTAAGGGTTAGGGTTAGGGTTAGGGTTAGGGTTAGGGTTAGAGTTAGGGTTAGAGTTAGGGTTAGGGTTAGAGTTAGAGTAAGGGTTAGAGTTAGAGTTAGAGTTAGGGTTAGGGTTAGGGTTAGGGTTAGAGTTCGTGTTAGGGTTAGGGTTAGAGTTAAGGTTAGGGTTAGGGTTAGGGTAAAGATTAGCGTTACGGTTAGGGTTAGGGTTAGGGTTAGGGTTATGGAGTGAGTTAGGGTTAGAGATAGGGTTAGGGTGTAGTGTTTTGTTTAGGGTGTTAAAATTAATTCTGTGACACTAAGTCTAGCGTATCAGAATTTAAATTGTGTCTTCTGGAACTGCACCTATTTGTACTTTTGACGCCTAACTTACTTCACATGCGCGTGCTCGGCTGTTTTTTTAAATGCTCTCTTTTTCTCCAGATTTTTTGACTATTTGTTTTTGTCACCTGAAGATGATCCGACGAAGTATCGAAAGTGCTAGTGATACATATGGAACATTCATATTAATTTCTGTATTTTAACACAAAAAAACATTTTCAGAAAAACATAAATAAATAAACAAAGATATAATAAAGCCAAGAATTGTGTGATGTTTTACAATGTTTACTTATATATATATATATATATATATATATGTGTGTGTGTGTGTGTGTGTGTGTGTGTGTGTAAATAATGAATTGTATAGGGGAACATACTATATAAAATGAAATAGAAAATAAAAAATATATATATAAAAAAAAATTGTTATGTATTATGTCGGAATTCACGAATAAAAAAATCACGAATAAAAACTAAAGTTCACACATCTGCAATTTAAAAAAAAAACAGCTTGAAGTTCCCATGGGGCCTTTCGTCCGACTCTCGTCAGGGGAATCGTCGGTAGAATAAATAAAATACACGAAAACCATGAATTGGTGTAAAATCCAGTTGCAAACAGGTGGCTACAGGTGATATACGTGCGAAATTGTATATATAAATTTAAAAAAACGCAAGTAAAATGGAACAATTTTAAATCAACCTGCTGACGACCACGAATTTCCAAATATCTGTAGAGAATGCTTTAATTGTCTTTGTCTACAGAGAAAAGGACGTCGTTAATTTATCAGAATATAAAAACCGGTAATCTAATTGTGAATATTATCGGCAAAATAAATATTGTATCAATACAATTTTTTATTCTCATCTTTTATTTTTTGAATTAATTGCTCTATTCAACATATTGAGCTTTTTATTATCACGATAGATTATTATTAAACGATACATCTCTTATCTTTAATTTAATTTAATATTTTAATATCAGATTTATATATATATATATATATATATATATATATCAATAAAAGGTATTAAGAAGGCTGAAGGCAATGCAGATAGCCGGATTGATAGGAAGTGGAAAGGACAAAAATAACCAATCGAATGAGATCTTGCAATTATTTTCATTTAAATCTTACATAATAAACAGCAAGTATGGTATTATTAACTTTGTATAGTGTGCGGATGATTTGAAATCATTTGATATTTCGGGAGAGTCTCCCCCTTGTCAAAATTAGTCACAAAAGAAAAGTACGACTGTCGGAAATCCAGCATGATTGATGCCAGAAATTAGAAGTGACAACAGGAGCAGGCTCGCAGATGGAGATAGGAAGTGCGTTAGGAGTTGGTTAATCCTCCTGTGAAATATCAAATGATTTCCAATCGTCCAATTGTAAAATTTACCATTTAAGGGATGGGAAACACAAACTTGCACCCGCATGTCAACAAACTTTGAAAATAGTAAAAAACTAAAAAAAATTTTAGAGAAAAGAATTGCTCTATATCAAATTTGTAGTTATATTAAGTAATACATTTTTAAAATGATCTGTGCGCGTCTGAGCATCGATAATATGTATGTGCTTGGTAAAATCCTAAACTAATGAACTTATTATAAATTATGGAATATGTATTTTAGGCAACAGGGTTAGGGTAACGTGGCTACATTATATATATTTATTGTAAATTTTACCATTTATGGATGGGAGATACCGAAACCGTACCATACACCCATTATTATTATCAACTCACTAGGAGTTCTCACACAGGTCATCATTAGTGATTGCTCACTGACAATAACCGGTGGTGTTCCCTGAAGTCTACGTGACAACAAGTCTCCCCAGAATTCCAGTATTCTCTACCTCTTTCGATAACAATTGCAAACGATTTTGCAAGAAAGGAAACCAATTAAAATTTAAAACTAATGATATATTTATTGCTTATACCTGTCCTGGGACGGGTTTCTATTAGTGATTATTATTGTTTTCGCCGTCGTTTATACGGTTGATGCCAAAATATTATTTACCGTGAATTAGATTCTGTTTGTGTAGGGCAGGTCATCTTTCGATTCGAATCCAGCCAATAATTCTTTCGCTGATACGGATCTTAGCAAGAAACGGAATCGGTGCCAAGTTAAAATCGCGAAAAGACAAAAAAATCGATCAGTAAGTTTGGTATCTCTGTTCTACTAAGTGGAAACGGGAAGTTAATTTGATCAAACAGGAAATGGATTTGGCCTCCCGACCAACCACCTGCAGTTCGGACAATAATAGACAAGCCAAGATAACAAATGTCTTTAGTTTCGTTTTTTAAGCTAATATAAGATTTCTGGTAAATGGTAAATGGAAAAAAGGAATCAAAGAATGTGAAAAGTTTTCATTCATATATATATATATATATATATATATATATATATATATATATATATATATTTACACTTTTAGGTTCAGACGATAAGGCCTTAAAGAAAACAATTTTAGCAATTTTCTTCTTTTTTTTCGACCCGCCCGTTTCATTAATTAAAAAATGTTTCCTCTGAAATGTATCCTACGATTTATATATATATATATATATATATATATATATATATATATATATATATATATATATATATTTTTAAATAGGGAGGTGGTGTCAGATCAACACTGCTGGGATGCCATGTTTTTAAAATCCCGAAACTGTTTTCATGGTAAACAACTGATGATCCCTTATATTAAAAAAAAAACATATATAAAAATATATTTATATTAGAGTAAATTCTTGGAAGTTAACTAATATAGTGATTGCAGTAGATTGATTGACTTACTAGACAAAAATCTTTCAACAAATTTTTTTTTTCCAGTTTTGAAGGTTAAAAAACTTCCGAGACTATATATATATCGGAAGTTTCTCAACCATTAAAACTATATTAAAAAACAAAAAAAAACAAAAAAACTTATAGTCCCAAGTCTTCCAGTGGAAAATCACTCATGTAAGTCAATTTATTTTTTACAGTTATTATTAGTTTGTTTCTAACACTATTTTAAGGGATCATCAGTTGTTTACCATGAAAAACTGTTTCGGGAATTTAATATATATTTAATATATATATATATATATAATGAAGAGAAAGAGGGAAATACAGTTATCCAAACATTGTTAAAAATAACAGAATTCGCCTGTTTAACTATACCTTTTTTATTTTTTTTTTTTTCTGATGGTCTTTTTTCGTATCAAAAGCAAAAGAATTAATATCCATAGGTTTCACGAACGTTTTCGATTCTTCGTCGAATCATCGTCAGGTGCCAAAAGCAAATGAACAAAAAATCTGGAGAAAGAAGAGTATTTTAAAAAGACGACTGAGAAAACGTTCGTGAAACCTATGGGGCATTGATTTAATTTTTTGTATTTTTTTATTTTAATACAAAAAAGATCATCACTGACAGAGGAGAGAGAAAAAAATTAAGTACAAAATAACAGACACTACACTTCAATGTTATTCCTATTATTGAAAAGTAACAAATAACAGACACTACACTTCAATGTTATTCCTATCATAGAAAAGTAACAAATAACAGACACTACACTTCAATGTTATTTCTATCATAGAAAAGTAACAAATAACAGACACTACACTTCAATGTTATTTCTATCATAGAAAAGTAACAAATAACAGACACTACACTTCAATGTTATTTCTATCATAGAAAAGTAACAAATAACAGACACTACACTTCAATGTTATTTCTATCATAGAAAAGTAACAAATAACAGACACTACACTTCAATGTTATTTCTATCATAGAAAAGTAACAAATAACAGACACTACACTTCAATGTTATTTCTATCATAGAAAAGTAACAAATAACAGACACTACACTTCAATGTTATTTCTATCATAGAAAAGTAACAAATAACAGACACTACACTTCAATGTTATTTCTATCATAGAAAAGTAACAAATAACAGACACTACACTTCAATGTTATTCCTATCATAGAAAAGTAACAAATAACAGACACTACACTTCAATGTTATTTCTATCATAGAAAAGTAACAAATAACAGACACTACACTTCAATGTTATTTCTATCATAGAAAAGTAACAAATAACAGACACTACACTTCAATGTTATTTCTATCATAGAAAAGTAACAAATAACAGACACTACACTTCAATGTTATTCCTATTATAGAAAAGTAACAAATAACAGACACTACACTTCAATGTTATTCCTATTATAGAAAAGTAACAAATAACAGACACTACACTTCAATGTTATTTCTATCATAGAAAAGTAACAAATAACAGACACTACACTTCAATGTTATTTCTATCATAGAAAAGTAACAAATAACAGACACTACACTTCAATGTTATTTCTATCATAGAAAAGTAACAAATAACAGACACTACACTTCAATGTTATTCCTATTATAGAAAAGTAACAAATAACAGACACTACACTTCAATGTTATTCCTATTATAGAAAAGTAACAAATAACAGACACTACACTTCAATGTTATTCCTATTATAGAAAAGTAACAAATAACAGCAGATATGTAACATAATACGTTAGTTGGTGCTTATGCACTTCACGTACTGGACTATGTCTTAGATAGGATTTTGAAGTTAAATTCTATTTTTACGGTATCTATTGTTTAGTAAATTGTTTGATGAAAGTACAGAAAACTTAACCAACCCCTTAACTCCCCATGTTAAGAATGCGTTTCTAAATTATAACGTTATTATTTCAGCCCGGACCGTAAAGTGTATAAGTACACTCTTTATAAATGCATAAACGGAAGCCTCGTTCAATGAACAAAACGAGAGGCATTCCATAATACATACGTATATCAACTCATGATAATTTACGTGACTAAACTAGGACTTAGTATAAAAAAACATGACTAAACTAAGTTATACTAAAAAATACTGATACTTCCTGTTTCTTTATTTGAGACTGCTTTTACACCCTGTTAGAGGTCCACAGAGCATCAATGACCTCGATACTATCTCTGGTTAAGTTGGGAATACATTCAGGGATACATCTAGTGCACATGTAGTCCACTACCTGATGCTAATGACTGGGGTGCTATTTTACAAGAAGCATTTATATCTGTATATTGTATGCATCTGTGTGCTATCATGGTCGCTACATGTGCAGTGTATCATCCAAAACGACTTTGGGATAACAACCGCATGAGCAAGCATCAATTGTTCAAGATGGTATTGCGGAATTAAAGAAAAAGCATACTTCTGACAAACACTTCCTATTGTTCCACGTGGAAGTCCCGCTGATGAGTTCAATGCTTGCATTACATTTTCACATTTGTGAAAGTACATCAACACTGTAACACTATCTACAAACATGCGTGTGCATCTCAATGGCAATATTGCAACAACTAACCATGGCAAGATTGTTATTACTCCATACTTCATATACTGCATTAATTGTGTCATTTGCTTCTTAATATATATATATATATATATATATATATATATATATATATATATATATATATATATATATATATATATATATATACATTTTACCGACTAACAATTAAAGTTGTTACCCCGCCTAATAAACTGGTATTATCCGGGCCTTTGGGTCTGGATTTACGCCGGTCTATTGGGGGTTGCTGGTCCTGTGCAGTTCTAGGAGGTCCACCCTCCCAGACTTTGCCTCCCCTCTTTGGGGAGGAGTAAGTTTATTGCTTACTGTCTGAGGCGCCTCTACCGGGGAATGCCGACGGGGCTGTCCAGGCAATTTTTAAATGGCCAGAGTGCTCACCTCTCGAGCGCTGGCTTATCTAATCCCACTTTACCGACCTTGTGTCACATCTTACCTTGTGGGAGGTAGATAAATAACTCCAGCTCAATTTACCAGCATTTACAAAAACAGAACTGCACCCGCTGATGTTAGACAGATTTTAGTTGATAACACGAAAATAGTACACTTGACCTTGTGTCTAACTTTTCTGAGAAAAGATGAATAAAATACAATTCCGAAGCCCCAAACTTGAAAATTGAAATTGTTGTTTGTCTATTTACAGAAAAACAGAGTACAAAAACAACATTTAACAATCTTTTCTTTATTTTTATTACTAGCACGGTCTGTGTCCCGGCGTTGCCCGAGGAAAATTGAAGAGATCAAGAATTGCAACATCCAGAAGTAAATTGATCAGAAATACTCTTTTTACCCTAAAATGCTAAGCATTTATCAACGATATATAAAATATTTGTAAATAGAATTGTGGGTAATGGTTAAAATAAAACAATCATTCAAGAAGAAAACAAACAAAAATCGAATAGTTAATTAATGAGAGTTCGTTTTGCAAGGTAATATGCAAATTAGTTAACCTTCGGACGTCAATCGCAGAGACATAACTGAGAATATAAGAAAGCCTAGCTTATGTTTACCCCTGAACCCCCTCCCAAACCACAAAATTGTGTAAAAGTACAGAATCGTATACATTCGAGAATTCGTAAAAAAATGAATAAATAAAAATAAAAATAGTAATTTATATAAAACGCATTTGTATGAAATTCTCTACAAAAGTATAGTTTTAACGTGTGTAAGCGATTTGTATACTGTTACAAAAATTCTTACACATGGTTTCCACACGTTTAAACTACGCAGGTTTCGCCATTTCGTTTTGTTTACGTATCCTCTGGTGTTAACTATTCTGTACTTTTAACGTTTAAAAAATCCTATAACCTTCGGACGTCGATCGCATAGACGTGGCTGGGTATATTAGAAAGCCTACCTTATTCCCCAACCCTCAACTGACCTCACAACCCTCTTAGGAATGATACAAAACTGGGTAAAAGTACAGAATAGTTAACAAAAAACAAATAATTTATATAGAAAAATAAACAAAAGATTATCGAAAAATATATGTGTTTATGCATATATGTGTATGTGTGTGTGCATGTGTATGTGTGTATGTGTGTATATGTTTATATGTGTATATGTGTGTATGTATATATATATATAGTGAATGCTTTTATTCAAACAATCGATAACATCGACATGCCAGTGTAGCAGACCTTGTACATGTTTGAATAAAAGCATTCACAATACAGCTCTATATTTTTATTGAGCACTCTTTTATAAGCCCGGTGGGATTCCCTTTGGATTTCTACCCTGTGGATTTTTACCCTATCTGGATTACTATATATATATATATATATATATATATATATATATATATATATATATATATATATGTGTGTGTGTGTGTGTGTGTGTGTGTGTGTGTGTGTGTGTGTGTGTGTGTGCTTACTAGAGGCCGACCCTAACTGCGCGTGGGGAATGGTTGTCAGATTAAATAACAACAAATAAACAAACCGAAATAAAACCGAAACACCGACGCCATTGTCCGAACAGCCGTCACCCTCACCCAAACGTACCCACCGTCTAAATTATGGAGCAATCTTGAAATTACTTCTCCGTTCACAATAAGCTCCCTCGCCCCTCGCCCCCCGCCCCTCGCCCCTTTCACTTTTACGTATGTAACAGTTGTAACGTGGGTGCTGTAGGAAGGACACTTTCAACGACTCGTCGAAAGAGATACCGGTAATCTATTATTTTAAAAAGTTGGACACAAGGTCGGTTGTTAATAGGAGGAAAAATCCAGCTCCCCAAAAGGGGCGCTCTAGATTGAGACAAAAATAAAACTTATCTCAGTCTAGAAGGATTTCCCATCATTGACTGGGGACAGAAAAGGTAAAGTGTGGTAACCGAAAAGATACTTTTTTAAAATTTTGCGTGACAGACTGACTGACCGACAAAACCTCTTAGATAGATACGTGGACGCATATAAGAATGGAATAAAATTACGGCCAACTGGGCTGACGAAAATTCTATTTTAAAATTGTGCGTGACAGACAGACTGATGGACAAAACCTCTTAGATAGATACGTGGACGCATATAAAAATAGAAGAAAATTACGGCCAACTAGGCTGACGAAAATTCTATTTTAAAATTTTGCGTGACAGACAGACTGATGGACAAAACCTCTTAGATAGATACGTGGACGCATATAAAAATAGAAGGAAATTACAGCCAACTAGGCTGACGAAAATTCTATTTTAAAATTTAGCGTGACAGACAGACTGATGGACAAAACCTCTTAGATAGATACGTGGACGCATATAAAAATAGAATAAAATTACGGCCAACTAGGCTGACGAAAATTCTATTTTAAAATTTTGCGTGACAGACAGACTGATGGACAAAACCTCTTAGATAGATACGTGGACGCATATAAGAATGGAATAAAATTACGGCCAACTAGGCTGACGAAAATTCTATTTTAAAATTGTGCGTGACAGACAGACTGATGGACAAAACCTCTTAGATAGATACGTGGACACATATAAAAATAGAAGAAAATTACAGACAACTAGGCTGACGAAAATTCTATTTTAAAATTTAAAATGGCAGAAAAACTGACGGACAAAATCTCTTAGATAGATACGTGGACGCATATAAAAATAGAATAAAATTACGGCCAACTAGGCTGACGAAAATTCTATTTTAAAATTTTGCGTGACAGACAGACTGATGGACAAAACTTTTTAGATAGATACATGGACGCATATAAAAATAGAAGGAAATTACAGCCAACTAGGCTGACGAAAATTCTATTTTAAAATGTTGTGTCACAGAGAAACTGACGGACTAAACCTCTTAGATAAATACGTGGACGCATATAAAAATAGAATAAAATTACGGCCAACTAGGCTGACGAAAATTCTATTTTAAAATTTAGCGTGACAGACAGACTGACGGACAAACCCTCTTAGATAAATACGTAGACGCATATAAAAATAGAATAAAATTACGGCCAACTAGGCTGACGAAAATTCTATGTCAAAATTTAGCGTGACAGACCAATAAAAATGCGATTTGAAAGTTAAGTCTCATAGACAGGCCGATCACCGATGAGAATACGGTTAAGCAATTCTTTGATCACAGTATAATAGGCGAACAGCGGTTGATCATATATACAGCAGCCGACTCGTTGGATAGATGACACGTAGCAGTAGTTCGGGTTTCTCCTTTTCTTTCTCGTTGTTGTTGTTGTTCTTCTTCTCCTCTTTCAGTTACATAATGAAAGTTCGAGAGGAAGGGTGAGTGACGCCTTAAGTGATGAAAAGTCTTCTAAGCGACACTTGGTAACACCGTGTGATTTCCGGCCGAGTCTTTTCTATCTCTTAGCTGGCGAGATATCGAGGAGGAAAAACGTGCCCGCAATGCTGTCCCAGTTGGGGGCCAGCGCACGGTGTGGCTATCCGTCTATCAATATGTATGTATTTCTATCTCGCGCGCAAATATAAGTTATCTTTCTGATGTTTTTTTTTCTGTGACGTTATTTCCAAATAAACCTTTTATATAAACATCGGTGTCCGAGTGAGTTTATCAATAAACAATGTTTACAGTGGCGGCCTGCCTTGTTTGGGGTTAACTATGTTAAATATATATATATATATATATATATATATATATATATATATATATATATATATATAGGTACATATATATATACATATGTAATACATATATATATATATATACATATATATATATATACATAAGTAATACATATATGTATATACATATATATATATAGACATATGTATATATACATATATATATATATATATATATATATAGACATATGTATATATATATATATATATATATATATATATATATATATATATATATATATATATATATATATATATACATTTATGGCAATAAAGCTACAAAAATGCTCCAACGTTTCATCCCCTTAGGGACTCGTCAGGCTAAAATTCTAACGTTGTTGTTGGCTTTATAAAGAACTTATTTATGCAAAAACATTTATGCAAAAACACGTGCCAACGTGATCTCGCACACACAGAAATTTAAAACCTCGTCCGCGATACAACCAACACGCGGACTCTTTATCGCCTGTGACAATATGCCTCGGACGAAACGGATTAAAAAGAAGAAAAAAAAAGAATGAAAATTATTAAATGCATATATAATTTTTATAAGAGTACTTTTATGTAAAGAAAATCTCAAGACTTTAAAATAAATAAATGTTTATTAAAAAAAATAAAATTGTAAGCTGTTTTTGTCTTAAAAACAGCTTATATACAAATAGAAATCAATAAATGTAACATGGAAGAAATATTCAACCGCAATATTGAAACTAACAAAAGTTCATGCTACATAAAACATTATGTTTATAAAAGTACCGTGTGATCTCCATAAAGATCAATGCGCTCTGTCAATCTTTCAGGAACTGAGCGGCATAAGTTGACACACATCTCAAACGGCACATAAGCAATGCCAGCTCGGATTTGTTACTTAATATCAACGATGCTACCAGGGTTTTGCTGAATATACTTTGTGTTTAAGAATGTCCCAGAGAGAATACTAGTTGGACGAATGTCACCCTCTCGGTTTCTAGAACCCTTACCGTAACCCGAATGTCACGCTCTCAGTTTTCTCGAACCCCTAACCAAAAACCCTAACCCTAATACCTAAACCTTACCCCTAACCTGAATGTCACGCTCTCAGTTTTCTCGAACCCCTAACCAAACCCTAACCCTAACCCTAATACTAAAACATAACCCCTAACCTGAATGTCACGCTCTCAGTTTTCTCGAACCCCTAACCAAACCTCTAACCTTAACCCTAACCCGAACCCTAATACCTAAACCTAACCCCTAACCTGAATGTCACGCTCTCAGTTTTCTCGAACCCCTAACCAAACCCTAACTCTAACCCTAACCCTAATACCTAAACCTAACCCCTAATCTGAATGTCACGCTCTCAGTTTTCTCGAACCCCTAACCAAACCCCTAACCCTAACCCTAACCCGAACCCTAATACCTAAACCTAACCCCTACCCTGAATGTCACGCTCTCAGTTTTCTCGAACCCCTAACCAAACCCCTAACCCTAACCCTAACCCGAACCCTAATACCTAAACCTAACCCCTAACCTGAATGTCACGCACTCAGTTTTCTCGAACCCCTAACCAAACCCTAACTCTAACCCTAATACCTAAACCTAACCCCTAACCTGAATGTCACGCTCTCAGTTTTCTCGAACCCCTAAACCAAACCCCTAACCCTAACCCTAACCCGAACCCTAATACCTAAACCTAACCCATAACCTGAATGTCACGCTCTCAGTTTTCTCGAACCCCTAACCAAAACCCTCACCCTAACGCTAAATCTAACCCTAATACCCTAACCCTAACACTACCTCTTACCCTAACCCTAACTCTAATACCCTAACGTTAACCCTAACTTTAACCCTAACCTTAATACCCTAACCCTAACCCTAATACTCTAACCCTAACCTTAACTCTAATACCCTGACCTTTACCCTAAAATTTACCCTAATCCCAACCCTAACCATCACCCTATTCCTAACCCTAACCCTAATACCCTAACCCTAATACACTTATCCAAACCCTAACCCCTAACTCTAACCCTAACTCTAATACATAACCCTAACCCTAATATCCTAACGCCTTCAAAATCGCAATTATTTGTTCTTCTTATAATAGTGTAGAGATAAAGCATATCTGGAATAAAAATTGAAATGAAATAAAATGTCTATCAAAATGTTTATCAAATGAAAATATACAATTTTCCGCTTTCGAATGACACATGAAATAGAATAAATGGTTTAGAATCAACAAAGTTACAAACAAAAGTCAGACACATAGTTACTTATGGCGGACCATGTATATATAGTGCGCAACGCATTACCGAAGAAAAAATGTGAACTATTGAGCTTTGATTAAATTGTTTTAATCAGGAAAAAGTGAGTTTGCAAAGCCAGTTAAACATAAAAATAAAACCAAAAATAGTCTTTTTCTACCCACTATATATTTTACTCTATCTTTTTCGCTCCAACCACGCATTTAACCAGTGTTACTACTTGTGATAGTATTTCCTTTTATTTGTAATGGACTAGTACAATCGTTTTATTCTTTCCTTTTATAAACCATCGACTGCTAGTCTTACTAATGTGTGTTTATCAAATGATTACACTCTCTGTTGCATTTTTTTTTCTTTCATCATTGAATTGCCTAGGCAGAGGTCTGGTGGGTCCGTGATTGTATGACCCAAAGACTCAAGTATAAGTCCTAGAAAGAATTGGCCTCCCTCCCTTTCCAATTTCGATGTTCGGGGCGGCCAACCCGTACTCAACACTTCTGCCCGCCACTACGTGTAGGCTGTTCCTTCCATTCAAGTAACAACTTTCTACCATAATCGCGCTGATGGGTCGTATAACTACGAACCACATGTCCGTGGACAATTATATATATATATATATATATATATATATGTGACCCAAAGACTCACACCCTCAACCACCCTGTAACTTTAACTTCATCCCCATACCAACCCTTCCTCCTGTTCCTTTTCCTTCTTTTTTTATTTCCTCCCAACTCTCAAAGCGGCTATTTAAACAATCCCGTACCTCATAAACCCTCCCCCTAACCCCAAATCTTTAACTGTTTTGCCTTTTTTGTTCCATTTGGATTTAAATCTTGAAGGAGATATTATCTGCCTTATTTGGTCCTGGAAGTATATAAAAAAAATGTCCAATTTCTCTCTTTTCAATCCCCTTTAAGTGCGTCTGGACTCACCTATATTTTGAGCACTTTCTCCACACTGCTCCCACGCAAAGAGTTTTCTTCACATTCTACAATTCATCTGACTTCTTTTCAACGGAAATTTACCACCCGGACAATCTGCATATATTTTTCACGGAATTTTTCTTTTCATTCACTGCGTTTTTTTAACAAAAATTTCTTTTAATAATAATTTTCATATTTTTCAAATATTTGAACTTTGTTTTTTTCGAAAGCCAACTTATCCATCTGTATTTCTCCTTTGATGATAAGATTTCGATCTTTGAAAAGCCTTGGCTTAAGGAAAGAATAATAAACACTAGTTTATTACTGAAACACCTTGCATTGAACAATTGAAATTTGAAATAAATTTTGGACAATCGTCGCATATTTATCACTCTTTTTCTTCTCTCTCTCTCTCTCTCTCTCTCTCTCTCTCTCTCTCTCTCTCTCTACATATATATATATATATATATATATATATATATATATTTGGAGAGATTCTCTCCAAATATGATCTGAGGTTAACATAGGATTCTAACTCTGCCTGATGAGATCTCAGTTTATAGTAACTGTTGATCGGTAACATCGACATGCCAGTGTCGCAGATTTGGTACATGCCTGTGTAAATAAAATTATCATATATAAAGCTCTATTTTGATATTGAGCACTTTTTATAAACCCGGTTAAAATTCTCTGGATTACCACCCTGTGGATATTTTTTACCTGGGTTATTACCATTATATATATATATATATATATATATATATATATATATATATATATATATATATATATATATATATATATATATATATATATATATAAGTATTTCATGTATCCACATAAAATTTTATAAGAAGATGTAATTTTTTATGTATCAATTTTCAGTATTTACTTCAACAGTGCTCGATACGTAAGTAAAGCTAGGGAGTAAGCTATGAAAAAAAAAATAAATAAGTAAAAAAAACTAAACTAAACAAAAACTTAACAATTTAAAAATTAAAACCTATAATAGAAATACAAGGCACCACGTGTTAAGATAAATTCACCCATTATATTGACACAACAAAGGAAACAGGATATAGGCCAATCTATAGAAAACAGAACAATAGAACAGGATATAGGAAGTAACACTAACAAGACCTTTGCTCGGGGGAACAACAAAGAATTTATTGGTTAACTAGCTGGCCGTGTATATAAAAATAACTCCATAGCCTGATGATTCCCCTGGTAATGAAATGCGGGAGCCTCTGTGCAGCTTAATTGCCATAAATATATTTTTCATAGCTTCCTATATATATACGGCACAATCACGTTGACACACCGGTTCTCGTTAGATCACCGAAGTTAAGCGGCGTCGAGCCTGGCCAGTACTAAATGGGTGACCATTTGGGAATACCAGGTGCTGTATCTGCTCTCTGCTTATCTCGTCTTGTATTACTACTTGTCATTGGAATCAAGCAATGCCGACTCAGGAGAGCGGTTGTTGGAGATTGCGCAACCCTTGCAATTACAAATATATATATATATATATATATATATATATATATAATTATTTTTAATATTTTACCTACGTACGACGTCGTTTTGAGTTTATGGCTCTCATAGCGCAGGGAAATAACAATTTCAGACGGTGATAGGGCGCGAACCCCGAGGGATTGTCACGTAATAACGGAGAAATTAATCGACGTTTACACTGAAAGCTGCGAGCAAAAGCAGCTAAACATTCGATAGTACTCAACGAAATATGTCTGTTTAAGCGTCTGATGAGACACGTCTAGGTCGAAATAATTTATAATGCGGACAGCCTTAATGTGTGTTTAGTTTATTTACTTTAAATTTATATATATATATATATATATATATATATATATATATATATATATACATGTGTGTGTATGTGTGTCGCTTCCTATCTAAGGGCATCACATTGCTTAGGAAAAAATAATCCCTACTAGCATTTAGGTAGAGTGCTTTGCGTTCAAAAGTATCACAAACGAAAGAACAAAATAAATGGCATCTACAAAATAACGCGATGTGTTAAGTACTAGTGGGGATTGGTTCAGCCTCTTGACTCTGGGTCCTCGTTTCGAATCTCACTAGGTCCAGCCACGCTGATGAGCCGTATAACGACGGAACACGTGTCCATAGATAATTATTTTTAAATATATATATATATATATATATATATATATATATATATATATATATTCTAGAGATGAAAGATGAGAATAAAAATTGTAAAGATACAATATTTATTAGAACATCAAAAGTTCAGAGCAAATATTACATTTCAATATATATATATATATATATATATATATATATATATATATATATGAATTTATATATGAGTCTCGATTGAAAAGAGACGAGACGAGACGAAACGTATACGTCCATAGATAAATAAACTATAACAAATTATATATATATATATATATATATATATATATATATATATATATATATATATATATATAATTTGTTATTGTTTATTTATCTATTGACGTATACGTTTCGTCTCGTCTCTTTTCAGTCGAGACTCATCAGCATAGAAGTATGACTATTCACTACCGGTCACACGATTCGAAACCCTGGATTACAATCCAACGTCGCTAACCGATAGGCCAATTCTGAACAGCTTATACACAATGATAATTTTAACACATTTAAAGCGGCGAGACATACAGGCATTCAACTTCTATAAGTGAAGGAATGATGCATATAAAGCAAGTGACGTCACGCTTTGTTAGTACTACCATTTAAAGTTCTCTACTTTTTAACGAGGAGCTTCAAATATAAATATTTGTTTACATATATATATATATATATATATATATATATATATATATATATATATATATATATATAAAATATATATATATATTCTAGGGATGAAAGATGAGAATAAAAATTGTAAAGATACAATATTTATTAGAACATCAAAAGTTCAGAGCAAGGAGCTTCATATCCTTAATCCATTCAATTATCTTTAATTGAAGTCAACATCTAGGAGCATCACAGGTAGAGTGCTTTGTGTTCAAAATAAATAAATAAATGACAATGACCCTTTACAGGGATGTAACAGTGTCGACGATGATTCAAAGGACTTATTACGTTGACAACACTTGAAAGTGTCTACAATCGATTCCGAAAAAGAACTCGACATTATTGTTTAAACTATAGGAATAAGGAGTCGGCATCCCAAAGGATTTATTTTATAAACGGTAAGGAGTATTTTTTTCCGAAATGGGAGAAAAGTTAATTGCAACAATCAATAGACAAGCAAATATATGTTCCCCCCGGTAGGAGGTAATACCTGGGAGTATTGTATCATGACAAACGAACATATACTAGTATAGTTTCGGCTTCAGACGGACATATACCAACTGTCTAATGGTAATAAAAGTGATAGAATAGTTTAGGCTTCGAGAGAGAGAGAGAGAGAGAGAAAGAGAGATACGAAATCTCCATTATTCAAGTGATAGTATAGTTTCGGCTTCAGACAGACAGATATTTAATCTCCCTTATTAATAAAAGTGATAGTATAGTTTACGTTTCGAGAGAGAGAGAGAGAGAGGGAGAGAGAGAGAGAGAGAGAGAGAGAGAGACGAAATCTCCATTAGTCATAAAAGTGATAGTATAGTTTCGGCTTCAGACAGACATATATCAAATCTCTATTATTAATAGAAGTAATAGTATAGTTTCGGCTTCAGACGGTCAGATATCAAATCTCTATTATTAATAGAAGTAATAGTATAGTTTCAGCTTCAGACAGACAGATATATCAAATCTCCATTATTAATAGAAGTAATAGTATAATTTAGACTTCAGACAGTCAGATATCAAATATCTATTATTAATAGAAGTAATAGTATAATTTCGACTTGAGACAGTCAGATATCAAATATCCATTACTAATAGAAGTAATAGTATAATTTCGACTTTAGACAGTCAGATATCAAATATCCATTATTAATAGAAGTAATAGTATAATTTCGACTTCAGACAGTCAGATATCAAATATCCATTATTAATAGAAGTAATAGTATAATTTCGACTTCAGACAGTCAGATATCAAATATCCATTATTAATAGAAGTAATAGTAAAATTTCGACTTGAGACAGTCAGATATCAAATCTCCATTATTAATAGAAGTAATAGTATAGTTTCAGCTTCAGACGGACAGATACTACATATCTATCATTAATAGAAGTAATAGTATAGTTTAATGTAGATACACACAGATACCAAATCTCCATTAGTAGTACAAATAATAGTATAGTTTCGGCTTCAACAGACAGATACCAAATCTCCATTAGTAATACAAATAATAGTACCGTTTCGGCTTCAACAGACAGATACCAAATCTCTATTAGTAATACAAATAATAGTATAGTTTCGGCTTCAACAGACAGATACCAAATCTCTATTAGTAATACAAATAATAGTATAGTTTCGGCTTCAACACACAGATACCAAATCTCTATTAGTAATACAAATAATAGTATAGTTTCGGCTTCAACAGACAGATACCAAATCTCCATTAGTAATACAAATAATAGTACAGTTTCGGCTTCAACAGACAGATACCAACTCTCCATTAGTAATACAAATAATAGTATAGTTTCGGCTTCAACAGACAGATACCAAATCTCCATTAGTAATACAAATAATAGTACAGTTTCGGCTTCAACAGACAGATACCAACTCTCCATTAGTAATACAAATAATAGTATAGTTTCGGCTTCAACAGACAGATACCATATCTCCATTAGTAATACAAATAATAGTATAGTTTCGGCTTCAACAGACAGATACCAAATCTCCATTAGTAATACAAATAATAGAATAGTTTCGGCTTCAACAGACAGATACCAAATCTCTATTAGTAATACAAATAATAGTATAGTTTCGGCTTCAACAGACAGATACCAAATCTCTATTAGTAATACAAATAATAGTATAGTTTCGGCTTCAACAGACAGATACCAAATCTCTATTAGTAATACAAATAATAGTATAGTTTCGGCTTCAACAGACAGATACCATATCTCCATTAGTAATACAAATAATAGTATAGTTTCGGCTTCAACAGACAGATACCAAATCTCCATTAGTAATACAAATAATAGTATAGTTTCGGCTTCAACAGACAGATACCAAATCTCTATTAGTAATACAAATAATAGTATAGTTTCGGCTTCAACACACAGATACCAAATCTCCATTAGTAATACAAATAATAGTATAGTTTCGGCTTCAACAGACAGATACCAAATCTCTATTAGTAATACAAATAATAGTACAGTTTCGGCTTCAACAGACAGATACCAAATCTCTATTAGTAATACAAATAATAGTATAGTTTCGGCTTCAACAGACAGATACCAAATCTCTATTAGTAATACAAATAATAGTATAGTTTCGGCTTCAACACACAGATACCAAATCTCTATTAGTAATACAAATAATAGTATAGTTTCGGCTTCAACAGACAGATACCAAATCTCCATTAGTAATACAAATAATAGAATAGTTTCGGCTTCAACAGACAGATACCAAATCTCCATTAGTAATACAAATAATAGAATAGTTTCGGCTTCAACACACAGATACCAAATCTCCATTAGTAATACAAATAATAGTATAGTTTCGGCTTCAACAGACAGATACCAAATCTCCATTAGTAATACAAATAATAGTACAGTTTCGGCTTCAACAGACAGATACCAACTCTCCATTAGTAATACAAATAATAGTATAGTTTCGGCTTCAACAGACAGATACCAAATCTCCATTAGTAATACAAATAATAGTACAGTTTCGGCTTCAACAGACAGATACCAACTCTCCATTAGTAATACAAATAATAGTATAGTTTCGGCTTCAACAGACAGATACCATATCTCCATTAGTAATACAAATAATAGTATAGTTTCGGCTTCAACAGACAGATACCAAATCTCCATTAGTAATACAAATAATAGAATAGTTTCGGCTTCAACAGACAGATACCAAATCTCCATTAGTAATACAAATAATAGTATAGTTTCGACTTCAACAGACAGATACCATATCTCCATTAGTAATACAAATAATAGTATAGTTTCGACTTCAACAGACAGATACCAAATCTCCATTAGTAATACAAATAATAGTATAGTTTCGACTTCAACAGACAGATACCAAATCTCCATTAGTAATACAAATAATAGTATAGTTTCGACTTCAACAGACAGATACCATATCTCCATTAGTAATACAAATAATAGTATAGTTTCGACTTCAACAGACAGATACCAAATCTCCATTAGTAATACAAATAATAGTATAGTTTCGACTTCAACAGACAGATACCATATCTCCATTAGTAATACAAATAATAGTATAGTTTCGACTTCAACAGACAGATACCAAATCTCCATTAGTAATACAAATAATAGTATAGTTTCGGCTTCAACCGACAGATACCAAATCTCCATTAGTAATACAAATAATAGTACAGTTTCGGCTTCAACAGACAGATACCAAATCTCCATTAGTAATACAAATAATAGTATAGTTTCGGCTGTAACAGACAGATACCAAATCTCCATTAGTAATACAAATAATAGTATAGTTTCGGCTTCAACAGACAGATACCAAATCTCCATTAGTAATACAAATAATACTATAGTTTCGGCTTCAACAGACAGATACCAAATCTCCATTAGTAATACAAATAATAGTATAGTTTCGGCTTCAACAGACAGATACCAAATCTCCATTAGTAATACAAATAATAGTATAGTTTCGGCTTCAACAGACAGATACCAAATCTCTATTAGTAATACAAATAATAGTATAGTTTCGGCTTCAACAGACAGATACCAAATCTCCATTAGTAATACAAATAATAGTACAGTTTCGGCTTCAACAGACAGATACCAACTCTCCATTAGTAATACAAATAATAGTATAGTTTCGGCTTCAACAGACAGATACCAAATCTCCATTAGTAATACAAATAATAGTACAGTTTCGGCTTCAACAGACAGATACCAACTCTCCATTAGTAATACAAATAATAGTATAGTTTCGGCTTCAACAGACAGATACCATATCTCCATTAGTAATACAAATAATAGTATAGTTTCGGCTTCAACAGACAGATACCAAATCTCCATTAGTAATACAAATAATAGAATAGTTTCGGCTTCAACAGACAGATACCAAATCTCTATTAGTAATACAAATAATAGTATAGTTTCGGCTTCAACACACAGATACCAAATCTCCATTAGTAATACAAATAATAGTATAGTTTCGGCTTCAACAGACAGATACCAAATCTCCATTAGTAATACAAATAATAGTACAGTTTCGGCTTCAACAGACAGATACCAAATCTCCATTAGTAATACAAATAATAGTATAGTTTCGACTTCAACAGACAGATACCAAATCTCCATTAGTAATACAAATAATAGTACAGTTTCGACTTCAACAGACAGATACCATATCTCCATTAGTAATACAAATAATAGTATAGTTTCGACTTCAACAGACAGATACCAAATCTCCATTAGTAATACAAATAATAGTATAGTTTCGACTTCAACAGACAGATACCATATCTCTATTAGTAATACAAATAATAGTATAGTTTCGACTTCAACAGACAGATACCAAATCTCCATTAGTAATACAAATAATAGTACAGTTTCGACTTCAACAGACAGATACCATATCTCCATTAGTAATACAAATAATAGTATAGTTTCGACTTCAACAGACAGATACCAAATCTCCATTAGTAATACAAATAATAGTATAGTTTCGACTTCAACAGACAGATACCATATCTCTATTAGTAATACAAATAATAGTATAGTTTCGACTTCAACAGACAGATACCATATCTCTATTAGTAATACAAATAATAGTATAGTTTCGGCTTCAACAGACAGATACCAAATCTCCATTAGTAATACAAATAATAGTATAGTTTCGACTTCAACAGACAGATACCATATCTCCATTAGTAATACAAATAATAGTATAGTTTCGACTTCAACAGACAGATACCAAATCTCCATTAGTAATACAAATAATAGTATAGTTTCGACTTCAACAGACAGATACCAAATCTCCATTAGTAATACAAATAATAGTATAGTTTCGACTTCAACAGACAGATACCAAATCTCCATTAGTAATACAAATAATAGTATAGTTTCGACTTCAACAGACAGATACCAAATCTCCATTAGTAATACAAATAATAGTATAGTTTCGACTTCAACAGACAGATACCAAATCTCCATTAGTAATACAAATAATAGTATAGTTTCGACTTCAACAGACAGATACCATATCTCCATTAGTAATACAAATAATAGTATAGTTTCGACTTCAACAGACAGATACCAAATCTCCATTAGTAATACAAATAATAGTATAGTTTCGACTTCAACAGACAGATACCAAATCTCCATTAGTAATACAAATAATAGTATAGTTTCGACTTCAACAGACAGATACCAAATCTCCATTAGTAATACAAATAATAGTATAGTTTCGACTTCAACAGACAGATACCAAATCTCCATTAGTAATACAAATAATAGTATAGTTTCGACTTCAACAGACAGATACCAAATCTCCATTAGTAATACAAATAATAGTATAGTTTCGACTTCAACAGACAGATACCATATCTCCATTAGTAATACAAATAATAGTATAGTTTCGACTTCAACAGACAGATACCAAATCTCCATTAGTAATACAAATAATAGTATAGTTTCGACTTCAACAGACAGATACCAAATCTCCATTAGTAATACAAATAATAGTATAGTTTCGACTTCAACAGACAGATACCAAATCTCCATTAGTAATACAAATAATAGTATAGTTTCGACTTCAACAGACAGATACCAAATCTCCATTAGTAATACAAATAATAGTATAGTTTCGACTTCAACAGACAGATACCATATCTCCATTAGTAATACAAATAATAGTATAGTTTCGACTTCAACAGACAGATACCAAATCTCCATTAGTAATACAAATAATAGTACAGTTTCGGCTTCAACAGACAGATACCAAATCTCCATTAGTAATACAAATAATAGTATAGTTTCGACTTCAACAGACAGATACCAAATCTCCATTAGTAATACAAATAATAGTACAGTTTCGACTTCAACAGACAGATACCATATCTCCATTAGTAATACAAATAATAGTATAGTTTCGACTTCAACAGACAGATACCAAATCTCCATTAGTAATACAAATAATAGTACAGTTTCGACTTCAACAGACAGATACCATATCTCCATTAGTAATACAAATAATAGTATAGTTTCGACTTCAACAGACAGATACCAAATCTCCATTAGTAATACAAATAATAGTATAGTTTCGACTTCAACAGACAGATACCATATCTCCATTAGTAATACAAATAATAGTATAGTTTCGACTTCAACAGACAGATACCAAATCTCCATTAGTAATACAAATAATAGTATAGTTTCGACTTCAACAGACAGATACCAAATCTCCATTAGTAATACAAATAATAGTATAGTTTCGACTTCAACAGACAGATACCAAATCTCCATTAGTAATACAAATAATAGTATAGTTTCGACTTCAACAGACAGATACCATATCTCCATTAGTAATACAAATAATAGTATAGTTTCGACTTCAACAGACAGATACCAAATCTCCATTAGTAATACAAATAATAGTACAGTTTCGGCTTCAACAGACAGATACCAAATCTCCATTAGTAATACAAATAATAGTATAGTTTCGACTTCAACAGACAGATACCAAATCTCCATTAGTAATACAAATAATAGTACAGTTTCGACTTCAACAGACAGATACCATATCTCCATTAGTAATACAAATAATAGTATAGTTTCGACTTCAACAGACAGATACCAAATCTCCATTAGTAATACAAATAATAGTACAGTTTCGACTTCAACAGACAGATACCATATCTCCATTAGTAATACAAATAATAGTATAGTTTCGACTTCAACAGACAGATACCAAATCTCCATTAGTAATACAAATAATAGTACAGTTTCGACTTCAACAGACAGATACCAAATCTCCATTAGTAATACAAATAATAGTATAGTTTCGACTTCAACAGACAGATACCAAATCTCCATTAGTAATACAAATAATAGTATAGTTTCGACTTCAACAGACAGATACCATATCTCCATTAGTAATACAAATAATAGTATAGTTTCGACTTCAACAGACAGATACCAAATCTCCATTAGTAATACAAATAATAGTATAGTTTCGACTTCAACCGACAGATACCAAATCTCCATTAGTAATACAAATAATAGTACAGTTTCGGCTTCAACAGACAGATACCAAATCTCCATTAGTAATACAAATAATAGTACAGTTTCGGCTTCAACAGACAGATACCAAATCTCCATTAGTAATACAAATAATAGTATAGTTTCGACTTCAACAGACAGATACCAAATCTCCATTAGTAATACAAATAATAGTACAGTTTCGACTTCAACAGACAGATACCATATCTCCATTAGTAATACAAATAATAGTATAGTTTCGACTTCAACAGACAGATACCAAATCTCCATTAGTAATACAAATAATAGTACAGTTTCGACTTCAACAGACAGATACCATATCTCCATTAGTAATACAAATAATAGTATAGTTTCGACTTCAACAGACAGATACCAAATCTCCATTAGTAATACAAATAATAGTACAGTTTCGACTTCAACAGACAGATACCAAATCTCCATTAGTAATACAAATAATAGTATAGTTTCGACTTCAACAGACAGATACCAAATCTCCATTAGTAATACAAATAATAGTATAGTTTCGACTTCAACAGACAGATACCATATCTCCATTAGTAATACAAATAATAGTATAGTTTCGACTTCAACAGACAGATACCAAATCTCCATTAGTAATACAAATAATAGTATAGTTTCGGCTTCAACCGACAGATACCAAATCTCCATTAGTAATACAAATAATAGTACAGTTTCGGCTTCAACAGACAGATACCAAATCTCCATTAGTAATACAAATAATAGTATAGTTTCGGCTGTAACAGACAGATACCAAATCTCCATTAGTAATACAAATAATAGTATAGTTTCGGCTTCAACAGACAGATACCAAATCTCCATTAGTAATACAAATAATACTATAGTTTCGGCTTCAACAGACAGATACCAAATCTCCATTAGTAATACAAATAATAGTATAGTTTCGGCTTCAACAGACAGATACCAAATCTCCATTAGTAATACAAATAATAGTATAGTTTCGGCTTCAACAGACAGATACCAAATCTCTATTAGTAATACAAATAATAGTATAGTTTCGGCTTCAACAGACAGATACCAAATCTCCATTAGTAATACAAATAATAGTATAGTTTCGGCTTCAACAGACAGATACCAAATCTCCATTAGTAATACAAATAATAGTATAGTTTCGGCTGTAACAGACAGATACCAAATCTCCATTAGTAATACAAATAATAGTATAGTTTCGGCTTCAACAGACAGATACCAAATCTCCATTAGTAATACAAATAATAGTATAGTTTCGGCTTCAACAGACAGATACCAAATCTCCATTAGTAATACAAATAATAGTATAGTTTCGGCTGTAACAGACAGATACCAAATCTCCATTAGTAATACAAATAATAGTATAGTTTCGGCTTCAACAGACAGATACCAAATCTCCATTAGTAATACAAATAATAGTATAGTTTCGGCTGTAACAGACAGATACCAAATCTCCATTAGTAATACAAATAATACTATAGTTTCGGCTTCAACAGACAGATACCAAATCTCCATTAGTAATACAAATAATAGTATAGTTTCGGCTTCAACAGACAGATACCAAATCTCCATTAGTAATACAAATAATAGTATAGTTTCGGCTTCAACAGACAGATACCAAATCTCTATTAGTAATACAAATAATAGTATAGTTTCGGCTTCAACAGACAGATACCAAATCTCCATTAGTAATACAAATAATAGTATAGTTTCGGCTTCAACAGACAGATACCAAATCTCCATTAGTAATACAAATAATAGTATAGTTTCGGCTGTAACAGACAGATACCAAATCTCCATTAGTAATACAAATAATAGTATAGTTTCGGCTTCAACAGACAGATACCAAATCTCCATTAGTAATACAAATAATAGTATAGTTTCGGCTTCAACAGACAGATACCAAATCTCCATTAGTAATACAAATAATAGTATAGTTTCGGCTTCAACAGACAGATACCAAATCTCCATTAGTAATACAAATAATAGTATAGTTTCGGCTGTAACAGACAGATACCAAATCTCCATTAGTAATACAAATAATAGTATAGTTTCGGCTTCAACAGACAGATACCAAATCTCCATTAGTAATACAAATAATACTATAGTTTCGGCTTCAACAGACAGATACCAAATCTCCATTAGTAATACAAATAATAGTATAGTTTCGGCTTCAACAGACAGATACCAAATCTCCATTAGTAATACAAATAATAGTATAGTTTCGGCTTCAACAGACAGATACCAAATCTCTATTAGTAATACAAATAATAGTATAGTTTCGGCTTCAACAGACAGATACCAAATCTCCAGTACTAATACAAATAATAGTATAGTTTCGGCTTCAACCGACAGATACCAAATCTCCATTAGTAATACAAATAATAGTACAGTTTCGGCTTCAACAGACAGATACCAAATCTCCATTAGTAATACAAATAATAGTATAGTTTCGGCTGTAACAGACAGATACCAAATCTCCATTAGTAATACAAATAATAGTATAGTTTCGGCTTCAACAGACAGATACCAAATCTCCATTAGTAATACAAATAATACTATAGTTTCGGCTTCAACAGACAGATACCAAATCTCCATTAGTAATACAAATAATAGTATAGTTTCGGCTTCAACACACAGATACCAAATCTCTATTAGTAATACAAATAATAGTATAGTTTCGGCTTCAACAGACAGATACCAAATCTCCATTAGTAATACAAATAATAGTATAGTTTCGGCTTCAACAGACAGATACCAAATCTCTATTAGTAATACAAATAATAGTATAGTTTCGGCTTCAACAGACAGATACCAAATCTCCATTAGTAATACAAATAATAGTATAGTTTCGGCTTCAACAGACAGATACCAAATCTCCATTAGTAATACAAATAATACTATAGTTTCGGCTTCAACAGACAGATACCAAATCTCCATTAGTAATACAAATAATAGTATAGTTTCGGCTTCAACAGACAGATACCAAATCTCCATTAGTAATACAAATAATACTATAGTTTCGGCTTCAACAGACAGATACCAAATCTCCATTAGTAATACAAATAATAGTATAGTTTCGGCTTCAACAGACAGATACCAAATCTCCATTAGTAATACAAATAATAGTATAGTTTCGGCTTCAACAGACAGATACCAAATCTCCATTAGTAATACAAATAATAGTATAGTTTCGGCTTCAACAGACAGATACCAAATCTCCATTAGTAATACAAATAATAGTATAGTTTCGGCTTCAACAGACAGATACCAAATCTCCATTAGTAATACAAATAATACTATAGTTTCGGCTTCAACAGACAGATACCAAATCTCCATTAGTAATACAAATAATAGTATAGTTTCGGCTTCAACAGACAGATACCAAATCTCCATTAGTAATACAAATAATAGTATAGTTTCGGCTTCAACAGACAGATACCAAATCTCCATTAGTAATACAAATAATAGTATAGTTTCGACTTCAACAGACAGATACCATATCTCCATTAGTAATACAAATAATAGTATAGTTTCGACTTCAACAGACAGATACCAAATCTCCATTAGTAATACAAATAATAGTATAGTTTCGGCTTCAACAGACAGATACCAAATCTCTATTAGTAATACAAATAATAGTATAGTTTCGGCTTCAACAGACAGATACCAAATCTCCATTAGTAATACAAATAATACTATAGTTTCGGCTTCAACAGACAGATACCAAATCTCCATTAGTAATACAAATAATAGTATAGTTTCGGCTTCAACAGACAGATACCAAATCTCCATTAGTAATACAAATAATAGTATAGTTTCGGCTTCAACAGACAGATACCAAATCTCCATTAGTAATACAAATAATAGTATAGTTTCGGCTTCAACAGACAGATACCAAATCTCCATTAGTAATACAAATAATAGTATAGTTTCGACTTCAACAGACAGATACCATATCTCCATTAGTAATACAAATAATAGTATAGTTTCGGCTTCAACAGACAGATACCAAATCTCCATTAGTAATACAAATAATAGTATAGTTTCGGCTTCAACAGACAGATACCAAATCTCCATTAGTAATACAAATAATAGTATAGTTTCGGCTTCAACAGACAGATACCAAATCTCCATTAGTAATACAAATAATAGTATAGTTTCGGCTTCAACAGACAGATACCAAATCTCCATTAGTAATACAAATAATAGTATAGTTTCGGCTTCAACAGACAGATACCAAATCTCCATTAGTAATACAAATAATAGTATAGTTTCGGCTTCAACAGACAGATACCAAATCTCCATTAGTAATACAAATAATACTATAGTTTCGGCTTCAACAGACAGATACCAAATCTCCATTAGTAATACAAATAATAGTATAGTTTCGGCTTCAACAGACAGATACCAAATCTCCATTAGTAATACAAATAATAGTATAGTTTCGACTTCAACAGACAGATACCAAATCTCCATTAGTAATACAAATAATAGTATAGTTTCGGCTTCAACAGACAGATACCAAATCTCTATTAGTAATACAAATAATAGTATAGTTTCGGCTTCAACAGACAGATACCAAATCTCCATTAGTAATACAAATAATACTATAGTTTCGGCTTCAACAGACAGATACCAAATCTCCATTAGTAATACAAATAATAGTATAGTTTCGGCTTCAACAGACAGATACCAAATCTCCATTAGTAATACAAATAATAGTATAGTTTCGGCTTCAACAGACAGATACCAAATCTCCATTAGTAATACAAATAATAGTATAGTTTCGGCTTCAACAGACAGATACCAAATCTCCATTAGTAATACAAATAATAGTATAGTTTCGACTTCAACAGACAGATACCATATCTCCATTAGTAATACAAATAATAGTATAGTTTCGACTTCAACAGACAGATACCAAATCTCCATTAGTAATACAAATAATAGTATAGTTTCGGCTTCAACAGACAGATACCAAATCTCTATTAGTAATACAAATAATAGTATAGTTTCGGCTTCAACAGACAGATACCAACTCTCTATTAGTAATACAAATAATAGTATAGTTTCGGCTTCAACAGACAGACACAAAATCTCCATTAGTAATACAAATAATAGTATAGTTTCGGCTTCAACAGACAGATACCATATCTCCATTAGTAATACAAATAATAGTATAGTTTCGGCTTCAACAGACAGATACCATATCTCCATTAGTAATACAAATAATAGTATAGTTTCGACTTCAACAGACAGATACCATATCTCCATTAGTAATACAAATAATAGTATAGTTTCGGCTTCAACAGACAGATACCAAATCTCTATTAGTAATACAAATAATAGTATAGTTTCGGCTTCAACAGACAGATACCAACTCTCTATTAGTAATACAAATAATAGTATAGTTTCGGCTTCAACAGACAGACACAAAATCTCCATTAGTAATACAAATAATAGTATAGTTTCGGCTTCAACAGACAGATACCAAATCTCCATTAGTAATACAAATAATAGTATAGTTTCGGCTTCAACAGACAGATACCATATCTCCATTAGTAATACAAATAATAGTATAGTTTCGGCTTCAACAGACAGATACCAAATCTCCATTAGTAATACAAATAATAGTATAGTTTCGACTTCAACAGACAGATACCAAATCTCCATTAGTAATACAAATAATAGTATAGTTTCGGCTTCAACAGACAGATACCAAATCTCTATTAGTAATACAAATAATAGTATAGTTTCGGCTTCAACAGACAGATACCAACTCTCTATTAGTAATACAAATAATAGTATAGTTTCGGCTTCAACAGACAGACACAAAATCTCCATTAGTAATACAAATAATAGTATAGTTTCGGCTTCAACAGACAGATACCAAATCTCTATTAGTAATACAAATAATAGTATAGTTTCGGCTGTAACAGACAGATACCAAATCTCCATTAGTAATACAAATAATAGTATAGTTTCGGCTTCAACAGACAGATACCAAATCTCCATTAGTAATACAAATAATAGTATAGTTTCGGCTTCAACAGACAGATACCAAATCTCTATTAGTAATACAAATAATAGTATAGTTTCGACTTCAACAGACAGATACCAAATCTCCATTAGTAATACAAATAATAGTATAGTTTCGACTTCAACAGACAGATACCATATCTCCATTAGTAATACAAATATTAGTATAGTTTCGACTTCAACAGACAGATACCAAATCTCCATTAGTAATACAAATAATAGTATAGTTTCGGCTTCAACAGACAGATACCAAATCTCTATTAGTAATACAAATAATAGTATAGTTTCGACTTCAACAGACAGATACCAAATCTCCATTAGTAATACAAATAATTGTATAGTTTCGGCTTCAACAGACAGATACCAAATCTCCATTAGTAATACAAATAATAGTATAGTTTCGGCTTCAACAGACAGATACCAAATCTCTATTAGTAATACAAATAATAGTATAGTTTCGGCTTCAACAGACAGATACCAAATCTCCATTAGTAATACAAATAATAGTATAGTTTCGGCTTCAACAGACAGATACCAAATCTCTATTAGTAATACAAATAATAGTATAGTTTCGACTTCAACAGACAGATACCAACTCTCTATTAGTAATACAAATAATAGTATAGTTTCGGCTTCAACAGACAGATACCAAATCTCCATTAGTAATACAAATAATAGTATAGTTTCGGCTTCAACAGACAGATACCAAATCTCTATTAGTAATACAAATAATAGTATAGTTTCGACTTCAACAGACAGATACCAAATCTCCATTAGTAATACAAATAATTGTATAGTTTCGGCTTCAACAGACAGATACCAAATCTCCATTAGTAATACAAATAATAGTATAGTTTCGGCTTCAACAGACAGATACCAAATCTCTATTAGTAATACAAATAATAGTATAGTTTCGGCTTCAACAGACAGATACCAAATCTCTATTAGTAATACAAATAATAGTATAGTTTCGGCTTCAACAGACAGATACCAAATCTCTATTAGTAATACAAATAATAGTATAGTTTCGGCTTCAACAGACAGATACCAAATCTCCATTAGTAATACAAATAATAGTATAGTTTCGACTTCAACAGACAGATACCAAATCTCCATTAGTAATACAAATAATAGTATAGTTTCGGCGTCAACAGACAGATACCAACTCTCTATTAGTAATACAAATAATAGTATAGTTTCGACTTCAACAGACAGATACCAAATCTCTATTAGTAATACAAATAATAGTATAGTTTCGGCTTCAACAGACAGATACCAAATCTCTATTAGTAATACAAATAATAGTATAGTTTCGGCTTCAACAGACAGATACCAAATCTCCATTAGTAATACAAATAATAGTATAGTTTCGACTTCAACAGACAGATACCAACTCTCTATTAGTAATACAAATAATAGTATAGTTTCGGCTTCAACAGACAGATACCAAATCTCCATTAGTAATACAAATAATAGTATAGTTTCGGCTTCAACAGACAGATACCAAATCTCTATTAGTAATACAAATAATAGTATAGTTTCGACTTCAACAGACAGATACCAAATCTCCATTAGTAATACAAATAATTGTATAGTTTCGGCTTCAACAGACAGATACCAAATCTCCATTAGTAATACAAATAATAGTATAGTTTCGGCTTCAACAGACAGATACCAAATCTCTATTAGTAATACAAATAATAGTATAGTTTCGGCTTCAACAGACAGATACCAAATCTCTATTAGTAATACAAATAATAGTATAGTTTCGGCTTCAACAGACAGATACCAAATCTCTATTAGTAATACAAATAATAGTATAGTTTCGGCTTCAACAGACAGATACCAAATCTCCATTAGTAATACAAATAATAGTATAGTTTCGACTTCAACAGACAGATACCAAATCTCCATTAGTAATACAAATAATAGTATAGTTTCGGCTTCAACAGACAGATACCAAATCTCCATTAGTAATACAAATAATAGTATAGTTTCGGCGTCAACAGACAGATACCAACTCTCTATTAGTAATACAAATAATAGTATAGTTTCGGCTTCAACAGACAGATACCAAATCTCTATTAGTAATACAAATAATAGTATAGTTTCGGCTTCAACAGACAGATACCAAATCTCCATTAGTAATACAAATAATAGTATAGTTTCGGATTCAACAGACAGATACCAAATCTCTATTAGTAATACAAATAATAGTATAGTTTCGGCTTCAACAGACAGATACCAAATCTCTATTAGTAATACAAATAATAGTATAGTTTCGGCTTCAACAGACAGATACCAAATCTCCATTAGTAATACAAATAATAGTATAGTTTCGACTTCAACAGACAGATACCAAATCTCCATTAGTAATACAAATAATAGTATAGTTTCGGCTTCAACAGACAGATACCAAATCTCCATTAGTAATACAAATAATAGTATAGTTTCGGCGTCAACAGACAGATACCAACTCTCTATTAGTAATACAAATAATAGTATAGTTTCGGCTTCAACAGACAGATACCAAATCTCTATTAGTAATACAAATAATAGTATAGTTTCGGCTTCAACAGACAGATACCAAATCTCCATTAGTAATACAAATAATAGTATAGTTTCGGATTCAACAGACAGATACCAAATCTCTATTAGTAATACAAATAATAGTATAGTTTCGGCTTCAACAGACAGATACCAAATCTCTATTAGTAATACAAATAATAGTATAGTTTCGGCTTCAACAGACAGATACCAAATCTCCATTAGTAATACAAATAATAGTATAGTTTCGACTTCAACAGACAGATACCAAATCTCCATTAGTAATACAAATAATAGTATAGTTTCGGCGTCAACAGACAGATACCAACTCTCTATTAGTAATACAAATAATAGTATAGTTTCGACTTCAACAGACAGATACCAAATCTCTATTAGTAATACAAATAATAGTATAGTTTCGGCTTCAACACACAGATACCAAATCTCTATTAGTAATACAAATAATAGTATAGTTTCGGCTTCAACACACAGATACCAAATCTCCATTAGTAATACAAATAATAGTATAGTTTCGGATTCAACAGACAGATACCAAATCTCTATTAGTAATACAAATAATAGTATAGTTTCGGCTTCAACAGACAGATACCAAATCTCTATTAGTAATACAAATAATAGTATAGTTTCGGCTTCAACAGACAGATACCAAATCTCTATTAGTAATACAAATAATAGTATAGTTTCGGCTTCAACAGACAGATACCAAATCTCCATTAGTAATACAAATAATAGTATAGTTTCGACTTCAACAGACAGATACCAAATCTCCATTAGTAATACAAATAATAGTATAGTTTCGGCGTCAACAGACAGATACCAACTCTCTATTAGTAATACAAATAATAGTATAGTTTCGGCTTCAACAGACAGATACCAAATCTCTATTAGTAATACAAATAATAGTATAGTTTCGGCTTCAACAGACAGATACCAAATCTCCATTAGTAATACAAATAATAGTATAGTTTCGGATTCAACAGACAGATACCAAATCTCTATTAGTAATACAAATAATAGTATAGTTTCGGCTTCAACAGACAGATACCAAATCTCTATTAGTAATACAAATAATAGTATAGTTTCGGCTTCAACAGACAGATACCAAATCTCCATTAGTAATACAAATAATAGTATAGTTTCGACTTCAACAGACAGATACCAAATCTCCATTAGTAATACAAATAATAGTATAGTTTCGGCGTCAACAGACAGATACCAACTCTCTATTAGTAATACAAATAATAGTATAGTTTCGACTTCAACAGACAGATACCAAATCTCTATTAGTAATACAAATAATAGTATAGTTTCGGCTTCAACACACAGATACCAAATCTCTATTAGTAATACAAATAATAGTATAGTTTCGGCTTCAACAGACAGATACCAAATCTCTATTAGTAATACAAATAATAGTATAGTTTCGACTACAACAGACAGATACCAAATCTCCATTAGTAATACAAATAATAGTATAGTTTCGACTTCAACACACAGATACCAAATCTCTATTAGTAATAAAAATAATAGTATAGTTTCGGCTTCAACACACAGATACCAAATCTCCATTAGTAATACAAATAATAGTATAGTTTCGACTTCAACAGACAGATACCATATCTCCATTAGTAATACAAATAATAGTATAGTTTCGGCTTCAACACACAGATACCAAATCTCTATTAGTAATACAAATAATAGTATAGTTTCGACTTCAACAGACAGATACCAAATCTCTATTAGTAATACAAATAATAGTATAGTTTCGGCTTCAACACACAGTTACCAAATCTCTATTAGTAATACAAATAATAGTATAGTTTCGACTTCAACAGACAGATACCAAATCTCCATTAGTAATACAAATAATAGTATAGTTTCGACTTCAACACACAGATACCAAATCTCTATTAGTAATACAAATAATAGTATAGTTTCGACTTCAACAGACAGATACCAAATCTCCATTAGTAATACAAATAATAGTATAGTTTCGGCTTCAACACACAGATACCAAATCTCTATTAGTAATACAAATAATAGTATAGTTTCGACTTCAACAGACAGATACCAAATCTCTATTAGTAATACAAATAATAGTATAGTTTCGGCTTCAACACACAGTTACCAAATCTCTATTAGTAATACAAATAATAGTATAGTTTCGACTTCAACAGACAGATACCAAATCTCCATTAGTAATACAAATAATAGTATAGTTTCGGCTTCAACACACAGATACCAAATCTCTATTAGTAATACAAATAATAGTATAGTTTCGACTTCAACAGACAGATACCAAATCTCTATTAGTAATACAAATAATAGTATAGTTTCGGCTTCAACACACAGATACCAAATCTCTATTAGTAATACAAATAATAGTATAGTTTCGACTTCAACAGACAGATACCAAATCTCTATTAGTAATACAAATAATAGTATAGTTTCGGCTTCAACACACAGTTACCAAATCTCTATTAGTAATACAAATAATAGTATAGTTTCGACTTCAACAGACAGATACCAAATCTCCATTAGTAATACAAATAATAGTATAGTTTCGGCTTCAACACACAGATACCAAATCTCTATTAGTAATACAAATAATAGTATAGTTTCGACTTCAACAGACAGATACCAAATCTCTATTAGTAATACAAATAATAGTATAGTTTCGGCTTCAACACACAGTTACCAAATCTCTATTAGTAATACAAATAATAGTATAGTTTCGACTTCAACAGACAGATACCAAATCTCCATTAGTAATACAAATAATAGTATAGTTTCGACTTCAACACACAGATACCAAATCTCTATTAGTAATACAAATAATAGTATAGTTTCGACTTCAACAGACAGATACCAAATCTCCATTAGTAATACAAATAATAGTATAGTTTCGGCTTCAACACACAGATACCAAATCTCTATTAGTAATACAAATAATAGTATAGTTTCGACTTCAACAGACAGATACCAAATCTCTATTAGTAATACAAATAATAGTATAGTTTCGGCTTCAACACACAGTTACCAAATCTCTATTAGTAATACAAATAATAGTATAGTTTCGGCTTCAACACACAGATACCAAATCTCTATTAGTAATACAAATAATAGTATAGTTTCGGCTTCAACACACAGATACCAAATCTCTATTAGTAATACAAATAATAGTATAGTTTCGACTTCAACAGACAGATACCAAATCTCTATTAGTAATACAAATAATAGTATAGTTTCGGCTTCAACACACAGATACCAAATCTCTATTAGTAATACAAATAATAGTATAGTTTCGACTTCAACAGACAGATACCAAATCTCTATTAGTAATACAAATAATAGTATAGTTTCGGCTTCAACACACAGTTACCAAATCTCTATTAGTAATACAAATAATAGTATAGTTTCGACTTCAACAGACAGATACCAAATCTCCATTAGTAATACAAATAATAGTATAGTTTCGGCTTCAACACACAGATACCAAATCTCTATTAGTAATACAAATAATAGTATAGTTTCGACTTCAACAGACAGATACCAAATCTCTATTAGTAATACAAATAATAGTATAGTTTCGGCTTCAACACACAGATACCAAATCTCTATTAGTAATACAAATAATAGTATAGTTTCGACTTCAACAGACAGATACCAAATCTCTATTAGTAATACAAATAATAGTATAGTTTCGGCTTCAACACACAGTTACCAAATCTCTATTAGTAATACAAATAATAGTATAGTTTCGACTTCAACAGACAGATACCAAATCTCCATTAGTAATACAAATAATAGTATAGTTTCGGCTTCAACACACAGATACCAAATCTCTATTAGTAATACAAATAATAGTATAGTTTCGACTTCAACAGACAGATACCAAATCTCTATTAGTAATACAAATAATAGTATAGTTTCGGCTTCAACACACAGTTACCAAATCTCTATTAGTAATACAAATAATAGTATAGTTTCGACTTCAACAGACAGATACCAAATCTCCATTAGTAATACAAATAATAGTATAGTTTCGACTTCAACACACAGATACCAAATCTCTATTAGTAATACAAATAATAGTATAGTTTCGACTTCAACAGACAGATACCAAATCTCCATTAGTAATACAAATAATAGTATAGTTTCGGCTTCAACACACAGATACCAAATCTCTATTAGTAATACAAATAATAGTATAGTTTCGACTTCAACAGACAGATACCAAATCTCTATTAGTAATACAAATAATAGTATAGTTTCGGCTTCAACACACAGTTACCAAATCTCTATTAGTAATACAAATAATAGTATAGTTTCGGCTTCAACACACAGATACCAAATCTCTATTAGTAATACAAATAATAGTATAGTTTCGGCTTCAACACACAGATACCAAATCTCTATTAGTAATACAAATAATAGTATAGTTTCGGCTTCAACACACAGATACCAAATCTCTATTAGTAATACAAATAATAGTATAGTTTCGGCTTCAACAGACAGATACCAAATCTCTATTAGTAATACAAATAATAGTATAGTTTCGGCTTCAACAGACAGATACCAAATCTCTATTAGTAATACAAATAATAGTATAGTTTCGGCTTCAACACACAGATACCAAATCTCCATTAGTAATACAAATAATAGTATAGTTTCGGCTTCAACACACAGATACCAAATCTCCATTAGTAATACAAATAATAGTATAGTTTCGGCTTCAACACACAGATACCAAATCTCTATTAGTAATACAAATAATAGTATAGTTTCGGCTTCAACAGACAGATACCAAATCTCTATTAGTAATACAAATAATAGTATAGTTTCGGCTTCAACAGACAGATACCAAATCTCCATTAGTAATACAAATAATAGTATAGTTTCGGCTTCAACAGACAGATACCAAATCTCCATTAGTAATACAAATAATAGTATAGTTTCGGCTTCAACACACAGATACCAAATCTCTATTAGTAATACAAATAATAGTATAGTTTCGGCTTCAACAGACAGATACCAAATCTCCATTAGTAATACAAATAATAGTATAGTTTCGGCTTCAACAGACAGATACCAAATCTCCATTAGTAATACAAATAATAGTATAGTTTCGGCTTCAACACACAGATACCAAATCTCTATTAGTAATACAAATAATAGTATAGTTTCGGCTTCAACAGACAGATACCAAATCTCCATTAGTAATACAAATAATAGTATAGTTTCGGCTTCAACAGACAGATACCAAATCTCCATTAGTAATACAAATAATAGTATAGTTTCGGCTTCAACACACAGATACCAAATCTCCATTAGTAATACAAATAATAGTATAGTTTCGGCTTCAACAGACAGATACCAAATCTCCATTAGTAATACAAATAATAGTATAGTTTCGGCTTCAACAGACAGATACCAAATCTCCATTAGTAATACAAATAATAGTATAGTTTCGGCTTCAACACACATATACCAAATCTCTATTAGTAATACAAATAATAGTATAGTTTCGGCTTCAACACACAGATACCAAATCTCCATTAGTAATACAAATAATAGTATAGTTTCGGCTTCAACACACAGATACCAAATCTCTATTAGTAATACAAATAATAGTATAGTTTCGGCTTCAACAGACAGATACCAAATCTCCATTAGTAATACAAATAATAGTATAGTTTCGGCTTCAACACACAGATACCAAATCTCCATTAGTAATACAAATAATAGTATAGTTTCGGCTTCAACACACAGATACCAAATCTCCATTAGTAATACAAATAATAGTATAGTTTCGGCTTCAACACACATATACCAAATCTCCATTAGTAATACAAATAATAGTATAGTTTCGGCTTCAACAGACAGATACCAAATCTCCATTAGTAATACAAATAATAGTATAGTTTCGGCTTCAACAGACAGATACCAAATCTCCATTAGTAATACAAATAATAGTATAGTTTCGGCTTCAACACACATATACCAAATCTCTATTAGTAATACAAATAATAGTATAGTTTCGGCTTCAACACACAGATACCAAATCTCCATTAGTAATACAAATAATAGTATAGTTTCGGCTTCAACACACAGATACCAAATCTCTATTAGTAATACAAATAATAGTATAGTTTCGGCTTCAACAGACAGATACCAAATCTCCATTAGTAATACAAATAATAGTATAGTTTCGGCTTCAACACACAGATACCAAATCTCCATTAGTAATACAAATAATAGTATAGTTTCGGCTTCAACACACAGATACCAAATCTCCATTAGTAATACAAATAATAGTATAGTTTCGGCTTCAACACACATATACCAAATCTCCATTAGTAATACAAATAATAGTATAGTTTCGGCTTCAACAGACAGATACCAAATCTCTATTAGTAATACAAATAATAGTATAGTTTCGACTTCAACACACAGATACCAAATCTTAATTAGTAATACAAATAATAGTATAGTTTCGGCTTCAACACACAGATACCAAATCTCCATTAGTAATACAAATAATAGTATAGTTTCGGCTTCAACAGACAGATACCAAATCTCTATTAGTAATACAAATAATAGTATAGTTTCGGCTTCAACACACAGATACCAAATCTCTATTAGTAATACAAATAATAGTATAGTTTCGGCTTCAACACACAGATACCAAATCTCTATTAGTAATACAAATAATAGTATAGTTTCGGCTTCAACACACAGATACCAAATCTCTATTAGTAATACAAATAATAGTATAGTTTCGGCTTCAACACACAGATACCAAATCTCTATTAGTAATACAAATAATAGTATAGTTTCGGCTTCAACACACAGATACCAAATCTCCATTAGTAATACAAATAATAGTATAGTTTCGGCTTCAACACACAGATACCAAATCTCTATTAGTAATACAAATAATAGTATAGTTTCGGCTTCAACAGACAGATACCAAATCTCCATTAGTAATACAAATAATAGTATAGTTTCGGCTTCAACACACAGATACCAAATCTCTATTAGTAATACAAATAATAGTATAGTTTCGGCTTCAACAGACAGATACCAAATCTCTATTAGTAATACAAATAATAGTATAGTTTCGACTTCAACACACAGATACCAAATCTTAATTAGTAATACAAATAATAGTATAGTTTCGGCTTCAACACACAGATACCAAATCTCCATTAGTAATACAAATAATAGTATAGTTTCGGCTTCAACACACAGATACCAAATCTCTATTAGTAATACAAATAATAGTATAGTTTCGGCTTCAACAGACAGATACCAAATCTCCATTAGTAATACAAATAATAGTATAGTTTCGGCTTCAACACACAGATACCAAATCTCTATTAGTAATACAAATAATAGTATAGTTTCGGCTTCAACACACAGATACCAAATCTCCATTAGTAATACAAATAATAGTATAGTTTCGGCTTCAACAGACAGATACCAAATCTCCATTAGTAATACAAATAATAGTATAGTTTCGGCTTCAACAGACAGATACCAAATCTCTATTAGTAATACAAATAATAGTATAGTTTCGGCTTCAACACACAGATACCAAATCTCCATTAGTAATACAAATAATAGTATAGTTTCGGCTTCAACACACAGATACCAAATCTCTATTAGTAATACAAATAATAGTATAGTTTCGGCTTCAACACACAGATACCAAATCTCCATTAGTAATACAAATAATAGTATAGTTTCGGCTTCAACAGACAGATACCAAATCTCCATTAGTAATACAAATAATAGTATAGTTTCGGCTTCAACAGACAGATACCAAATCTCTATTAGTAATACAAATAATAGTATAGTTTCGGCTTCAACACACAGATACCAAATCTCCATTAGTAATACAAATAATAGTATAGTTTCGACTTCAACACACAGATACCAAATCTTAATTAGTAATACAAATAATAGTATAGTTTCGGCTTCAACACACAGATACCAAATCTCCATTAGTAATACAAATAATAGTATAGTTTCGACTTCAACAGACAGATACCAAATCTCTATTAGTAATACAAATAATAGTATAGTTTCGGCTTCAACAGACAGATACCAAATCTCTATTAGTAATACAAATAATAGTATAGTTTCGGCTTCAACAGACAGATACCAAATCTCTATTAGTAATACAAATAATAGTATAGTTTCGGCTTCAACAGACAGATACCAAATCTCTATTAGTAATACAAATAATAGTATAGTTTCGGCTTCAACAGACAGATACCAAATCTCTATTAGTAATACAAATAATAGTATAGTTTCGGCTTCAACACACAGATACCAAATCTCTATTAGTAATACAAATAATAGTATAGTTTCAGCTTCAACACACAGATACCAAATCTCTATTAGTAATACAAATAATAGTATAGTTTCGGCTTTAACACACAGATACCAAATCTCTATTTGTAATACAAATAATAGTATAGTTTCGGCTTCAACACACAGATACCAAATCTCTATTAGTAATACAAATAATAGTATAGTTTCGGCTTCAACACACAGATACCAAATGTCCATTAGTAATACAAATAATAGTATAGTTTCGGCTTTAACAGACAGATACCAAATCTCTATTAGTAATACAAATAATAGTATAGTTTCGACTTCAACAGACAGATACCAAATCTCCAATACTAATAGATATTACTAACCTCCGAGTGCCTACTATATATATAGTTCTGTATTAGTAAGTTCACATAGGAAAAGGGGTATAGAGTATTCTTACAAACCATAAAAAGGTTGATGTGCCGTAAATCATGCTGACCAATCCGAACGAAATGTCCAAACTCTCTCAAATAAACGTCCGTACGAGTTAATGTTTTCTGTATCTTAAGAACTGATCGATTCTTGGCAGAGTCGCAGAGATAACGAAATGGTCAGGGCAACGGACTGAATCAAAAGTTGATATCAATATTTGTAAGAAGGAAGCACATCACTGCGGATGCTTCCTCGGTTCCTTGGAGAATTCGCTTATGTTTTGCCGACATGACGTGGATGAACCACAGATGTCAATCCTCGTCCTAGGTAAGGTACATTAGTACGATATATAGGAAAATAAACTCGAATGGACAGTCCGACAAGATCCAAATCAAATCCGACAAGATAAGCAAAAATATATACATATATATATATATATATATATATATATATATATATATATATATATATTTCACCCTCTCTCTCTCTCTATATATATATATATATTGCTTTCTTTTCCCCTCACTGTATTGCCTTCCGTAATAAATCGTGTTATCTTCTCCTCTTATATATATATATATATATATATATAGTGTTATACTGAAATAAATTCCAGAAGGAAATCCGGGTATGAGAGCTCAATGCTATAAACAAAGCAAGAATAAAATAAAATAAAAGAACACGGAATCGCATAATCACCGGTGCAATAATTTATTTCGACCCTGTGATCTTATCAAGTATCAAAGCGAGGTGATTACATTTTTGAAAATGAAAAAGGAGAAATTCACACTCACCTTATCAATATACATATAGAGAGAGCGACATCATATTAATACATATCTAAAGAGACGGAGTAAATTAACTATTTAAGACGTAATTCGAGGTGGAGGAAGGTGACAACATATTTTATATATATTATATATATATATATATATATATATATATATATATATATAGAGAGAGAGAGAGAGAGAGAGAGGGGGAGAGAGAGAGGGAGATTGCACGATTTATAACAGAAGGCAATAAAGTGAGACGAAAAGAGAGCAATATATATATATATAGAGAGAGAGGGATAAATTGTAAGATTGATCACAGACGATATATAGGGAGTTGGGAAAGAAGGTGAACTATCCCATTATATATATATATATATATATATATATATATATATATATATATATATATATATATATATATATGTTTATTATCTATGTACGTATACGCTTCGTCCTTTTTAATAATCGGGACTCATCAGCATAGAGATATGACTATTCACTAGCGGTCATGCAATTCGATACCCCGGATTATGCGTATTTCGCAACTCAAATCTGACGCCGATTTTGAACAGCGAATAAACAGTGATAATTTTAACACTTTATCGTCGGCTTAACGTCTGAGAGCGTTCTACTTTTTTAATGGAAGGAACGATGCATTTTAAAGCTAGTGACGTCATGCTGTGTTAATACTACACTTACAGTGCTCTACTTTTTCAAGGAGCGACAAATAATAATAAATATTTGTTATTATTTATTATCTATGTACGTATACGTTTCGTCCTTTATAATCGGGGCTCATCAGCATAGAGATATGACTATTCACTACCGGTCATGCGATTCGAAACCCCGGATTCCGAGTATTTTGCAACTCAAATCCGACGCCTTAACCGCTCGGCCAATTTTAAAGCAGTTATTCATCTCATTGGATACATTATTTTTCCCTGCTACTACGACCCACTGCACACGCCCACACACCTCATTACACTGAGAATGTCGTAGGTGGCGGTTGAAAATACATGTGCTAAAATGATGTTTAAAAAAAACAGTTTCTATTCTTATGCGTCAACGAATAAGAAATAAATAAAACATTTATTAACATTCATACTTTTTCACATTAATTGTTCATACATACATTATATAAAACCTTTTACATGCATTTTAGATAGAACTAAAGATTTCTTCATAGTCAATCGGCCATTTTGAATCTATTACAAAATGGCCGATTGACTATGAAGAAATCCTTGTTCGTGCACGAAACAAGTGTCACGTTCATTAAGTTACTTTTTATTTCGGCATGAAAATATATGAATAAAAACTTGGTCATTAGAATTTAACATACACTTGTTCACTTTATATTTCGCTTTGTTGTTGAATGCTACGGTTCATCGCGCTTTTACAGCTGAATCTTGCTTCCCCTAAGAATTCTGGGGATAGAACTGAACCTCAGAACTATCGCCCAATCAGTCTACTCACGATCGTTGCTTAACTCTTTGAATCCTTAATCAATCTAGCGATAGGCCGGCACTTAGTTAATGCTAAACTTCTTTCTGACCGCCAGTATGGATTTAGACAAGCACGGTCAACTGTGGACATCCTACTGGTCATCTCCGAGCGCATGTATCATACACTAGACAAGGCAGGTGAAGCTAGGGAAGTAGTGCTTGATATATCTAAGACCTTTGATAAGGTCTGGCATAAATGACTTCTCCTAAAAATACGCTCATATGGTATTACTGGGCAAATATTCAATATAATGAAATGCTTCCTGACAAAAAGAAAGATCCAGGTTATTATCGATGGCCGTTCATCCTAGCAACATGACATATATGCTGGTGTACCCCAGGGCTCCATCCTTGGTCCTTTATTGTTCCTGATTTTCATGAACGACCTCCTTGATGACATCGTGTCAGAGATGAGAAAGGACCAAAAAGAATTCAAATATGATCTAAGGTTGAGATCGGATTCTTACTCTGCCTGATGAGATCTCAGTTTATAATAGCTTTTGATCGATAACATCGACATGCCAGTGTCGCAGATTTTGTACATGTCTGTGTAAATAAAAATAATCATATATAAAAGCTGTATTTGATATTGAGCAATTTTTATAAACCCGGTTGAAATTCTTTGGATTACTACCCTGTGGATGTTTTACCTGGATTATATATATAATAGAACACGATCATATATATATATACATATATATATATATATATATATATATAATAGAGCACGATCATGCTTTCAAATTTGAATAGGCCCAGCCCAAATCACGAAACACATTCATAACAAAGCTCGGCGAAGACTACTAGAAACCGCACTAATCACAGCCTCCAACACCATCAGACAACGAAATGGCTTCTACAATCTATTCCCTTTAATAAGCAAAAGTATCCTGACCGAACAAAAACTGAACCTAGATCATGGCTAAACCTTCCTCTCTGCGCTCTCAATTGTACTTATACACAAGTCCCCGCATACACACTCACGCACACACACCCACACACACACACACATTTTCATTCACCACGAATCAAAACCACTTAACCTCGAATAACAAGCCTCACCTGTGAACACAATCCAGATACCCTCACAAATATTCAGATATTTAAACCCCTTTTGCCCTCAATTTAATTTCAAACCATAAACACTGTCTGCACAAAACTACATTTCACCTATTTCTCGCCAAAATGAATATCACTTTTCTCCTTCTCGTTCCTTTTTCTTTTTCCTCCCCTTCATTGTCATTTCACTCCCTGCCACCGACTTCTCTGAGTCCGGACCTTGGTCCTGCCCTCCCAGTAGTGGCTACTACTTCTTCTCATTAACCCATCATGTCAACCCAATATTTCTATGTACTTGCATGACATTTTTCTTAAAATTATCATCCTGAGAAAGTCTTACAAATAAAGACGAAACGTTGATGAATACATAAAAAGAAACATGTTTTTGTTTTTTCCTTTTTCATTTCCCATATATATATATATATATATATATATATATATATATATATATATATAGGTGTGAACACAAAAGTTATAACACACAGATGTTCACAAGAAAAGAGAAATGAAGAAGCTGCTTATGGATTAATAACGACCATCCCGTCATATCCTTTTTAAAAATGATGAAGAAAGAGAAGGAGCGGCTTGCGTCCCCTAAACACGAGCTGAGGGAGGAACGCTTTTTCGAGTAGGAGAATAGGGGAGTGGGGGCAATACGTCCCCTGAATAACCTCGGTTTTCCTTTCCGTGCGACAACTAGATCATATCAAAATGGAGGCTTTCCCGCTCCAGTCTGGGCGTCGGAAAAATCCCCAGTTCCCCCTGTTCGCTCCCGGTTCCATCTCCCGCCAAAACGCACCGACTAAGCCATCCAGAATATTACACAAAGGACTAAAATCCAGTCCTTTTTTATGAGTAGGGGAGATGGGAAAAGAGGTTTGTGAGGCAGAGAGAGAGAGAGAGAGAGAGAGAAAGAGAGAGAGAGATAGGGGGGAGAGAGAAAGAGAGAGTGAATTGTCCATAGACTGGGCAAAGCTTCCATTTTGTATAGTTAAGCTCCCATTAAGGGTCTTAATGAGATTGGAACTTCTTGAAATTCAAAAATTATTTTGTATAATTTTGTTCTTCACGTCGCATTGAAATTAGCGTTCAAAATATCAATCGACCCTTGGGAACGCCTTCATAAATACAAAAATAATTTAAAATATAAGCATTAATACATACAAATTTTATAATATATACCCTAGCAGGAAGACCCGATATTGCTCGGGATTGGATGTACTTTATACTCTGCTCGTAATTTTGTAACTTTCTTTGTTTTTACTGCCCTCCCCCTTCTTTCGCTTTGCAGCGAAACATCGTCGAAAGAATAAAAATCTTGAAAACGCTTCGAATTAATGACTTATACATATAGTTTAAATTTAAGTCAAATCACATATAGGTATTTGAAGTTTTGAGGCGGTCATTTAGAGGTGGGGGCACCTAGTCATTCGGCACACAGATGGTAACGTAGAGATTAGAGACCATTTACATTGTCTTCTCCGGTTAGGAAGGCATTTAGAGATTCTGTGCCACTTCCATTGTCTTCCCCGCAAAATTTTATACATATGATTTAAATTTCATCAAAATAGGATATATTTGTAGTTTGTAAGGGGGTTCGACCCCCATAGTTTACTTTGGGTTAGGAAGGCATTTAGAGATTCTGTGCCACTTCCATTGTCTTCCCCGCAAAATTTTATACATATGATTTAAATTTAATCAAAATAGGATATATTTGTAGTTTTTAAGGAGGTTCGACCCCCATAGTTTACTTTGGGTTAGGAAGGCATTTAGAGATTCTGTGCCACTTCCATTGTCTTCCCCGCAAAATTTTATATATATGATTTAAATTTCATCAAAATAGGATATATTTGTAGTTTTTAAGGAGGTTCGACCCCCATAGTTTACTTTGGGTTAGGAAGGCATTTAGAGATTCTGTGCCACTTCCATTGTCTTCCCCGCAAAATTTTATATATATGATTTAAATTTCATCAAAATAGGATATATTTGTAGTTTTTAAGGAGGTTCGACCCCCATAGTTTACTTTGGGTTAGGAAGGCATTTAGAGATTCTGTGCCACTTCCATTGTCTTCCCCGCAAAATTTTATACATATGATTTAAATTTAATCAAAATAGGATATATTTGTAGTTTTTAAGGAGGTTCGACCCCCATAGTTTACTTTGGGTTAGGAAGGCATTTAGAGATTCTGTGCCACTTCCATTGTCTTCCCCGCAAAATTTTATATATATGATTTAAATTTCATCAAAATAGGATATATTTGTAGTTTTTAAGGAGGTTCGACCCCCATAGTTTACTTTGGGTTAGGAAGGCATTTAGAGATTCTGTGCCACTTCCATTGTCTTCCCCGCAAAATTTTATATATATGATTTAAATTTCATCAAAATAGGATATATTTGTAGTTTTTAAGGAGGTTCGACCCCCATAGTTTACTTTGGGTTAGGAAGGCATTTAGAGATTCTGTGCCACTTCCATTGTCTTCCCCGCAAAATTTTATACATATGATTTAAATTTAATCAAAATAGGATATATTTGTAGTTTTTAAGGAGGTTCGACCCCCATAGTTTACTTTGGGTTAGGAAGGCATTTAGAGATTCTGTGCCACTTCCATTGTCTTCCCCGCAAAATTTTATATATATGATTTAAATTTCATCAAAATAGGATATATTTGTAGTTTTTAAGGAGGTTCGACCCCCATAGTTTACTTTGGGTTAGGAAGGCATTTAGAGATTCTGTGCCACTTCCATTGTCTTCCCCGCAAAATTTTATACATATGATTTAAATTTAATCAAAATAGGATATATTTGTAGTTTTTAAGGAGGTTCGACCCCCATAGTTTACTTTGGGTTAGGAAGGCATTTAGAGATTCTGTGCCACTTCCATTGTCTTCCCCGCAAAATTTTATACATATGATTTAAATTTCATCAAAATAGGATATATTTGTAGTTTTTAAGGAGGTTCGACCCCCATAGTTTACTTTAGGTTAAGAAGGCATTTAGAGATTCTGTGCCACTTCCATTGTCTTCCCCGCAAAATTTTATACATATGATTGAAATTTCATCAAAATAGGATATATTTGTAGTTTGTAAGGGGGTTCGACCCCCATAGTTTACTTTGGGTTAGGAAGGCATTTAGAGATTCTGTGCCACTTCCATTGTCTTCCCCGCAAAATTTTATACATATGATTTAAATTTAATCAAAATAGGATATATTTGTAGTTTTTAAGGAGGTTCGACCCCCATAGTTTACTTTGGGTTAGGAAGGCATTTAGAGATTCTGTGCCACTTCCATTGTCTTCCCCGCAAAATTTTATACATATGATTTAAATTTCATCAAAATAGGATATATTTGTAGTTTTTAAGGAGGTTCGACCCCCATAGTTTACTTTAGGTTAAGAAGGCATTTAGAGATTCTGTGCCACTTCCATTGTCTTCCCCGCAAAATTTTATACATATGATTGAAATTTCATCAAAATAGGATATATTTGTAGTTTGTAAGGGGGTTCGACCCCCATAGTTTACTTTGGGTTAGGAAGGCATTTAGAGATTCTGTGCCACTTCCATTGTCTTCCCCGCAAAATTTTATACATATGATTTAAATTTAATCAAAATAGGATATATTTGTAGTTTTTAAGGAGGTTCGACCCCCATAGTTTACTTTGGGTTAGGAAGGCATTTAGAGATTCTGTGCCACTTCCATTGTCTTCCCCGCAAAATTTTATATATATGATTTAAATTTCATCAAAATAGGATATATTTGTAGTTTTTAAGGAGGTTCGACCCCCATAGTTTACTTTGGGTTAGGAAGGCATTTAGAGATTCTGTGCCACTTCCATTGTCTTCCCCGCAAAATTTTATACATATGATTTAAATTTAATCAAAATAGGATATATTTGTAGTTTTTAAGGAGGTTCGACCCCCATAGTTTACTTTGGGTTAGGAAGGCATTTAGAGATTCTGTGCCACTTCCATTGTCTTCCCCGCAAAATTTTATACATATGATTTAAATTTCATCAAAATAGGATATATTTGTAGTTTTTAAGGAGGTTCGACCCCCATAGTTTACTTTAGGTTAAGAAGGCATTTAGAGATTCTGTGCCACTTCCATTGTCTTCCCCGCAAAATCTTATATATATTATTTAAATTTCATCAAAATAGGATATATTTGTAGTTTTTAAGGAGGTTCGACCCCCATAGTTTACTTTGGGTTAGGAAGGCATTTAGAGATTCTGTGCCACTTCCATTGTCTTCCTCCGCAAAATTTTATACATATGATTCAAATTCCATCAACATAGGATATATTTGTAGTCTTTAAGGGGGTTCGACCCCCATAGTTTACTTTGGGTTAGGAAGGCATTTAGAGATTCTGTGCCACTTCCATTGTCTTCCCCGCAAAATTTTATACATATGATTTAAATTTCATCAAAATAGGATATATTTGTAGTTTTTAAGGAGGTTCGACCCCCATAGTTTACTTTAGGTTAAGAAGGCATTTAGAGATTCTGTGCCACTTCCATTGTCTTCCCCGCAAAATCTTATATATATTATTTAAATTTCATCAAAATAGGATATATTTGTAGTTTTTAAGGAGGTTCGACCCCCATAGTTTACTTTGGGTTAGGAAGGCATTTAGAGATTCTGTGCCACTTCCATTGTCTTCCCCGCAAAATTTTATACATATGATTTAAATTTCATCAAAATAAGATATATTTGTAGTTTTTAAGGAGGTTCGACCCCCATAGTTTACTTTAGGTTAAGAAGGCATTTAGAGATTCTGTGCCACTTCCATTGTCTTCCCCGCAAAATCTTATATATATTATTTAAATTTCATCAAAATAGGATATATTTGTAGTTTTTAAGGAGGTTCGACCCCCATAGTTTACTTTGGGTTAGGAAGGCATTTAGAGATTCTGTGCCACTTCCATTGTCTTCCTCCGCAAAATTTTATACATATGATTCAAATTCCATCAACATAGGATATATTTGTAGTCTTTAAGGGGGTTCGACCCCCATAGTTTACTTTGGGTTAGGAAGGCATTTAGAGATTCTGTGCCACTTCCATTGTCTTCCTCCGCAAAATTTTATACATATGATTTAAATTTCATCAAAATAGGATATATTTGTAGTTTTTAAGGAGGTTCGACCCCCATAGTTTACTTTGGGTTAGGAAGGCATTTAGAGATTCTGTGCCACTTCCATTGTCTTCCTCCGCAAAATTTTATACATATGATTCAAATTCCATCAACATAGGATATATTTGTAGTCTTTAAGGGGGTTCGACCCCCATAGTTTACTTTGGGTTAGGAAGGCATTTAGAGATTCTGTGCCACTTCCATTGTCTTCCCCGCAAAAGTTTATACATATGATTTAAATTTCATCAAAATAGGATATATTTGTAGTTTTTAAGGAGGTTCGACCCTCATAGTTTACTTTGGGTTAGGAAGGCATTTAGAGATTCTGTGCCACTTCCATTGTCTTCCTCCGCAAAATTTTATACATATGATTCAAATTCCATCAACATAGGATATATTTGTAGTCTTTAAGGGGGTTCGACCCCCATAGTTTACTTTGGGTTAGGAAGGCATTTAGAGATTCTGTGCCACTTCCATTGTCTTCCTCCGCAAAATTTTATACATATGATTTAAATTTCATCAAAATAGGATATATTTGTAGTTTTTAAGGAGGTTCGACCCTCATAGTTTACTTTGGGTTAGGAAGGCATTTAGAGATTCTGTGCCACTTCCATTGTCTTCCCCGCAAAATGTTATACATATGATTTAAATTTCATCAAAATAGGATATATTTGTAGTTTTTAAGGAGGTTCGACTCCCATAGTTTACTTTGGGTTAGGAAGACATTTTGAGATTCTGTGCCACTTCCATTGTCTTCCCCGCAAAATTTTATACATATGATTGAAATTTCATCAAAATAGGATATATTTGTAGTTTTTAAGGAGGTTCGACTCCCATAGTTTACTTTGGGTTAGGAAGACATTTTGAGATTCTGTGCCACTTCCATTGTCTTCCCCGCAAAATTTTATACATATGATTTAAATTTCATCGAAATAGAATATATTTGTAGTCTTTAAGGGGGTTCGACCCCTATAGTTTACTTTGGGTTAGGAAGGCATTTAGAGATTCTGTGCCACTTCCATTGTCTTCCCCGCAAAATGTTATACATATGATTTAAATTTCATCAAAATAGGATATATTTGTAGTTTTTAAGGAGGTTCGACCCCCATAGTTTACTTTGGGTTAGGAAGGCATTTAGAGATTCTGTGCCACTTCCATTGTCTTCCCCGCAAAATTTTATACATATGATTGAAATTTCATCAAAATAGGATATATTTGTAGTTTTTAAGGAGGTTCGACCCCCATAGTTTACTTTGGGTTAGGAAGGCATTTAGAGATTCTGTGCCACTTCCATTGTCTTCCCCGCAAAATTTTATACATATGATTGAAATTTCATCAAAATAGGATATATTTGTAGTTTTTAAGGAGGTTCGACCCCCATAGTTTACTTTGGGTTAGGAAGGCATTTAGAGATTCTGTGCCACTTCCATTGTCTTCCCCGCAACATTTTATACATATGATTTAAATTCCATCAAAAAAGGATATATTTGTAGTTTTTAAGGAGGTTCGACCCCCATAGTTTACTTTGGGTTAGGAAGGCATTTAGAGATTCTGTGCCACTTCCATTGTCTTCCCCGCAACATTTTATACATATGATTTAAATTCCATCAAAATAGGATATATTTGTAGTTTTTAAGGAGGTTCGACCCCCATAGTTTACTTTGGGTTAGGAAGGCATTTAGAGATTCTGTGCCACTTCCATTGTCTTCCCCGCAACATTTTATACATATGATTTAAATTCCATCAAAAAAGGATATATTTGAAGTTTTTAAGGAGGTTCGACCCCCATAGTTTACTTTGGGTTAGGAAGGCATTTAGAGATTCTGTGCCACTTCCATTGCCTTCCCCGCAACATTTTATACATATGATTTAAATTCCATCAAAAAAGGATATATTTGTAGTTTTTAAGGAGGTTCGACCCCCATAGTTTACTTTGGGTTAGGAAGGCATTTAGAGATTCTGTGCCACTTCCATTGTCTTCCCCGCAACATTTTATACATATGATTTAAATTCCATCAAAATAGGATATATTTGTAGTTTTTAAGGAGGTTCGACCCCCATAGTTTACTTTGGGTTAGGAAGGCATTTAGAGATTCTGTGCCACTTCCATTGTCTTCCCCGCAACATTTTATACATATGATTTAAATTCCATCAAAAAAGGATATATTTGAAGTTTTTAAGGAGGTTCGACCCCCATAGTTTACTTTGGGTTAGGAAGGCATTTAGAGATTCTGTGCCACTTCCATTGTCTTCCCCGCAACATTTTATACATATGATTTAAATTCCATCAAAATAGGATATATTTGTAGTTTTTAAGGAGGTTCGACCCCCATAGTTTACTTTGGGTTAGGAAGGCATTTAGAGATTCTGTGCCACTTCCATTGTCTTCCCCGCAACATTTTATACATATGATTTAAATTTCATCAAAATAGGATATATTTGTAGTTTTTAAGGAGGTTCGACCCCCATAGTTTACTTTGGGTTAGGAAGGCATTTAGAGATTCTGTGCCACTTCCATTGTCTTCCCCGCAACATTTTATACATATGATTTAAATTTCATCAAAATAGGATATATTTGTAGTTTTTAAGGAGGTTCGACCCCCATAGTTTACTTTGGGTTAGGAAGGCATTTAGAGATTCTGTGCCACTTCCATTGCCTTCCCCGCAACATTTTATACATATGATTTAAATTCCATCAAAAAAGGATATATTTGTAGTTTTTAAGGAGGTTCGACCCCCATAGTTTACTTTGGGTTAGGAAGGCATTTAGAGATTCTGTGCCACTTCCATTGTCTTCCCCGCAACATTTTATACATATGATTTAAATTCCATCAAAATAGGATATATTTGTAGTTTTTAAGGAGGTTCGACCCCCATAGTTTACTTTGGGTTAGGAAGGCATTTAGAGATTCTGTGCCACTTCCATTGTCTTCCCCGCAACATTTTATACATATGATTTAAATTCCATCAAAATAGGATATATTTGTAGTTTTTAAGGAGGTTCGACCCCCATAGTTTACTTTGGGTTAGGAAGGCATTTAGAGATTCTGTGCCACTTCCATTGCCTTCCCCGCAACATTTTATACATATGATTTAAATTCCATCAAAAAAGGATATATTTGTAGTTTTTAAGGAGGTTCGACCCCCATAGTTTACTTTGGGTTAGGAAGGCATTTAGAGATTCTGTGCCACTTCCATTGTCTTCCCCGCAACATTTTATACATATGATTTAAATTTCATCAAAATAGGATATATTTGTAGTTTTTAAGGAGGTTCGACCCCCATAGTTTACTTTGGGTTAGGAAGGCATTTAGAGATTCTGTGCCACTTCCATTGCCTTCCCCGCAACATTTTATACATATGATTTAAATTCCATCAAAAAAGGATATATTTGTAGTTTTTAAGGAGGTTCGACCCCCATAGTTTACTTTGGGTTAGGAAGGCATTTAGAGATTATGTGCCACTTCCATTGTCTTCCCCGCAACATTTTATACATATGATTTAAATTCCATCAAAATAGGATATATTTGTAGTTTTTAAGGAGGTTCGACCCCCATAGTTTACTTTGGGTTAGGAAGGCATTTAGAGATTCTGTGCCACTTCCATTGTCTTCCCCGCAACATTTTATACATATGATTTAAATTCCATCAAAATAGGATATATTTGTAGTTTTTAAGGAGGTTCGACCCCCATAGTTTACTTTGGGTTAGGAAGGCATTTAGAGATTCTGTGCCACTTCCATTGCCTTCCCCGCAACATTTTATACATATGATTTAAATTCCATCAAAAAAGGATATATTTGTAGTTTTTAAGGAGGTTCGACCCCCATAGTTTACTTTGGGTTAGGAAGGCATTTAGAGATTCTGTGCCACTTCCATTGTCTTCCCCGCAACATTTTATACATATGATTTAAATTCCATCAAAATAGGATATATTTGTAGTTTTTAAGGAGGTTCGACCCCCATAGTTTACTTTGGGTTAGGAAGGCATTTAGAGATTCTGTGCCACTTCCATTGTCTTCCCCGCAACATTTTATACATATGATTTAAATTTCATCAAAAAAGGATATATTTGTAGTTTTTAAGGAGGTTCGACCCCCATAGTTTACTTTGGGTTAGGAAGGCATTTAGAGATTCTGTGCCACTTCCATTGTCTTCCCCGCAACATTTTATACATATGATTTAAATTTCATCAAAATAGGATATATTTGTAGTTTTTAAGGAGGTTCGACCCCCATAGTTTACTTTGGGTTAGGAAGGCATTTAGAGATTCTGTGCCACTTCCATTGCCTTCCCCGCAACATTTTATACATATGATTTAAATTCCATCAAAAAAGGATATATTTGTAGTTTTTAAGGAGGTTCGACCCCCATAGTTTACTTTGGGTTAGGAAGGCATTTAGAGATTCTGTGCCACTTCCATTGTCTTCCCCGCAACATTTTATACATATGATTTAAATTCCATCAAAATAGGATATATTTGTAGTTTTAAAGGAGGTTCGACCCCCATAGTTTACTTTGGGTTAGGAAGGCATTTAGAGATTCTGTGCCACTTCCATTGTCTTCCCCGCAAAATTTTATATATATGATTTAAATTTCATCAAAATAGGATATATTTGTAGTTTTTAAGGAGGTTCGACCCCCATAGTTTACTTTGGGTTAGGAAGGCATTTAGAGATTCTGTGCCACTTCCATTGTCTCCCCCGCAAAATTTTATACATATGATTTAAATTTCATCAAAATAGGATATATTTGTAGTTTTTAAGGAGGTTCGACCCCCATAGTTTACTTTGGGTTAGGAAGGCATTTAGAGATTCTGTGCCACTTCCATTGTCTTCCCCGCAAAATTTTATACATATGATTTAAATTTCATCAAAATAGGATATATTTGTAGTTTTTAAGGAGGTTCGACCCCCATAGTTTACTTTGGGTTAGGAAGGCATTTAGAGATTCTGTGCCACTTCCATTGTCTTCCCCGCAAAATTTTATACATATGATTTAAATTTCATCAAAATAGGATATATTTGTAGTTTTTAAGGAGGTTCGACCCCCATAGTTTACTTTGGGTTAGGAAGGCATTTAGAGATTCTGTGCCACTTCCATTGTCTCCCCCGCAAAATTTTATACATATGATTTAAATTTCATCAAAATAGGATATATTTGTAGTTTTTAAGGAAATTCGACCCCCATAGTTTACTTTGGGTTAGGAAGGCATTTAGAGATTCTGTGCCACTTCCATTGTCTTCCCCGCAAAATTTTATATATATGATTTAAATTTCATCAAAATAGGATATATTTGTAGTTTTTAAGGAGGTTCGACCCCCATAGTTTACTTTGGGTTAGGAAGGCATTTAGAGATTCTGTGCCACTTCCATTGTCTTCCCCGCAAAATTTTATATATATGATTTAAATTTCATCAAAATAGGATATATTTGTAGTTTTTAAGGAGGTTCGACCCCCATAGTTTACTTTGGGTTAGGAAGGCATTTAGAGATTCTGTGCCACTTCCATTGTCTCCCCCGCAAAATTTTATACATATGATTTAAATTTCATCAAAATAGGATATATTTGTAGTTTTTAAGGAGGTTCGACCCCCATAGTTTACTTTGGGTTAGGAAGGCATTTAGAGATTCTGTGCCACTTCCATTGTCTCCCCCGCAAAATTTTATACATATGATTTAAATTTCATCAAAATAGGATATATTTGTAGTTTTTAAGGAGGTTCGACCCCCATAGTTTACTTTGGGTTAGGAAGGCATTTAGAGATTCTGTGCCACTTCCATTGTCTTCCCCGCAAAATTTTATACATATGATTTAAATTTCATCAAAATAGGATATATTTGTAGTTTTTAAGGAGGTTCGACCCCCATAGTTTACTTTGGGTTAGGAAGTCATTTAGAGATTATGTGCCACTTCCATTGTCTTTCCCGCAAAATTTTATACATATGATTTAAATTTCATCAAAAAAGGATATATTTGTAGTTTTTAAGGAGGTTCGACCCCCATAGTTTACTTTGGGTTAGGAAGGCATTTAGAGATTATGTGCCACTTCCATTGTCTTCCCCGCAAAATTTTATATATATTATTTAAATTTCATCAAAATAGGATATATTTGTAGTTTTTAAGGAGGTTCGACCCCCATAGTTTACTTTGGGTTAGGAAGGCATTTAGAGATTCTGTGCCACTTCCATTGTCTTCCCCGCAAAAGTTTATATATATGATTGAAATTTCATCAAAATAAGATATATTTGTAGTTTTTAAGGAGGTTCGATCCCCATAGTTTACTTTGGGTTAGGAAGGCATTTAGAGATTCTGTGCCACTTCCATTGTCTTCCCCGCAAAATTTTATACATATGATTTAAATTTCATCAAAATAGGATATATTTGTAGTTTTTAAGGAGGTTCGACCCCCATAGTTTACTTTGGGTTAGGAAGGAATTTAGAGATTATGTGCCACTTCCATTGTCTTCCCCGCAAAATTTTATACATATGATTTAAATCTCATCAAAATAGAATATATTTGTAGTTTTTAAGGAGGTTCGACCCCCATAGTTTACTTTGGGTTAGGAAGGCATTTACAGATTCTGTGCCACTTCCATTGTCTTCCCCGCAACATTTTATACATATGATTTAAATTTAATCAAAATAAGATATATTTGTAGTTTTTAAGGAGGTTCGACCCCCATAGTTTACTTTGGGTTAGGAAGGCATTTAGAGATTCTGTGCCACTTCCATTGTCTTCCCCGCAAAATTTTATACATATGATTTAAATTTCATCAAAATAAGATATATTTGTAGTTTTTAAGGAGGTTCGACCCCCATAGTTTACTTTGGGTTAGGAAGGCATTTACAGATTCTGTGCCACTTCCATTGTCTTCCCCGCAACATTTTATACATATGATTTAAATTTAATCAAAATAAGATATATTTGTAGTTTTTAAGGAGGTTCGACCCCCATAGTTTACTTTGGGTTAGGAAGGCATTTAGAGATTCTGTGCCACTTCCATTGTCTTCCCCGCAAAATTTTATACATATGATTTAAATTTCATCAAAATAAGATATATTTGTAGTTTTTAAGGAGGTTCGACCCCCATAGTTTACTTTGGGTTAGGAAGGCATTTAGAGATTCTGTGCCACTTCCATTGTCTTCCCCGCAAAAGTTTATATATATGATTGAAATTTCATCAAAATAGGATATATTTGTAGTTTTTAAGGAGGTTCGATCCCCATAGTTTACTTTGGGTTAGGTAGGCATTTAGAGATTCTGTGCCACTTCCATTGTCTTCCCCGCAAAAGTTTATATATATGATTGAAATTTCATCAAAATAGGATATATTTGTAGTTTTTAAGGAGGTTCGACCTCCATAGTTTACTTTGGGTTAGGAAGGCATTTAGAGATTCTGTGCCACTTCCATTGTCTTCCCCGCAAAAGTTTATATATATGATTGAAATTTCATCAAAATACGATATATTTGTAGTTTTTAAGGAGGTTCGATCCCCATAGTTTACTTTGGGTTAGGTAGGCATTTAGAGATTTTGTGCCACTTCCATTGTCTTCCTCGCAAAATTTTATACATATGATTGAAATTTCATCAAAATAGAATATATTTGTAGTTTTTAAGGAGGTTCGACCCCCATAGTTTACTTTGGGTTAGGAAGGCATTTAGAGATTCTGTGCCACTTCCATTGTCTTCCCCGCAAAATTTTATATATATGATTTAAATTTCATCAAAATAGGATATATTTGTAGTTTTTAAGGAGGTTCGACCCCCATAGTTTACTTTGGGTTAGGAAGGCATTTAGAGATTCTGTGCCACTTCAATTGTCTTCCCCGCAAAAGTTTATATATATGATTGAAATTTCATCAAAATACGATATATTTGTAGTTTTTAAGGAGGTTCGATCCCCATAGTTTACTTTGGGTTAGGTAGGCATTTAGAGATTTTGTGCCACTTCCATTGTCTTCCTCGCAAAATTTTATACATATGATTGAAATTTCATCAAAATAGAATATATTTGTAGTTTTTAAGGAGGTTCGACCCCCATAGTTTACTTTGGGTTAGGAAGGCATTTAGAGATTCTGTGCCACTTCCATTGTCTTCCCCGCAAAATGTTATATATATGATTTAAATTTCATCAAAATAGGATATATTTGTAGTTTTTAAGGAGGTTCGACCCCCATAGTTTACTTTGGGTTAGGAAGGCATTTAGAGATTCTGTGCCACTTCCATTGTCTCCCCCGCAAAATTTTATATATATGATTTAAATTTCATCAAAATAGGATATATTTGTAGTTTTTAAGGAGGTTCGACCCCCATAGTTTACTTTGGGTTAGGAAGGCATTTAGAGATTCTGTGCCACTTCCATTGTCTCCCCCGCAAAATTTTATATATATGATTTAAATTTCATCAAAATAGGATATATTTGTAGTTTTTAAGGAGGTTCGACCCCCATAGTTTACTTTGGGTTAGGAAGGCATTTAGAGATTCTGTGCCACTTCCATTGTCTTCCCCGCAAAATTTTATATATATGATTTAAATTTCATCAAAATAGGATATATTTGTAGTTTTTAAGGAGGTTCGACCCCCATAGTTTACTTTGGGTTAGGAAGGCATTTAGAGATTCTGTGCCACTTCCATTGTCTCCCCCGCAAAATTTTATATATATGATTTAAATTTCATCAAAATAGGATATATTTGTAGTTTTTAAGGAGGTTCGACCCCCATAGTTTACTTTGGGTTAGGAAGGCATTTAGAGATTATGTGCCACTTCCATTGTCTCCCCCGCAAAATTTTATATATATGATTTAAATTTCATCAAAATAGGATATATTTGTAGTTTTTAAGGAGGTTCGACCCCCATAGTTTACTTTGGGTTAGGAAGGCATTTAGAGATTCTGTGCCACTTCCATTGTCTCCCCCGCAAAATTTTATACATATGATTTAAATTTCATCAAAATAGGATATATTTGTAGTTTTTAAGGAGGTTCGACCCCCATAGTTTACTTTGGGTTAGGAAGGCATTTAGAGATTCTGTGCCACTTCCATTGTCTTCCCCGCAAAATTTTATATATATGATTTAAATTTCATCAAAATAGGATATATTTGTAGTTTTTAAGGAGGTTCGACCCCCATAGTTTACTTTGGGTTAGGAAGGCATTTAGAGATTCTGTGCCACTTCCATTGTCTTCCCCGCAAAATTTTATATATATGATTTAAATTTCATCAAAATAGGATATATTTGTAGTTTTTAAGGAGGTTCGACCCCCATAGTTTACTTTGGGTTAGGAAGGCATTTAGAGATTCTGTGCCACTTCCATTGTCTCCCCCGCAAAATTTTATATATATGATTTAAATTTCATCAAAATAGGATATATTTGTAGTTTTTAAGGAGGTTCGACCCCCATAGTTTACTTTGGGTTAGGAAGGCATTTAGAGATTATGTGCCACTTCCATTGTCTCCCCCGCAAAATTTTATATATATGATTTAAATTTCATCAAAATAGGATATATTTGTAGTTTTTAAGGAGGTTCGACCCCCATAGTTTACTTTGGGTTAGGAAGGCATTTAGAGATTCTGTGCCACTTCCATTGTCTTCCCCGCAAAATTTTATATATATGATTTAAATTTCATCAAAATAGGATATATTTGTAGTTTTTAAGGAGGTTCGACCCCCATAGTTTACTTTGGGTTAGGAAGGCATTTAGAGATTCTGTGCCACTTCCATTGTCTCCCCCGCAAAATTTTATATATATGATTTAAATTTCATCAAAATAGGATATATTTGTAGTTTTTAAGGAGGTTCGACCCCCATAGTTTACTTTGGGTTAGGAAGGCATTTAGAGATTATGTGCCACTTCCATTGTCTCCCCCGCAAAATTTTATATATATGATTTAAATTTCATCAAAATAGGATATATTTGTAGTTTTTAAGGAGGTTCGACCCCCATAGTTTACTTTGGGTTAGGAAGGCATTTAGAGATTATGTGCCACTTCCATTGTCTCCCCCGCAAAATTTTATATATATGATTTAAATTTCATCAAAATAGGATATATTTGTAGTTTTTAAGGAGGTTCGACCCCCATAGTTTACTTTGGGTTAGGAAGGCATTTAGAGATTCTGTGCCACTTCCATTGTCTCCCCCGCAAAATTTTATACATATGATTTAAATTTAATCAAAATAGGATATATTTGTAGTTTGTAAGGATGTTCGACCCCCATAGTTTACTTTGGGTTAGGAAGGCATTTAGAGATTCTGTGCCACTTCCATTGTCTTCCCCGCAACATTTTATACATATGATTTAAATTCCATCAAAATAGGATATATTTGTAGTTTTTAAGGAGGTTCGACCCCCATAGTTTACTTTGGGTTAGGAAGGCATTTAGAGATTCTGTGCCACTTCCATTGTCTTCCCCGCCAAATTTTATACATATGATTTAAATTTCATCAAAATAGGATATATTTGTAGTTTTTAAGGAGGTTCGACCCCCATAGTTTACTTTGGGTTAGGAAGGCATTTAGAGATTCTGTGCCACTTCCATTGTCTTCCCCGCCAAATTTTATACATATGATTTAAATTTCATCAAAATAGGATATATTTGTAGTTTTTAAGGAGGTTCGACCCCCATAGTTTACTTTGGGTTAGGAAGGCATTTAGAGATTCTGTGCCACTTCCATTGTCTCCCCCGCAAAATTTTATACATATGATTTAAATTTCATCAAAATAGGATATATTTGTAGTTTTTAAGGAGGTTCGACCCCCATAGTTTACTTTGGGTTAGGAAGGCATTTAGAGATTCTGTGCCACTTCCATTGTCTCCCCCGCAAAATTTTATACATATGATTTAAATTTCATCAAAATAGGATATATTTGTAGTTTTTAAGGAGGTTCGACCCCCATAGTTTACTTTGGGTTAGGAAGGCATTTAGAGATTCTGTGCCACTTCCATTGTCTCCCCCGCAAAATTTTATATATATGATTTAAATTTCATCAAAATAGGATATATTTGTAGTTTTTAAGGAGGTTCGACCCCCATAGTTTACTTTGGGTTAGGAAGGCATTTAGAGATTCTGTGCCACTTCCATTGTCTCCCCCGCAAAATTTTATATATATGATTTAAATTTCATCAAAATAGGATATATTTGTAGTTTTTAAGGAGGTTCGACCCCCATAGTTTACTTTGGGTTAGGAAGGCATTTAGAGATTCTGTGCCACTTCCATTGTCTCCCCCGCAAAATTTTATATATATGATTTAAATTTCATCAAAATAGGATATATTTGTAGTTTTTAAGGAGGTTCGACCCCCATAGTTTACTTTGGGTTAGGAAGGCATTTAGAGATTCTGTGCCACTTCCATTGTCTCCCCCGCAAAATTTTATATATATGATTTAAATTTCATCAAAATAGGATATATTTGTAGTTTTTAAGGAGGTTCGACCCCCATAGTTTACTTTGGGTTAGGAAGGCATTTAGAGATTATGTGCCACTTCCACTGTCTTCCCCGCAAAATTTTATATATATGATTTAAATTTCATCAAAATAGGATATATTTACAGTTTTTAAGGTGGTTCGACCCCCATAGTTTACTTTGGGTTAGGAAGGCATTTAGAGATTCTGTGCCACTTCCACTGTCTTCCCCGCAAAATTTTATATATATGATTTAAATTTCATCAAAATAGGATATATTTACAGTTTTTAAGGAGGTTCGACCCCCATAGTTTACTTTGGGTTAGGAAGGCATTTAGAGATTCTGTGCCACTTCCACTGTCTTCCCCGCAAAATTTTATATATATGATTTAAATTTCATCAAAATAGGATATATTTACAGTTTTTAAGGAGGTTCGACCCCCATAGTTTACTTTGGGTTAGGAAGGCATTTAGAGATTCTGTGCCACTTCCACTGTCTTCCCCGCAAAATTTTATATATATGATTTAAATTTCATCAAAATAGGATATATTTGTAGTTTTTAAGGAGGTTCGACCCCCATAGTTTACTTTGGGTTAGGAAGGCATTTAGAGATTCTGTGCCACTTCCACTGTCTTCCCCGCAAAATTTTATACATATGATTTAAATTTCATCAAAATAGGATATATTTGTAGTTTTTAAGGAGGTTCGACCCCCATAGTTTACTTTGGGTTAGGAAGGCATTTAGAGATTATGTGCCACTTCCACTGTCTTCCCCGCAAAATTTTATATATATGATTTAAATTTCATCAAAATAGGATATATTTACAGTTTTTAAGGTGGTTCGACCCCCATAGTTTACTTTGGGTTAGGAAGGCATTTAGAGATTCTGTGCCACTTCCACTGTCTTCCCCGCAAAATTTTATATATATGATTTAAATTTCATCAAAATAGGATATATTTGTAGTTTTTAAGGAGGTTCGACCCCCATAGTTTACTTTGGGTTAGGAAGGCATTTAGAGATTATGTGCCACTTCCACTGTCTTCCCCGCAAAATTTTATACATATGATTTAAATTTCATCAAAATAGGATATATTTGTAGTTTTTAAGGAGGTTCGACCCCCATAGTTTACTTTGGGTTAGGAAGGCATTTAGAGATTATGTGCCACTTCCACTGTCTTCCCCGCAAAATTTTATATATATGATTTAAATTTCATCAAAATAGGATATATTTACAGTTTTTAAGGTGGTTCGACCCCCATAGTTTACTTTGGGTTAGGAAGGCATTTAGAGATTCTGTGCCACTTCCACTGTCTTCCCCGCAAAATTTTATATATATGATTTAAATTTCATCAAAATAGGATATATTTGTAGTTTTTAAGGAGGTTCGACCCCCATAGTTTACTTTGGGTTAGGAAGGCATTTAGAGATTATGTGCCACTTCCACTGTCTTCCCCGCAAAATTTTATACATATGATTTAAATTTCATCAAAATAGGATATATTTGTAGTTTTTAAGGAGGTTCGACCCCCATAGTTTACTTTGGGTTAGGAAGGCATTTAGAGATTATGTGCCACTTCCACTGTCTTCCCCGCAAAATTTTATATATATGATTTAAATTTCATCAAAATAGGATATATTTACAGTTTTTAAGGAGGTTCGACCCCCATAGTTTACTTTGGGTTAGGAAGGCATTTAGAGATTATGTGCCACTTCCACTGTCTTCCCCGCAAAATTTTATATATATGATTTAAATTTCATCAAAATAGGATATATTTGTAGTTTTTAAGGAGGTTCGACCCCCATAGTTTACTTTGGGTTAGGAAGGCATTTAGAGATTATGTGCCACTTCCACTGTCTTCCCCGCAAAATTTTATATATATGATTTAAATTTCATCAAAATAGGATATATTTGTAGTTTTTAAGGAGGTTCGACCCCCATAGTTTACTTTGGGTTAGGAAGGCATTTAGAGATTATGTGCCACTTCCACTGTCTTCCCCGCAAAATTTTATATATATGATTTAAATTTCATCAAAATAGGATATATTTGTAGTTTTTAAGGAGGTTCGACCCCCATAGTTTACTTTGGGTTAGGAAGGCATTTAGAGATTCTGTGCCACTTCCATTGTCTTCCCCGCAAAATTTTATATATATGATTTAAATTTCATCAAAATAGGATATATTTGTAGTTTTTAAGGAGGTTCGACCCCCATAGTTTACTTTGGGTTAGGAAGGCATTTAGAGATTCTGTGCCACTTCCATTGTCTCCCCCGCAAAATTTTATATATATGATTTAAATTTCATCAAAATAGGATATATTTGTAGTTTTTAAGGAGGTTCGACCCCCATAGTTTACTTTGGGTTAGGAAGGCATTTAGAGATTCTGTGCCACTTCCATTGTCTTCCCCGCAAAATTTTATATATATGATTTAAATTTCATCAAAATAGGATATATTTGTAGTTTTTAAGGAGGTTCGACCCCCATAGTTTACTTTGGGTTAGGAAGGCATTTAGAGATTCTGTGCCACTTCCATTGTCTCCCCCGCAAAATTTTATATATATGATTTAAATTTCATCAAAATAGGATATATTTGTAGTTTTTAAGGAGGTTCGACCCCCATAGTTTACTTTGGGTTAGGAAGGCATTTAGAGATTATGTGCCACTTCCACTGTCTTCCCCGCAAAATTTTATATATATGATTTAAATTTCATCAAAATAGGATATATTTACAGTTTTTAAGGTGGTTCGACCCCCATAGTTTACTTTGGGTTAGGAAGGCATTTAGAGATTCTGTGCCACTTCCACTGTCTTCCCCGCAAAATTTTATATATATGATTTAAATTTCATCAAAATAGGATATATTTGTAGTTTTTAAGGAGGTTCGACCCCCATAGTTTACTTTGGGTTAGGAAGGCATTTAGAGATTATGTGCCACTTCCACTGTCTTCCCCGCAAAATTTTATATATATGATTTAAATTTCATCAAAATAGGATATATTTGTAGTTTTTAAGGAGGTTCGACCCCCATAGTTTACTTTGGGTTAGGAAGGCATTTAGAGATTCTGTGCCACTTCCACTGTCTTCCCCGCAAAATTTTATATATATGATTTAAATTTCATCAAAATAGGATATATTTGTAGTTTTTAAGGAGGTTCGACCCCCATAGTTTACTTTGGGTTAGGAAGGCATTTAGAGATTATGTGCCACTTCCACTGTCTTCCCCGCAAAATTTTATATATATGATTTAAATTTCATCAAAATAGGATATATTTGTAGTTTTTAAGGAGGTTCGACCCCCATAGTTTACTTTGGGTTAGGAAGGCATTTAGAGATTATGTGCCACTTCCACTGTCTTCCCCGCAAAATTTTATATATATGATTTAAATTTCATCAAAATAGGATATATTTACAGTTTTTAAGGAGGTTCGACCCCCATAGTTTACTTTGGGTTAGGAAGGCATTTAGAGATTATGTGCCACTTCCACTGTCTTCCCCGCAAAATTTTATATATATGATTTAAATTTCATCAAAATAGGATATATTTGTAGTTTTTAAGGAGGTTCGACCCCCATAGTTTACTTTGGGTTAGGAAGGCATTTAGAGATTCTGTGCCACTTCCATTGTCTTCCCCGCAAAATTTTATATATATGATTTAAATTTCATCAAAATAGGATATATTTGTAGTTTTTAAGGAGGTTCGACCCCCATAGTTTACTTTGGGTTAGGAAGGCATTTAGAGATTATGTGCCACTTCCACTGTCTTCCCCGCAAAATTTTATATATATGATTTAAATTTCATCAAAATAGGATATATTTGTAGTTTTTAAGGAGGTTCGACCCCCATAGTTTACTTTGGGTTAGGAAGGCATTTAGAGATTATGTGCCACTTCCACTGTCTTCCCCGCAAAATTTTATATATATGATTTAAATTTCATCAAAATAGGATATATTTGTAGTTTTTAAGGAGGTTCGACCCCCATAGTTTACTTTGGGTTAGGAAGGCATTTAGAGATTATGTGCCACTTCCACTGTCTTCCCCGCAAAATTTTATATATATGATTTAAATTTCATCAAAATAGGATATATTTGTAGTTTTTAAGGAGGTTCGACCCCCATAGTTTACTTTGGGTTAGGAAGGCATTTAGAGATTCTGTGCCACTTCCATTGTCTTCCCCGCAAAATTTTATATATATGATTTAAATTTCATCAAAATAGGATATATTTGTAGTTTTTAAGGAGGTTCGACCCCCATAGTTTACTTTGGGTTAGGAAGGCATTTAGAGATTATGTGCCACTTCCACTGTCTTCCCCGCAAAATTTTATATATATGATTTAAATTTCATCAAAATAGGATATATTTGTAGTTTTTAAGGAGGTTCGACCCCCATAGTTTACTTTGGGTTAGGAAGGCATTTAGAGATTCTGTGCCACTTCCATTGTCTTCCCCGCAAAATTTTATATATATGATTTAAATTTCATCAAAATAGGATATATTTGTAGTTTTTAAGGAGGTTCGACCCCCATAGTTTACTTTGGGTTAGGAAGGCATTTAGAGATTATGTGCCACTTCCACTGTCTTCCCCGCAAAATTTTATATATATGATTTAAATTTCATCAAAATAGGATATATTTGTAGTTTTTAAGGAGGTTCGACCCCCATAGTTTACTTTGGGTTAGGAAGGCATTTAGAGATTATGTGCCACTTCCACTGTCTTCCCCGCAAAATTTTATATATATGATTTAAATTTCATCAAAATAGGATATATTTACAGTTTTTAAGGAGGTTCGACCCCCATAGTTTACTTTGGGTTAGGAAGGCATTTAGAGATTATGTGCCACTTCCACTGTCTTCCCCGCAAAATTTTATATATATGATTTAAATTTCATCAAAATAGGATATATTTGTAGTTTTTAAGGAGGTTCGACCCCCATAGTTTACTTTGGGTTAGGAAGGCATTTAGAGATTATGTGCCACTTCCACTGTCTTCCCCGCAAAATTTTATATATATGATTTAAATTTCATCAAAATAGGATATATTTGTAGTTTTTAAGGAGGTTCGACCCCCATAGTTTACTTTGGGTTAGGAAGGCATTTAGAGATTATGTGCCACTTCCACTGTCTTCCCCGCAAAATTTTATATATATGATTTAAATTTCATCAAAATAGGATATATTTACAGTTTTTAAGGTGGTTCGACCCCCATAGTTTACTTTGGGTTAGGAAGGCATTTAGAGATTCTGTGCCACTTCCACTGTCTTCCCCGCAAAATTTTATATATATGATTTAAATTTCATCAAAATAGGATATATTTACAGTTTTTAAGGTGGTTCGACCCCCATAGTTTACTTTGGGTTAGGAAGGCATTTAGAGATTCTGTGCCACTTCCATTGTCTTCCCCGCAAAATTTTATATATATGATTTAAATTTCATCAAAATAGGATATATTTGTAGTTTTTAAGGAGGTTCGACCCCCATAGTTTACTTTGGGTTAGGAAGGCATTTAGAGATTATGTGCCACTTCCACTGTCTTCCCCGCAAAATTTTATATATATGATTTAAATTTCATCAAAATAGGATATATTTGTAGTTTTTAAGGAGGTTCGACCCCCATAGTTTACTTTGGGTTAGGAAGGCATTTAGAGATTATGTGCCACTTCCACTGTCTTCCCCGCAAAATTTTATATATATGATTTAAATTTCATCAAAATAGGATATATTTACAGTTTTTAAGGAGGTTCGACCCCCATAGTTTACTTTGGGTTAGGAAGGCATTTAGAGATTATGTGCCACTTCCACTGTCTTCCCCGCAAAATTTTATATATATGATTTAAATTTCATCAAAATAGGATATATTTGTAGTTTTTAAGGAGGTTCGACCCCCATAGTTTACTTTGGGTTAGGAAGGCATTTAGAGATTATGTGCCACTTCCACTGTCTTCCCCGCAAAATTTTATATATATGATTTAAATTTCATCAAAATAGGATATATTTGTAGTTTTTAAGGAGGTTCGACCCCCATAGTTTACTTTGGGTTAGGAAGGCATTTAGAGATTATGTGCCACTTCCACTGTCTTCCCCGCAAAATTTTATATATATGATTTAAATTTCATCAAAATAGGATATATTTACAGTTTTTAAGGTGGTTCGACCCCCATAGTTTACTTTGGGTTAGGAAGGCATTTAGAGATTCTGTGCCACTTCCACTGTCTTCCCCGCAAAATTTTATATATATGATTTAAATTTCATCAAAATAGGATATATTTACAGTTTTTAAGGTGGTTCGACCCCCATAGTTTACTTTGGGTTAGGAAGGCATTTAGAGATTCTGTGCCACTTCCACTGTCTTCCCCGCAAAATTTTATATATATGATTTAAATTTCATCAAAATAGGATATATTTGTAGTTTTTAAGGAGGTTCGACCCCCATAGTTTACTTTGGGTTAGGAAGGCATTTAGAGATTATGTGCCACTTCCACTGTCTTCCCCGCAAAATTTTATATATATGATTTAAATTTCATCAAAATAGGATATATTTGTAGTTTTTAAGGAGGTTCGACCCCCATAGTTTACTTTGGGTTAGGAAGGCATTTAGAGATTATGTGCCACTTCCACTGTCTTCCCCGCAAAATTTTATATATATGATTTAAATTTCATCAAAATAGGATATATTTACAGTTTTTAAGGTGGTTCGACCCCCATAGTTTACTTTGGGTTAGGAAGGCATTTAGAGATTCTGTGCCACTTCCACTGTCTTCCCCGCAAAATTTTATATATATGATTTAAATTTCATCAAAATAGGATATATTTGTAGTTTTTAAGGAGGTTCGACCCCCATAGTTTACTTTGGGTTAGGAAGGCATTTAGAGATTATGTGCCACTTCCACTGTCTTCCCCGCAAAATTTTATATATATGATTTAAATTTCATCAAAATAGGATATATTTGTAGTTTTTAAGGAGGTTCGACCCCCATAGTTTACTTTGGGTTAGGAAGGCATTTAGAGATTATGTGCCACTTCCACTGTCTTCCCCGCAAAATTTTATATATATGATTTAAATTTCATCAAAATAGGATATATTTGTAGTTTTTAAGGAGGTTCGACCCCCATAGTTTACTTTGGGTTAGGAAGGCATTTAGAGATTATGTGCCACTTCCACTGTCTTCCCCGCAAAATTTTATATATATGATTTAAATTTCATCAAAATAGGATATATTTGTAGTTTTTAAGGAGGTTCGACCCCCATAGTTTACTTTGGGTTAGGAAGGCATTTAGAGATTGTGTGCCACTTCCACTGTCTTCCCCGCAAAATTTTATATATATGATTTAAATTTCATCAAAATAGGATATATTTGTAGTTTTTAAGGAGGTTCGACCCCCATAGTTTACTTTGGGTTAGGAAGGCATTTAGAGATTATGTGCCACTTCCACTGTCTTCCCCGCAAAATTTTATATATATGATTTAAATTTCATCAAAATAGGATATATTTGTAGTTTTTAAGGAGGTTCGACCCCCATAGTTTACTTTGGGTTAGGAAGGCATTTAGAGATTGTGTGCCACTTCCACTGTCTTCCCCGCAAAATTTTATATATATGATTTAAATTTCATCAAAATAGGATATATTTGTAGTTTTTAAGGAGGTTCGACCCCCATAGTTTACTTTGGGTTAGGAAGGCATTTAGAGATTATGTGCCACTTCCACTGTCTTCCCCGCAAAATTTTATATATATGATTTAAATTTCATCAAAATAGGATATATTTGTAGTTTTTAAGGAGGTTCGACCCCCATAGTTTACTTTGGGTTAGGAAGGCATTTAGAGATTATGTGCCACTTCCACTGTCTTCCCCGCAAAATTTTATATATATGATTTAAATTTCATCAAAATAGGATATATTTACAGTTTTTAAGGTGGTTCGACCCCCATAGTTTACTTTGGGTTAGGAAGGCATTTAGAGATTCTGTGCCACTTCCACTGTCTTCCCCGCAAAATTTTATATATATGATTTAAATTTCATCAAAATAGGATATATTTGAAGTTTTTAAGGTGGTTCGACCCCCATAGTTTACTTTGGGTTAGGAAGGCATTTAGAGATTATGTGCCACTTCCACTGTCTTCCCCGCAAAATTTTATATATATGATTTAAATTTCATCAAAATAGGATATATTTGTAGTTTTTAAGGAGGTTCGACCCCCATAGTTTACTTTGGGTTAGGAAGGCATTTAGAGATTATGTGCCACTTCCACTGTCTTCCCCGCAAAATTTTATATATATGATTTAAATTTCATCAAAATAGGATATATTTGTAGTTTTTAAGGAGGTTCGACCCCCATAGTTTACTTTGGGTTAGGAAGGCATTTAGAGATTATGTGCCACTTCCACTGTCTTCCCCGCAAAATTTTATATATATGATTTAAATTTCATCAAAATAGGATATATTTGTAGTTTTTAAGGAGGTTCGACCCCCATAGTTTACTTTGGGTTAGGAAGGCATTTAGAGATTATGTGCCACTTCCACTGTCTTCCCCGCAAAATTTTATATATATGATTTAAATTTCATCAAAATAGGATATATTTGTAGTTTTTAAGGAGGTTCGACCCCCATAGTTTACTTTGGGTTAGGAAGGCATTTAGAGATTATGTGCCACTTCCACTGTCTTCCCCGCAAAATTTTATATATATGATTTAAATTTCATCAAAATAGGATATATTTGTAGTTTTTAAGGAGGTTCGACCCCCATAGTTTACTTTGGGTTAGGAAGGCATTTAGAGATTGTGTGCCACTTCCATTGTCTTCCCCGCAAAATTTTATATATATGATTTAAATTTCATCAAAATAGGATATATTTGTAGTTTTTAAGGAGGTTCGACCCCCATAGTTTACTTTGGGTTAGGAAGGCATTTAGAGATTATGTGCCACTTCCACTGTCTTCCCCGCAAAATTTTATATATATGATTTAAATTTCATCAAAATAGGATATATTTGTAGTTTTTAAGGAGGTTCGACCCCCATAGTTTACTTTGGGTTAGGAAGGCATTTAGAGATTATGTGCCACTTCCATTGTCTTCCCCGCAAAATTTTATACATATGATTTAAATTTCATCAAAATAGGATATATTTGTAGATTTTAAGGAGGTTCGACCCCCATAGTTTACTTTGGGTTAGGAAGGCATTTAGAGATTATGTGCCACTTCCACTGTCTTCCCCGCAAAATTTTATATATATGATTTAAATTTCATCAAAATAGGATATATTTGTAGTTTTTAAGGAGGTTCGACCCCCATAGTTTACTTTGGGTTAGGAAGGCATTTAGAGATTGTGTGCCACTTCCATTGTCTTCCCCGCAAAATTTTATATATATGATTTAAATTTCATCAAAATAGGATATATTTGTAGTTTTTAAGGAGGTTCGACCCCCATAGTTTACTTTGGGTTAGGAAGGCATTTAGAGATTATGTGCCAGTTCCATTGTCTTCCTCGCAAAATTTTATATATATGATTTAAATTTCATCAAAATAGGATATATTTGTAGTTTTTAAGGAGGTTCGACCCCCATAGTTTACTTTGGGTTAGGAAGGCATTTAGAGATTATGTGCCACTTCCATTGTCTTCCCCGCAAAATGTTATACATATGATTTAAATTTCATCAAAATAGGATATATTTGTAGTTTTTAAGGAGGTTCGACCCCCATAGTTTACTTTGGGTTAGGAAGGCATTTAGAGATTATGTGCCACTTCCATTGTCTTCCCCGCAAAATTTTATACATATGATTTAAATTTCATCAAAATAGGATATATTTGTAGTTTTTAAGGAGGTTCGACCCCCATAGTTTACTTTGGGTTAGGAAGGCATTTAGAGATTATGTGCCAGTTCCATTGTCTTCCTCGCAAAATTTTATATATATGATTTAAATTTCATCAAAATAGGATATATTTGTAGTTTTTAAGGAGGTTCGACCCCCATAGTTTACTTTGGGTTAGGAAGGCATTTAGAGATTCTGTGCCACTTCCATTGTCTTCCCCGCAACATTTTATACATATGATTTAAATTTCATCAAAATAGGATATATTTGTAGTTTTTAAGGAGGTTCGACCCCCATAGTTTACTTTGGGTTAGGAAGGCATTTAGAGATTATGTGCCAGTTCCATTGTCTTCCTCGCAAAATTTTATATATATGATTTAAATTTCATCAAAATAGGATATATTTGTAGTTTTTAAGGAGGTTCGACCCCCATAGTTTACTTTGGGTTAGGAAGGCATTTAGAGATTATGTGCCACTTCCATTGTCTTCCCCGCAAAATTTTATACATATGATTTAAATTTCATCAAAATAGGATATATTTGTAGTTTTTAAGGAGGTTCGACCCCCATAGTTTACTTTGGGTTAAGAAGGCATTTAGAGATTCTGTGCCACTTCCATTGTCTTCCTCGCAAAATTTTATACATATGATTTAAATTTCATCAAAATAGGATATATTTGTAGTTTTTAAGGAGGTTCGACCCCCATAGTTTACTTTGGGTTAAGAAGGCATTTAGAGATTATGTGCCACTTCCATTGTCTTCCTCGCAAAATTTTATACATATGATTTAAATTTCATCAAAATAGGATATATTTGTAGTTTTTAAGGAGGTTCGACCCCCATAGTTTACTTTGGGTTAGGAAGGCATTTAGAGATTATGTGCCACTTCCATTGTCTTCCCCGCAAAATTTTATACATATGATTTAAATTTCATCAAAATAGGATATATTTGTAGTTTTTAAGGAGGTTCGACCCCCATAGTTTACTTTGGGTTAAGAAGGCATTTAGAGATTCTGTGCCACTTCCATTGTCTTCCTCGCAAAATTTTATACATATGATTTAAATTTCATCAAAATAGGATATATTTGTAGTTTTTAAGGAGGTTCGACCCCCATAGTTTACTTTGGGTTAAGAAGGCATTTAGAGATTCTGTGCCACTTCCATTGTCTTCCTCGCAAAATTTTATACATATGATTTAAATTTCATCAAAATAGGATATATTTGTAGTTTTTAAGGAGGTTCGACCCCCATAGTTTACTTTGGGTTAAGAAGGCATTTAGAGATTCTGTGCCACTTCCATTGTCTTCCTCGCAAAATTTTATACATATGATTTAAATTTCATCAAAATAGGATATATTTGTAGTTTTTAAGGAGGTTCGACCCCCATAGTTTACTTTGGGTTAAGAAGGCATTTAGAGATTCTGTGCCACTTCCATTGTCTTCCCCGCAAAATTTTATACATATGATTTAAATTACATCAAAATAGGATATATTTGTAGTTTTTAAGGAGGTTCGACCCCTATAGTTTACTTTGGGTTAAAAGGTATTTAGAGATTCTGTGCCACTTCCATTGTCTTCCCCGCAAAATTTTATACATATTATTTAAATTTCATCAAAATAGGATATATTTGTAGTTTTTAAGGAGGTTCGACCCCCATAGTTTACTTTGGGTTAGAAAGGTATTTAGAGATTCTGTGCCACTTCCATTGTCTTCCCCGCAAAATTTTATACATATGATTTAAATTTCATCAAAATAGGATATATTTGTAGTTTTTAAGGAGGTTCGACCCCCATAGTTTACTTTGGGTTAGGAAGGCATTTAGAGATTCTGTGCCACTTCCATTGTCTTCCCCGCAAAATTTTATACATATGATTTAAATTTCATCAAAATAGGATATATTTGTTGTTTTTAAGGAGGTTCGACCCCCATAGTTTACTTTGGGTTAGGAAGGCATTTAGAGATTCTGTGCCACTTCCATTGTCTTCCCCGCAAAATTTTATACATATGATTTAAATTACATCAAAATAGGATATATTTGTAGTTTTTAAGGAGGTTCGACCCCTATAGTTTACTTTGGGTTAAAAGGTATTTAGAGATTCTGTGCCACTTCCATTGTCTTCCCCGCAAAATTTTATACATATTATTTAAATTTCATCAAAATAGGATATATTTGTAGTTTTTAAGGAGGTTCGACCCCCATAGTTTACTTTGGGTTAGAAAGGTATTTAGAGATTCTGTGCCACTTCCATTGTCTTCCCCGCAAAATTTTATACATATGATTTAAATTTCATCAAAATAGGATATATTTGTAGTTTTTAAGGAGGTTCGACCCCCATAGTTTACTTTGGGTTAGGAAGGCATTTAGAGATTCTGTGCCACTTCCATTGTCTTCCCCGCATAATTTTATACATATGATTTAAATTTCATCAAAATAGGATATATTTGTAGTTTTTAAGGAGGTTCGACCCCCATAGTTTACTTTGGGTAAGGAAGGCATTTAGAGATTCTGTGCCACTTCCATTGTCTTCCCCGCAAAATTTTATACATATGATTTAAATTACATCAAAATAGGATATATTTGTAGTTTTTAAGGAGGTTCGACCCCTATAGTTTACTTTGGGTTAAAAGGTATTTAGAGATTCTGTGCCACTTCCATTGTCTTCCCCGCAAAATTTTATACATATTATTTAAATTTCATCAAAATAGGATATATTTGTAGTTTTTAAGGAGGTTCGACCCCATAGTTTACTTTGGGTTAGGAAGGCATTTAGAGATTCTGTGCCACTTCCATTGTCTTCCCCGCAAAATTTTATACATATGATTTAAATTTCATCAAAATAGGATATATTTGTAGTTTTTAAGGAGGTTCGACCCCCATAGTTTACTTTGGGTTAGGAAGGCATTTAGAGATTCTGTGCCACTTCCATTGTCTTCCTCGCAAAATTTTATACATATGATTTAAATTTCATCAAAATAGGATTTATTTGTAGTTTTTAAGGAGGTTCGACCCCATAGTTTACTTTGGGTTAGGAAGGCATTTAGAGATTCTGTGCCACTTCCATTGTCTTCCCCGCAAAATTTTATACATATGATTTAAATTTCATCAAAATAGGATATATTTGTAGTTTTTAAGGAGGTTCGACCCCCATAGTTTACTTTGGGTTAGGAAGGCATTTAGAGATTCTGTGCCACTTCCATTGTCTTCCCCGCAAAATTTTATACATATGATTTAAATTTCATCAAAATAGGATATATTTGTAGTTTTTAAGGAGGTTCGACCCCATAGTTTACTTTGGGTTAGGAAGGCATTTAGAGATTCTGTGCCACTTCCATTGTCTTCCCCGCAAAATTTTATACATATGATTTAAATTTGCTCAAAATAGGATATATTTGTAGTTTTTAAGGAGGTTCGACCCCCATAGTTTACTTTGGGTTAGGAAGGCATTTAGAGATTCTGTGCCACTTCCATTGTCTTCCCCGCAAAATTTTATACATATGATTTAAATTTCATCAAAATAGGATATATTTGTAGTTTTTAAGGAGGTTCGACCCCCATAGTTTACTTTGGGTTAGGAAGGCATTTAGAGATTCTGTGCCACTTCCATTGTCTTCCCCGCAAAATTTTATACATATGATTTAAATTTCATCAAAATAGGATATATTTGTAGTTTTTAAGGAGGTTCGACCCCCATAGTTTACTTTGGGTTAGGAAGGCATTTAGAGATTCTGTGCCACTTCCATTCTCTTCCCCGCAAAATGTTATACATATGATTTAAATTTCATCAAAATAGGATATATTTGTAGTTTTTAAGGAGGTTCGACCCCCATAGTTTACTTTGGGTTAGGAAGGCATTTAGAGATTCTGTGCAACTTCCATTCTCTTCCCCGCAAAATTTTATACATATGATTTAAATTTCATCAAAATACGATATATTTGTAGTTTTTAAGGAGGTTCGACCCCCATAGTTTACTTTGGGTTAGGAAGACATTTAGAGATTCTGTGCCACTTCCATTCTCTTCCCCGCAAAATTTTATACATATGATTTAAATTTCATCAAAATAGGATATATTTGTAGTTTTTAAGGAGGTTCGACCCCCATAGTTTACTTTGGGTAAGGAAGGCATTTAGAGATTCTGTGCCACTTCCATTGTCTTCCCCGCAAAATTTTATACATATGATTTAAATTTCATCAAAATACGATATATTTGTAGTTTTTAAGGAGGTTCGACCCCCATAGTTTACTTTGGGTTAAGAAGGCATTTAGAGATTCTGTGCCACTTCCATTGTCTTCCCCGCAAAATTTTATACATATGATTTAAATTTCATCAAAATAGGATATATTTGTAGTTTTTAAGGAGGTTCGACCCCCATAGTTTACTTTGGGTTAAGAAGGCATTTAGAGATTCTGTGCCACTTCCATTGTCTTCCCCGCAAAATTTTATACATATGATTTAAATTTCATCAAAATACGATATATTTGTAGTTTTTAAGGAGGTTCGACCCCCATAGTTTACTTTGGGTTAAGAAGGCATTTAGAGATTCTGTGCCACTTCCATTGTCTTCCCCGCAAAATTTTATACATATGATTTAAATTTCATCAAAATAGGATATATTTGTAGTTTTTAAGGAGGTTCGACCCCCATAGTTTACTTTGGGTTAAGAAGGCATTTAGAGATTCTGTGCCACTTCCATTGTCTTCCCCGCAAAATTTTATACATATGATTTAAATTTCATCAAAATACGATATATTTGTAGTTTTTAAGGAGGTTCGACCCCCATAGTTTACTTTGGGTTAAGAAGGCATTTAGAGATTCTGTGCCACTTCCATTGTCTTCCCCGCAAAATTTTATACATATGATTTAAATTTCATCAAAATACGATATATTTGTAGTTTTTAAGGAGGTTCGACCCCCATAGTTTACTTTGGGTTAAGAAGGCATTTAGAGATTCTGTGCCACTTCCATTGCCTTCCCCGCAAAATTTTATACATATGATTTAAATTTCATCAAAATACGATATATTTGTAGTTTTTAAGGAGGTTCGACCCCCATAGTTTACTTTGGGTTAAGAAGGCATTTAGAGATTCTGTGCCACTTCCATTGTCTTCCCCGCAAAATTTTATACATATGATTTAAATTTCATCAAAATAGGATATATTTGTAGTTTTTAAGGAGGTTCGACCCCCATAGTTTACTTTGGGTTAAGAAGGCATTTAGAGATTCTGTGCCACTTCCATTGCCTTCCCCGCAAAATTTTATACATATGATTTAAATTTCATCAAAATACGATATATTTGTAGTTTTTAAGGAGGTTCGACCCCCATAGTTTACTTTGGGTTAAGAAGGCATTTAGAGATTCTGTGCCACTTCCATTGTCTTCCCCGCAAAATTTTATACATATGATTTAAATTTCATCAAAATAGGATATATTTGTAGTTTTTAAGGAGGTTCGACCCCCATAGTTTACTTTGGGTTAAGAAGGCATTTAGAGATTCTGTGCCACTTCCATTGCCTTCCCCGCAAAATTTTATACATATGATTTAAATTTCATCAAAATACGATATATTTGTAGTTTTTAAGGAGGTTCGACCCCCATAGTTTACTTTGGGTTAAGAAGGCATTTAGAGATTCTGTGCCACTTCCATTGTCTTCCCCGCAAAATTTTATACATATGATTTAAATTTCATCAAAATACGATATATTTGTAGTTTTTAAGGAGGTTCGACCCCCATAGTTTACTTTGGGTTAAGAAGGCATTTAGAGATTCTGTGCCACTTCCATTGTCTTCCCCGCAAAATTTTATACATATGATTATAATTTCATCAAAATACGATATATTTGTAGTTTTTAAGGAGGTTCGACCCCCATAGTTTACTTTGGGTTATGAAGGCATTTAGAGATTCTGTGCCACTTCCATTGTCTTCTCCGCAAAATTTTATACATATGATTTAAATTTCATCAAAGTAGGATATATTTGAAGTTTTTAAGGAGGTTCGACCCCATAGTTTACTTTGGGTTAGGAAGGCATTTAGAGATTCTGTGCCACTTCCATTGTCTTCCCCGCAAAATTTTTTACATATGATTTAAATTTCATCAAAGTAGGATATATTTGTAGTTTTTAAGGAGGTTCGACCCCCATAGTTTACTTTGGGTTAGGAAGGCATTTAGAGATTCTGTGCCACTTCCATTGTCTTCCCCGCAAAATTTTATACATATGATTTAAATTTCATCAAAGTAGGATATATTTGTAGTTTTTAAGGAGGTTCGACCCCCATAGTTTACTTTGGGTTAGGAAGGCATTTAGAGATTCTGTGCCACTTCCATTGTCTTCCCCGCAAAATTTTATACATATGATTTAAATTTCATCAAAGTAGGATATATTTGTAGTTTTTAAGGAGGTTCGACCCCCATAGTTTACTTTGGGTTAGGAAGGCATTTAGAGATTCTGTGCCACTTCCATTGTCTTCTCCGCAAAATTTTATACATATGATTTAAATTTCATCAAAGTAGGATATATTTGAAGTTTTTAAGGAGGTTCGACCCCATAGTTTACTTTGGGTTAGGAAGGCATTTAGAGATTCTGTGCCACTTCCATTGTCTTCCCCGCAAAATTTTTTACATATGATTTAAATTTCATCAAAGTAGGATATATTTGTAGTTTTTAAGGAGGTTCGACCCCCATAGTTTACTTTGGGTTAGGAAGGCATTTAGAGATTCTGTGCCACTTCCATTGTCTTCCCCGCAAAATTTTATACATATGATTTAAATTTCATCAAAGTAGGATATATTTGTAGTTTTTAAGGAGGTTCGACCCCCATAGTTTACTTTGGGTTAGGAAGGCATTTAGAGATTCTGTGCCACTTCCATTGTCTTCCCCGCAAAATTTTATACATACGATTTAAATTTCATCAAAATAGAATATATTTGTAGTTTTTAAGGAGGTTCGACCTCCATAGTTTACTTTGGGTTAGGAAGGCATTTAGAGATTCTGTGCCACTTCCATTGTCTTCCCCGCAAAATTTTATACATACGATTTAAATTTCATAAAAATAGAATATATTTGTAGTTTTTAAGGAGGTTCGACCCCCATAGTTTACTTTGAGTTAGTAAGACATTTAGAGATTATGTGCCACTTCCATTGTCTTCCCCGCAAAATTTTTTACATATGATTTAAATTTCATCAAAGTAGGATATATTTGAAGTTTTTAAGGAGGTTCGACCCCCATAGTTTACTTTGGGTTAGGAAGGCATTTAGAGATTCTGTGCCACTTCCATTGTCTTCCCCGCAAAATTTTATACATACGATTTAAATTTCATCAAAATAGAATATATTTGTAGTTTTTAAGGAGGTTCGACCCCCATAGTTTACTTTGGGTTAGGAAGGCATTTAGAGATTCTGTGCCACTTCCATTGTCTTCCCCGCAAAATTTTATATATATTATTTAAATTTCATAAAAATAGAATATATTTGTAGTTTTTAAGGAGGTTCGACCCCCATAGTTTACTTTGGGTTAGGAAGGCATTTAGAGATTCTGTGCCACTTCCATTGTCTTCATCGCAAAATTTTATATATATGATTTAAATTTCATCAAAATAGGATATATTTGTAGTTTTTAAGGAGGTTCGACCCCCATAGTTTACTTTGGGTTAGGAAGGCATTTAGAGATTCTGTGCCACTTCCATTGTCTTCCCCGCAACATTTTATACATATGATTTAAATTGCATCAAAATAGGATATATTTGTAGTTTTTAAGGAGGTTCGACCCCCATAGTTTACTTTGGGTTAGGAAGGCATTTAGAGATTCTGTGCCACTTCCATTGTCTTCCCCGCAAAATTTTATATATATTATTTAAATTTCATAAAAATAGAATATATTTGTAGTTTTTAAGGAGGTTCGACCCCCATAGTTTACTTTGGGTTAGGAAGGCATTTAGAGATTCTGTGCCACTTCCATTGTCTTCATCGCAAAATTTTATATATATGATTTAAATTTCATCAAAATAGGATATATTTGTAGTTTTTAAGGAGGTTCAGCCCCCATAGTTTACTTTGGGTTAGGAAGGCATTTAGAGATTCTGTGCCACTTCCATTGTCTTCCCCGCAACATTTTATACATATGATTTAAATTGCATCAAAATAGGATATATTTGTAGTTTTTAAGGAGGTTCGACCCCCATAGTTTACTTTGGGTTAGGAAGGCATTTAGAGATTCTGTGCCACTTCCATTGTCTTCCCCGCCAAATTTTATACATATTATTTAAATTTCATCAAAATAGAATATATTTGTAGTTTTTAAGGGGGTTCGACCCCCATAGTTTACTTTGGGTTAGGAAGGCATTTAGAGATTCTGTGCCACTTCCATTGTCTTCCCCGCAACATTTTATACATATGATTTAAATTGCATCAAAATAGGATATATTTGTAGTTTTTAAGGAGGTTCGACCCCCATAGTTTACTTTGGGTTAGGAAGGCATTTAGAGATTCTGTGCCACTTCCATTGTCTTCCCCGCAAAATTTTATACATATGATTTAAATTGCATCAAAATAGGATATATTTGTAGTTTTTAAGGGGGTTCGACCCCCATAGTTTACTTTGGGTTAGGAAGGCATTTAGAGATTCTGTGCCACTTCCATTGTCTTCCCCGCAAAATTTTATACATATGATTTAAATTTCATCAAAATAGGATATATTTGTAGTTATTAAGGAGGTTCGACCCCCATAGTTTATTTTGGGTTAGGAAGGCATTTAGAGATTCTGTGCCACTTCCATTGTCTTCCCCGCAAAATTTTATACATATGATTTAAATTGCATCAAAATAGGATATATTTGTAGTTTTTAAGGGGGTTCGACCCCCATAGTTTACTTTGGGTTAGGAAGGCATTTAGAGATTCTGTGCCACTTCCATTGTCTTCCCCGCAAAATTTTATACATATGATTTAAATTGCATCAAAATAGGATATATTTGTAGTTTTTAAGGAGGTTCGACCCCCATAGTTTACTTTGGGTTAGGAAGGCATTTAGAGATTCTGAGCCACTTCCATTGTCTCCCCCGCAAAATTTTATACATATGATTTAAATTGCATCAAAATAGGATATATTTACAGTTTTTAAGGAGGTTCGACCCCCATAGTTTACTTTGGGTTAGGAAGGCATTTAGAGATTCTGTGCCACTTCCATTGTCTTCCCTGCAAAATTTTATACATATGATTTAAATTTCATCAAAATAGGATATATTTGTAGTTTTTAAGGGGGTTCGACCCCCATAGTTTACTTTGGGTTAGGAAGGCATTTAGAGATTCTGTGCCACTTCCATTGTCTTCCCTGCAAAATTTTATACATATGATTTAAATTTCATCAAAATAGGATATATTTGTAGTTTTTAAGGGGGTTCGACCCCCATAGTTTACTTTGGGTTAGGAAGGCATTTAGAGATTCTGTGCCACTTCCATTGTCTTCCCTGCAAAATTTTATACATATGATTTAAATTTCATCAAAATAGGATATATTTACAGTTTTTAAGGAGGTTCGACCCCCATAGTTTACTTTGGGTTAGGAAGGCATTTAGAGATTCTGTGCCACTTCCATTGTCTTCCACGCAAAATGTTATACATATGATTTAAATTTCATCAAAATAGGATATATTTGTAGTGTTTAAGGGGGTTCGACCCCCATAGTTTACTTTGGGTTAGGAAGGCATTTAGAGATTCTGTGCCACTTCCATTGTCTTCCCCGCAAAATTTTATATATATGATTTAAATTTCATCAAAATAGGATATATTTGTAGTTTTTAAGGAGGTTCGACCCCCATAGTTTACTTTGGGTTAGGAAGGCATTTAGAGATTCTGTGCCACTTCCATTGTCTTCCCTGCAAAATTGTATACATATGATTTAAATTTCATCAAAATAGGATATATTTGTAGTGTTTAAGGGGGTTCGACCCCCATAGTTTATTTTGGGTGGGAAGGCATTTAGAGATTCTGTGCCACTTCCATTGTCTTCCTCGCAAAATTTTATACATATGATTTAAATTTCATCAAAATAGGATATATTTGTAGTTTTTAAGGAGGTTCGACCCCCATAGTTTACTTTGGGTTAGGAAGGCATTTAGAGATTCTGTACCACTTCCATTGTCTTCCCCGCAAAATTTTATACATATGATTTAAATTTCATCAAAATAGGATATATTTGTAGTGTTTAAGGAGGTTCGACCCTCATAGTTTACTTTGGGTTAGGAAGGCATTTAGAGATTCTGTGCCACTTCCATTGTCTTCCCCGCAAAACTTTATACATATGATTTAAATTACATCAAAATAGGATATATTTGTAGTTTTTAAGGAGGTTCGACCCCCATAGTTTACTTTGGGTTAGGAAGGCATTTAGAGATTCTGTGCCACTTCCATTGTCTTCCCCGCAAAATTTTATACATATGATTTAAATTACATCAAAATAGGATATATTTGTAGTTTTTAAGGAGGTTCGACCCCCATAGTTTACTTTGGGTTAGGAAGGCATTTAGAGATTCTGTGCCACTTCCATTGTCTTCCCCGCAAAATTTTATACATATGATTGAAATTACATCAAAATAGGATATATTTGTAGTTTTTAAGGAGGTTCGACCCCCATAGTTTACTTTGGGTTACGAGGGCATTTAGAGATTCTGTGCCACTTCCATTGTCTTCATCGCAAAATTTTATATATATGATTTAAATTTCATCAAAATACGATATATTTGTAGTTTTTAAGGAGGTTCGACCCCCATAGTTTACTTGTGGTTAGGAAGGCATTTAGAGATTCTGTGCCACTTCCATTGTCTTCCCCGCAAAATTTTATACATATGATTTAAATTGCATCAAAATAGGATATATTTGTAGTTTTTAAGGAGGTTCGACCCCCATAGTTTACTTTGGGTTAGGAAGGCATTTAGAGATTCTGTGCCACTTCCATTGTCTTCCCCGCAAAATTTTATACATATGATTTAAATTTCATCAAAATAGGATATATTTGTAGTTTTTAAGGAGGTTCGACCCTCATAGTTTACTTTGGGTTAGGAAGGCATTTAGAGATTCTGTGCCACTTCCATTGTCTTCCCCGCAAAATTTTATACATATGATTTAAATTACATCAAAATAGGATATATTTGTAGTTTTTAAGGAGGTTCGACCCCCATAGTTTACTTTGGGTTAGGAAGGCATTTAGAGATTCTGTGCCACTTCCATTGTCTTCCCCGCAAAACTTTATACATATGATTTAAATTACATCAAAATAGGATATATTTGTAGTTTTTAAGGAGGTTCGACCCCCATAGTTTACTTTGGGTTAGGAAGGCATTTAGAGATTCTGTGCCACTTCCATTGTCTTCCCCGCAAAATTTTATACATATGATTTAAATTACATCAAAATAGGATATATTTGTAGTTTTTAAGGAGGTTCGACCCCCATAGTTTACTTTGGGTTAGGAAGGCATTTAGAGATTCTGTGCCACTTCCATTGTCTTCCCCGCAAAATTTTATACATATGATTTAAATTACATCAAAATAGGATATATTTGTAGTTTTTAAGGAGGTTCGACCCCCATAGTTTACTTTGGGTTACGAGGGCATTTAGAGATTCTGTGCCACTTCCATTGTCTTCATCGCAAAATTTTATATATATGATTTAAATTTCATCAAAATACGATATATTTGTAGTTTTTAAGGAGGTTCGACCCCCATAGTTTACTTGTGGTTAGGAAGGCATTTAGAGATTCTGTGCCACTTCCATTGTCTTCCCCGCAAAATTTTATACATATGATTTAAATTGCATCAAAATAGGATATATTTGTAGTTTTTAAGGAGGTTCGACCCCCATAGTTTACTTTGGGTTAGGAAGGCATTTAGAGATTCTGTGCCACTTCCATTGTCTTCCCCGCAAAATTTTATACATATGATTTAAATTTCATCAAAATAGGATATATTTGTAGTTTTTAAGGAGGTTCGACCCTCATAGTTTACTTTGGGTTAGGAAGGCATTTAGAGATTCTGTGCCACTTCCATTGTCTTCCCCGCAAAACTTTATACATATGATTTAAATTACATCAAAATAGGATATATTTGTAGTTTTTAAGGAGGTTCGACCCCCATAGTTTACTTTGGGTTAGGAAGGCATTTAGAGATTCTGTGCCACTTCCATTGTCTTCCCCGCAAAATTTTATACATATGATTTAAATTACATCAAAATAGGATATATTTGTAGTTTTTAAGGAGGTTCGACCCCCATAGTTTACTTTGGGTTAGGAAGGCATTTAGAGATTCTGTGCCACTTACATTGTCTTCCCCGCAAAATTTTATACATATGATTTAAATTACATCAAAATAGGATATATTTGTAGTTTTTAAGGAGGTTCGACCCCCATAGTTTACTTTGGGTTACGAGGGCATTTAGAGATTCTGTGCCACTTCCATTGTCTTCATCGCAAAATTTTATATATATGATTTAAATTTCATCAAAATACGATATATTTGTAGTTTTTAAGGAGGTTCGACCCCCATAGTTTACTTGTGGTTAGGAAGGCATTTAGAGATTCTGTGCCACTTCCATTGTCTTCCCCGCAAAATTTTATACATATGATTTAAATTGCATCAAAATAGGATATATTTGTAGTTTTTAAGGAGGTTCGACCCCCATAGTTTACTTTGGGTTAGGAAGGCATTTAGAGATTCTGTGCCACTTCCATTGTCTTCCCCGCAAAATTTTATACATATGATTTAAATTTCATCAAAATAGGATATATTTGTAGTTTTTAAGGAGGTTCGACCCCCATAGTTTACTTTGGGTTAAGAAGGCATTTTGAGATTCTGTGCCACTTCCATTGTCTTCCCCGCAAAATTTTATACATATGATTTAAATTTCATCAAAATAGGATATATTTGTAGTTTTTAAGGAGGTTCGACCCCCATAGTTTACTTTGGGTTAGGAAGGCATTTAGAGATTCTGTGCCACTTCCATTGTCTTCCTCGAAAAATTTTATACATATGATTTAAATTTCATCAAAATAGGATATATTTGTAGTTTTTAAGGAGGTTCGACCCCCATAGTTTACTTTGGGTTAAGAAGGCATTTTGAGATTCTGTGCCACTTCCATTGTCTTCCCCGCAAAATTTTATACATATGATTTAAATTTCATCAAAATAGGATATATTTGTAGTTTTTAAGGAGGTTCGACCCCCATAGTTTACTTTGGGTTAGGAAGGCATTTAGAGATTCTGTGCCACTTCCATTGTCTTCCCCGCAAAATTTTATACATATGATTAAAATTTCATCAAAATAGGATATATTTGTAGTTTTTAAGGAGGTTCGACCCCCATAGTTTACTTTGGGTTAGGAAGGCATTTAGAGATTCTGTGCCACTTCCATTGTCTTCCCCGCAAAATTTTATACATATGATTAAAATTTCATCAAAATAGGATATATTTGTAGTTTTTAAGGAGGTTCGACCGCCATAGTTTACTTTGGGTTAGGAAGGCATTTAGAGATTCTGTGCCACTTCCATTGTCTTCCCCGCAAAATTTTATACATATGATTAAAATTTCATCAAAATAGGATATATTTGTAGTTTTTAAGGAGGTTCGACCGCCATAGTTTACTTTGGGTTAGGAAGGCATTTAGAGATTCTGTGCCACTTCCATTGTCTTCCCCGCAAAATTTTATACATATGATTAAAATTTCATCAAAATAGGATATATTTGTAGTTTTTAAGGAGGTTCGACCGCCATAGTTTACTTTGGGTTAGGAAGGCATTTAGAGATTCTGTGCCACTTCCATTGTCTTCCCCGCAAAATTTTATACATATGATTAAAATTTCATCAAAATAGGATATATTTGTAGTTTTTAAGGAGGTTCGACCCCCATAGTTTACTTTGGGTTAGGAAGGCATTTAGAGATTCTGTTCCACTTCCATTGTCTTCCCCGCAAAATTTTATACATATGATTAAAATTTCATCAAAATAGGATATATTTGTAGTTTTTAAGGAGGTTCGACCCCCATAGTTTACTTTGGGTTAGGAAGGCATTTAGAGATTCTGTTCCACTTCCATTGTCTTCCCCGCAAAATTTTATACATATGATTAAAATTTCATCAAAATAGGATATATTTGTAGTTTTTAAGGAGGTTCGACCCCCATAGTTTACTTTGGGTTAGGAAGGCATTTAGAGATTCTGTGCCACTTCCATTGTCTTCCCCGCAAAATGTTATACATATGATTAAAATTTCATCAAAATAGGATATATTTGTAGTTTTTAAGGAGGTTCGACCCCCATAGTTTACTTTGGGTTAGGAAGGCATTTAGAGATTCTGTGCCACTTCCATTGTCTTCCCCGCAAAATTTTATACATATTATTTAAATTTCATCAAAATAGGATATATTTGTAGTTTTTAAGGAGGTTCGACCCCCATAGTTTACTTTGGGTTAGGAAGGCATTTAGAGATTCTGTGCCACTTCCATTGTCTTCCCCGCAAAATTTTATACATATTATTTAAATTTCATCAAAATAGGATATATTTGTAGTTTTTAAGGAGGTTCGACCCCCATAGTTTACTTTGGGTTAGGAAGGCATTTAGAGATTCTGTGCCACTTCCATTGTCTTCCCCGCAAAATTTTATATATATTATTTAAATTTCATCAAAATAGGATATATTTGTAGTTTTTAAGGAGGTTCGACCCCCATAGTTTACTTTGGGTTAGGAAGGCATTTAGAGATTATGTGCCACTTCCATTGTCTTCCCCGCAAAATTTTATACATATGATTTAAATTTCATAAAAATAGGATATATTTGCAGTTTTTAAGTAGGTTCGACCCCCATAGTTTACTTTGGGTTAGGAAGGCATTTAGAGATTATGTGCCACTTCCATTGTCTTCCCCGCAAAACTTTATACATATGATTTAAATTTCATCAAAATAGGATATATTTGTAGTTTTTAAGGAGGTTCGACCCCCATAGTTTACTTTGGGTTAGGAAGGTATTTAGAGAATCTGTGCCACTTCCATTGTCTTCCCCGCAAAATTTTATACATATGATTTAAATTTCATCAAAATAGGATATATTTGTAGTTTTTTAGGAGGTTCGACCCCCATAGTTTACTTTGGGTTATGAAAGCATTTAGAGATTCTGTGCCACTTCCATTGTCTTCCCCGCAAAATGTTATACATATGATTTAAATTTCATCAAAATAGGATTTATTTGTAGTTTTTAAGGAGGTTCGACCCCCATAGTTTACTTTGGGTTATGAAAGCATTTAGAGATTCTGTGCCACTTCCATTGTCTCCCCCGCAAAATTTTATACATATGATTGAAATTTCATCAAAATAGGATATATTTGTAGTTTTTAAGGAGGTTCGACCCCATAGTTTACTTTGGGTTAGGAAGGCATTTAGAGATTCTGTGCCACTTCCATTGTCTTCCCCGCAAAATGTTATACATATGATTTAAATTTCATCAAAATAGGATATATTTGTAGTTTTTAAGGAGGTTCGACCCCCATAGTTTACTTTGGGTTAAGAAGGCATTTAGAGATTCTGTGCCACTTCCATTGTCTCCCCCGCAAAATTTTATACATATGATTGAAATTTCATCAAAATAGAATATATTTGTAGTTTTTAAGGAGGTTCAACCCCCATAGTTTACTTTGGGTTAGGAAGGCATTTAGAGATTCTGTGCCACTTCCATTGTCTTCCCCGCAAAATGTTATACATATGATTTAAATTTCATCAAAATAGGATATATTTGTAGTTTTTAAGGAGGTTCAACCCCCATAGTTTACTTTGGGTTAGGAAGGCATTTAGAGATTCTGTGCCACTTCCATTGTCTTCCCCGCAAAATTTTATACATATGATTGAAATTTCATCAAAATAGGATATATTTGTAGTTTTTAAGGAGGTTCGACCCCATAGTTTACTTTGGGTTAGGAAGGCATTTAGAGATTATGTGCCACTTCCATTGTCTTCCCCGCAAAATTTTATACATATGATTGAAATTTCATCAAAATAGGATATATTTGTAGTTTTTAAGGAGGTTCGACCCCATAGTTTACTTTGGGTTAGGAAGGCATTTAGAGATTCTGTGCCACTTCCATTGTCTTCCCCGCAAAATTTTATACATATGATTGAAATTTCATCAAAATAGGATATATTTGTAGTTTTTAAGGAGGTTCGACCCCATAGTTTACTTTGGGTTAGGAAGGCATTTAGAGATTATGTGCCACTTCCATTGTCTTCCCCGCAAAATTTTATACATATGATTGAAATTTCATCAAAATAGGATATATTTGTAGTTTTTAAGGAGGTTCGACCCCATAGTTTACTTTGGGTTAGGAAGGCATTTAGAGATTCTGTGCCACTTCCATTGTCTTCCCCGCAAAATTTTATACATATGATTTAAATTTCATCAAAATAGGATATATTTGTAGTTTTTAAGGAGGTTCAACCCCCATAGTTTACTTTCGGTTGGGAAGGCATTTAGAGATTCTGTGCCACTTCCATTGTCTTCCCCGCAAAATTTTATACATATGATTTAAATTACATCAAAATACGATATATTTGTAGTTTTTAAGGAGGTTCGACCCCCATAGTTTACTTTGGGTTAGGAAGGCATTTAGAGATTCTGTGCCACTTCCATTGTCTTCCCCGCAAAATTTTATACATATGATTTAAATTTCATCAAAATAGGATATATTTGTAGTTTTTAAGGAGGTTCGACCGCCATAGTTTACTTTAGGGTTAGGAAGGCATTTAGAGAATCTGTGCCACTTCCATTGTCTTCCCCGCAAAATTTTATACATATGATTTAAATTTCATCAAAATAGGATATATTTGTAGTTTTTAAGGAGGTTCGACCGCCATAGTTTACTTTAGGGTTAGGAAAGCATTTAGAGAATCTGTGCCACTTCCATTGTCTTCCCCGCAAAATTTTATACATATGATTTAAATTTCATCAAAATAGGATATATTTGTAGTTTTTAAGGAGGTTCGACCGCCATAGTTTACTTTGGGTTAGGAAGGCATTAAGAGATTCTGTGCCACTTCCATTGTCTTCCCCGCAAAATTTTATACATATGATTTAAATTTCATCAAAATAGGATATATTTGTAGTTTTTAAGGAGGTTCGACCGCCATAGTTTACTTTAGGGTTAGGAAGGCATTTAGAGAATCTGTGCCACTTCCATTGTCTTCCCCGCAAAATTTTATACATATGATTTAAATTTCATCAAAATAGGATATATTTGTAGTTTTTAAGGAGGTTCGACCGCCATAGTTTACTTTAGGGTTAGGAAGGCATTTAGAGATTCTGTGCCACTTCCATTGTCTTCCCCGCAAAATTTTATACATATGATTTAAATTTCATCAAAATAGGATATATTTGTAGTTTTTAAGGAGGTTCGACCGCCATAGTTTACTTTAGGGTTAGGAAGGCATTTAGAGAATCTGTGCCACTTCCATTGTCTTCCCCGCAAAATTTTATACATATGATTTAAATTTCATCAAAATAGGATATATTTGTAGTTTTTAAGGAGGTTCGACCGCCATAGTTTACTTTAGGGTTAGGAAGGCATTTAGAGATTCTGTGCCACTTCCATTGTCTTCCCCGCAAAATTTTATACATATGATTTAAATTTCATCAAAATAGGATATATTTGTAGTTTTTAAGGAGGTTCGACCGCCATAGTTTACTTTAGGGTTAGGAAGGCATTTAGAGAATCTGTGCCACTTCCATTGTCTTCCCCGCAAAATTTTATACATATGATTTAAATTTCATCAAAATAGGATATATTTGTAGTTTTTAAGGAGGTTCGACCGCCATAGTTTACTTTAGGGTTAGGAAGGCATTTAGAGAATCTGTGCCACTTCCATTGTCTTCCCCGCAAAATTTTATACATATGATTTAAATTTCATCAAAATAGGATATATTTGTAGTTTTTAAGGAGGTTCAACCCCCATAGTTTACTTTCGGTTGGGAAGGCATTTAGAGATTCTGTGCCACTTCCATTGTCTTCCCCGCAAAATTTTATACATATGATTTAAATTACATCAAAATACGATATATTTGTAGTTTTTAAGGAGGTTCGACCCCCATAGTTTACTTTGGGTTAGGAAGGCATTTAGAGATTCTGTGCCACTTCCATTCTCTTCCCCGCAAAATGTTATACATATGATTTAAATTTCATCAAAATAGGATATATTTGTAGTTTTTAAGGAGGTTCGACCCCCATAGTTTACTTTGGGTTAGGAAGGCATTTAGAGATTCTGTGCCACTTCCATTGTCTTCCCCGCAAAATTTTATACATATGATTTAAATTTCATCAAAATAGGATATATTTGTAGTTTTTAAGGAGGTTCGACCGCCATAGTTTACTTTAGGGTTAGGAAGGCATTTAGAGAATCTGTGCCACTTCCATTGTCTTCCCCGCAAAATTTTATACATATGATTTAAATTTCATCAAAATAGGATATATTTGTAGTTTTTAAGGAGGTTCGACCGCCATAGTTTACTTTGGGTTAGGAAGGCATTAAGAGATTCTGTGCCACTTCCATTGTCTTCCCCGCAAAATTTTATACATATGATTTAAATTTCATCAAAATAGGATATATTTGTAGTTTTTAAGGAGGTTCGACCGCCATAGTTTACTTTTGGGTTAGGAAGGCATTTAGAGAATCTGTGCCACTTCCATTGTCTTCCCCGCAAAATTTTATACATATGATTTAAATTTCATCAAAATAGGATATATTTGTAGTTTTTAAGGAGGTTCGACCGCCATAGTTTACTTTAGGGTTAGGAAAGCATTTAGAGAATCTGTGCCACTTCCATTGTCTTCCCCGCAAAATTTTATACATATGATTTAAATTTCATCAAAATAGGATATATTTGTAGTTTTTAAGGAGGTTCGACCGCCATAGTTTACTTTAGGGTTAGGAAGGCATTTAGAGAATCTGTGCCACTTCCATTGTCTTCCCCGCAAAATTTTATACATATGATTTAAATTTCATCAAAATAGGATATATTTGTAGTTTTTAAGGAGGTTCGACCGCCATAGTTTACTTTAGGGTTAGGAAGGCATTTAGAGAATCTGTGCCACTTCCATTGTCTTCCCCGCAAAATTTTATACATATGATTTAAATTTCATCAAAATAGGATATATTTGTAGTTTTTAAGGAGGTTCGACCGCCATAGTTTACTTTAGGGTTAGGAAGGCATTTAGAGAATCTGTGCCACTTCCATTGTCTTCCCCGCAAAATTTTATACATATGATTTAAATTTCATCAAAATAGGATATATTTGTAGTTTTTAAGGAGGTTCGACCGCCATAGTTTACTTTAGGGTTAGGAAGGCATTTAGAGAATCTGTGCCACTTCCATTGTCTTCCCCGCAAAATTTTATACATATGATTTAAATTTCATCAAAATAGGATATATTTGTAGTTTTTAAGGAGGTTCAACCCCCATAGTTTACTTTCGGTTGGGAAGGCATTTAGAGATTCTGTGCCACTTCCATTGTCTTCCCCGCAAAATTTTATACATATGATTTAAATTACATCAAAATACGATATATTTGTAGTTTTTAAGGAGGTTCGACCCCCATAGTTTACTTTGGGTTAGGAAGGCATTTAGAGATTCTGTGCCACTTCCATTGTCTTCCCCGCAAAATTTTATACATATGATTTAAATTTCATCAAAATAGGATATATTTGTAGTTTTTAAGGAGGTTCGACCGCCATAGTTTACTTTAGGGTTAGGAAGGCATTTAGAGAATCTGTGCCACTTCCATTGTCTTCCCCGCAAAATTTTATACATATGATTTAAATTTCATCAAAATAGGATATATTTGTAGTTTTTAAGGAGGTTCGACCGCCATAGTTTACTTTAGGGTTAGGAAGGCATTTAGAGAATCTGTGCCACTTCCATTGTCTTCCCCGCAAAATTTTATACATATGATTTAAATTTCATCAAAATAGGATATATTTGTAGTTTTTAAGGAGGTTCGACCGCCATAGTTTACTTTAGGGTTAGGAAGGCATTTAGAGAATCTGTGCCACTTCCATTGTCTTCCCCGCAAAATTTTATACATATGATTTAAATTTCATCAAAATAGGATATATTTGTAGTTTTTAAGGAGGTTCGACCGCCATAGTTTACTTTAGGGTTAGGAAGGCATTTAGAGATTCTGTGCCACTTCCATTGTCTTCCCCGCAAAATTTTATACATATGATTTAAATTTCATCAAAATAGGATATATTTGTAGTTTTTAAGGAGGTTCGACCGCCATAGTTTACTTTAGGGTTAGGAAGGCATTTAGAGAATCTGTGCCACTTCCATTGTCTTCCCCGCAAAATTTTATACATATGATTTAAATTTCATCAAAATAGGATATATTTGTAGTTTTTAAGGAGGTTCGACCGCCATAGTTTACTTTAGGGTTAGGAAGGCATTTAGAGAATCTGTGCCACTTCCATTGTCTTCCCCGCAAAATTTTATACATATGATTTAAATTTCATCAAAATAGGATATATTTGTAGTTTTTAAGGAGGTTCGACCGCCATAGTTTACTTTAGGGTTAGGAAGGCATTTAGAGAATCTGTGCCACTTCCATTGTCTTCCCCGCAAAATTTTATACATATGATTTAAATTTCATCAAAATAGGATATATTTGTAGTTTTTAAGGAGGTTCGACCGCCATAGTTTACTTTAGGGTTAGGAAGGCATTTAGAGAATCTGTGCCACTTCCATTGTCTTCCCCGCAAAATTTTATACATATGATTTAAATTTCATCAAAATAGGATATATTTGTAGTTTTTAAGGAGGTTCGACCGCCATAGTTTACTTTAGGGTTAGGAAGGCATTTAGAGAATCTGTGCCACTTCCATTGTCTTCCCCGCAAAATTTTATACATATGATTTAAATTTCATCAAAATAGGATATATTTGTAGTTTTTAAGGAGGTTCGACCGCCATAGTTTACTTTAGGGTTAGGAAGGCATTTAGAGAATCTGTGCCACTTCCATTGTCTTCCCCGCAAAATTTTATACATATGATTTAAATTTCATCAAAATAGGATATATTTGTAGTTTTTAAGGAGGTTCGACCGCCATAGTTTACTTTAGGGTTAGGAAGGCATTTAGAGAATCTGTGCCACTTCCATTGTCTTCCCCGCAAAATTTTATACATATGATTTAAATTTCATCAAAATAGGATATATTTGTAGTTTTTAAGGAGGTTCGACCGCCATAGTTTACTTTAGGGTTAGGAAGGCATTTAGAGATTCTGTGCCACTTCCATTGTCTTCCCCGCAAAATTTTATACATATGATTTAAATTTCATCAAAATAGGATATATTTGTAGTTTTTAAGGAGGTTCGACCGCCATAGTTTACTTTAGGGTTAGGAAGGCATTTAGAGAATCTGTGCCACTTCCATTGTCTTCCCCGCAAAATTTTATACATATGATTTAAATTTCATCAAAATAGGATATATTTGTAGTTTTTAAGGAGGTTCGACCGCCATAGTTTACTTTAGGGTTAGGAAGGCATTTAGAGAATCTGTGCCACTTCCATTGTCTTCCCCGCAAAATTTTATACATATGATTTAAATTTCATCAAAATAGGATATATTTGTAGTTTTTAAGGAGGTTCGACCGCCATAGTTTACTTTAGGGTTAGGAAGGCATTTAGAGAATCTGTGCCACTTCCATTGTCTTCCCCGCAAAATTTTATACATATGATTTAAATTTCATCAAAATAGGATATATTTGTAGTTTTTAAGGAGGTTCGACCGCCATAGTTTACTTTAGGGTTAGGAAGGCATTTAGAGAATCTGTGCCACTTCCATTGTCTTCCCCGCAAAATTTTATACATATGATTTAAATTTCATCAAAATAGGATATATTTGTAGTTTTTAAGGAGGTTCGACCCCCATAGTTTACTTTGGGTTAGGAAGGCATTTAGAGATTCTGTGCCACTTCCATTGTCTTCCCCGCAAAATTTTATACATATGATTTAAATTGCATCAAAATAGGATATATTTGTAGTTTTTAAGGAGGTTCGACCCCCATAGTTTACTTTGGGTTAGGAAGGCATTTAGAGATTCTGTGCCACTTCCATTGTCTTCCCCGCAAAATTTTATACATATGATTTAAATTTCATCAAAATAGGATATATTTGTAGTTTTTAAGGAGGTTCGACCCCCATAGTTTACTTTGGGTTAGGAAGGCATTTAGAGATTCTGTGCCACTTCCATTGTCTTCCCCGCAAAATTTTATACATATGATTTAAATTGCATCAAAATAGGATATATTTGTAGTTTTTAAGGAGGTTCGACCCCCATAGTTTACTTTGGGTTAGGAAGGCATTTAGAGATTCTGTGCCACTTCCATTGTCTTCCCCGCAAAATTTTATACATATGATTTAAATTTCATCAAAATAGGATATATTTGTAGTTTTTAAGGAGGTTCGACCCCCATAGTTTACTTTGGGTTAGGAAGGCATTTAGAGATTATGTGCCACTTCCATTGTCTTCCCCGCAAAATGTTATACATATGATTTAAATTTCATCAAAATAGGATATATTTGTAGTTTTTAAGGAGGTTCGACCCCCATAGTTTACTTTAGGGTTAGGAAGGCATTTAGAGATTCTGTGCCACTTCCATTATCTTCCTCGCAAAATGTTATACATATGATTTAAATTTCATCAAAATAGGATATATTTGTAGTTTTTAAGGAGGTTCGACCCCCATAGTTTACTTTGGGTTAGGAAGGCATTTAGAGATTCTGTGCCACTTCCATTGTCTTCCCCGCAAAATTTTATACATATGATTTAAATTGCATCAAAATAGGATATATTTGTAGTTTTTAAGGAGGTTCGACCCCCATAGTTTACTTTGGGTTAGGAAGGCATTTAGAGATTCTGTGCCACTTCCATTGTCTTCCCCGCAAAATTTTATACATATGATTTAAATTTCATCAAAATAGGATATATTTGTAGTTTTTAAGGAGGTTCGACCCCCATAGTTTACTTTGAGTTAGGAAGGCATTTAGAGATTCTGTGCCACTTCCATTATCTTCCTCGCAAAATGTTATACATATGATTTAAATTTCATCAAAATAGGATATATTTGTAGTTTTTAAGGAGGTTCGACCCCCATAGTTTACTTTGGGTTAGGAAGGCATTTAGAGATTCTGTGCCACTTCCATTATCTTCCTCGCAAAATGTTATACATATGATTTAAATTTCATCAAAATAGGATATATTTGTAGTTTTTAAGGAGGTTCGACCCCCATAGTTTACTTTGGGTTAGGAAGGCATTTAGAGATTCTGTGCCACTTCCATTGTCTTCCCCGCAACATTTTATACATATAATTTAAATTTCATCAAAATAGGATATATTTGTAGTTTTTAAGGAGGTTCGACCCCCATAGTTTACTTTGGGTTAGGAAGGCATTTAGAGATTATGTGCCACTTCCATTGTCTTCCCCGCAACATTTTATACATATAATTTAAATTTCATCAAAATAGGATATATTTGTAGTTTTTAAGGAGGTTCGACCCCCATAGTTTACTTTGGATTAGGAAGGCATTTAGAGATTATGTGCCACTTCCATTGTCTTCCCCGCAACATTTTATACATATGATTTAAATTTCATCAAAATAGGATATATTTGTAGTTTTTAAGGAGGTTCGACCCCCATAGTTTACTTTGGATTAGGAAGGCATTTAGAGATTATGTGCCACTTCCATTGTCTTCCCCGCAACATTTTATACATATGATTTAAATTTCATCAAAATAGGATATATTTGTAGTTTTTAAGGAGGTTCGACCCCCATAGTTTACTTTGGATTAGGAAGGCATTTAGAGATTATGTGCCACTTCCATTGTCTTCCCCGCAAAATTTTATACATATGATTTAAATTTCATCAAAATAGGATATATTTGTAGTTTTTAAGGAGGTTCGACCCCCATAGTTTACTTTGGATTAGGAAGGCATTTAGAGATTATGTGCCACTTCCATTGTCTTCCCCGCAACATTTTATACATATGATTTAAATTTCATCAAAATAGGATATATTTGTAGTTTTTAAGGAGGTTCGACCCCCATAGTTTACTTTGGATTAGGAAGGCATTTAGAGATTATGTGCCACTTCCATTGTCTTCCCCGCAACATTTTATACATATGATTTAAATTTCATCAAAATAGGATATATTTGTAGTTTTTAAGGAGGTTCGACCCCCATAGTTTACTTTGGATTAGGAAGGCATTTAGAGATTATGTGCCACTTCCATTGTCTTCCCCGCAACATTTTATACATATGATTTAAATTTCATCAAAATAGGATATATTTGTAGTTTTTAAGGAGGTTCGACCCCCATAGTTTACTTTGGATTAGGAAGGCATTTAGAGATTATGTGCCACTTCCATTGTCTTCCCCGCAACATTTTATACATATGATTTAAATTTCATCAAAATAGGATATATTTGTAGTTTTTAAGGAGGTTCGACCCCCATAGTTTACTTTGGATTAGGAAGGCATTTAGAGATTATGTGCCACTTCCATTGTCTTCCCCGCAACATTTTATACATATGATTTAAATTTCATCAAAATAGGATATATTTGTAGTTTTTAAGGAGGTTCGACCCCCATAGTTTACTTTGGGTTATGAAGGCATTTAGAGATTCTGTGCCACTTCCATTGTCTTCCCCGCAACATTTTATACATATGATTTAAATTTCATCAAAATAGGATATATTTGTAGTTTTTAAGGAGGTTCGACCCCATAGTTTACTTTGGGTTAGGAAGGCATTTAGAGATTATGTGCCACTTCCATTGTCTTCCCCGCAACATTTTATACATATGATTTAAATTTCATCAAAATAGGATATATTTGTAGTTTTTAAGGAGGTTCGACCCCCATAGTTTACTTTGGGTTAGGAAGGCATTTAGAGATTATGTGCCACTTCCATTGTCTTCCCCGCAACATTTTATACATATGATTTAAATTTCATCAAAATAGGATATATTTGTAGTTTTTAAGGAGGTTCGACCCCCATAGTTTACTTTGGGTTAGGAAGGCATTTAGAGATTATGTGCCACTTCCATTGTCTTCCCCGCAAAATTTTATATATATTATTTAAATTTCATCAAAATAGGATATATTTGTAGTTTTTAAGGAGGTTCGACCCCCATAGTTTACTTTGGATTAGGAAGGCATTTAGAGATTATGTGCCACTTCCATTGTCTTCCCCGCAACATTTTATACATATGATTTAAATTTCATCAAAATAGGATATATTTGTAGTTTTTAAGGAGGTTCGACCCCCATAGTTTACTTTGGGTTAGGAAGGCATTTAGAGATTCTGTGCCACTTCCATTGTCTTCCCCGCAACATTTTATACATATGATTTAAATTTCATCAAAATAGGATATATTTGTAGTTTTTAAGGAGGTTCGACCCCCATAGTTTACTTTGGGTTAGGAAGGCATTTAGAGATTATGTGCCACTTCCATTGTCTTCCCCGCAAAATTTTATATATATGATTTAAATTTCATCAAAATAGGATATATTTGTAGTTTTTAAGGAGGTTCGACCCCCATAGTTTACTTTGGGTTAGGAAGGCATTTAGAGATTCTGTGCCACTTCCATTGTCTTCCCCGCAAAATTTTATACATATGATTTAAATTTCATCAAAATAGGATATATTTGTAGTTTTTAAGGAGGTTCGACCCCCATAGTTTACTTTGGGTTAGGAAGGCATTTAGAGATTCTGTGCCACTTCCATTGTCTTCCCCGCAAAATTTTATACATATGATTTAAATTTCATCAAAATAGGATATATTTGTAGTTTTTAAGGAGGTTCGACCCCCATAGTTTACTTTGGGTTAGGAAGGCATTTAGAGATTCTGTGCCACTTCCATTGTCTTCCCCGCAAAATTTTATACATATGATTTAAATTTCATCAAAATAGGATATATTTGTAGTTTTTAAGGAGGTTCGACCCCCATAGTTTACTTTGGGTTAGGAAGGCATTTAGAGATTCTGTGCCACTTCCATTGTCTTCCCCGCAAAATTTTATACATATGATTTAAATTTCATCAAAATAGGATATATTTGTAGTTTTTAAGGAGGTTCGACCCCCATAGTTTACTTTGGGTTAGGAAGGCATTTAGAGATTATGTGCCACTTCCATTGTCTTCCCCGCAAAATTTTATATATATGATTTAAATTTCATCAAAATAGGATATATTTGTAGTTTTTAAGGAGGTTCGACCCCCATAGTTTACTTTGGGTTATGAAGACATTTAGAGATTCTGTGCCACTTCCATTGTCTTCCCCGCAAAATTTTATACATATGATTTAAATTTCATCAAAATAGGATATATTTGTAGTTTTTAAGGAGGTTCGACCCCCATAGTTTACTTTGGGTTAGGAAGGCATTTAGAGATTCTGTGCCACTTCCATTGTCTTCCCCGCAAAATTTTATATATATGATTTAAATTTCATCAAAATAGGATATATTTGTAGTTTTTAAGGAGGTTCGACCCCCATAGTTTACTTTGGGGTAGGAAGGCATTTAGAGATTCTGTGCCACTTCCATTGTCTTCCCCGCAAAATGTTATACATATGATTTAAATTTCATCAAAATAGGATATATTTGCAGTTTTTAAGGAGGTTCGACCCCCATAGTTTACTTTGGGTTAGGAAGGCATTTAGAGATTATGTGCCAGTTCCATTGTCTCTCCCGCAACATTTTATATATATGATTTAAATTTCATCAAAATAGGATATATTTGTAGTTTTTAAGGAGGTTCGACCCCCATAGTTTACTTTGGGGTAGGAAGGCATTTAGAGATTCTGTGCCACTTCCATTGTCTTCCCCGCAAAATGTTATACATATGATTTAAATTTCATCAAAATAGGATATATTTGTAGTTTTTAAGGAGGTTCGACCCCCATAGTTTACGTTGGGTTAGGAAGGCATTTAGAGATTCTGTGCCACTTCCATTGTCTTCCCCGCAAAATGTTATACATATGATTTAAATTTCATCAAAATAGGATATATTTGAAGTTTTTAAGGGGGTTCGATCCCCATAGTTTACTTTGGGTTAGGAAGGCATTTAGAGATTCTGTGCCACTTCCATTGTCTTCCCCGCAAAATGTTATACATATGATTTAAATTTCATCAAAATAGGATATATTTGTAGTTTTTAAGGAGGTTCGACCCCCATAGTTTACTTTGGGTTAGGAAGGCATTTAGAGATTCTGTGCCACTTCCATTGTCTTCCCCGCAAAATGTTATACATATGATTTAAATTTCATCAAAATAGGATATATTTGAAGTTTTTAAGGGGGTTCGATCCCCATAGTTTACTTTGGGTTAGGAAGGCATTTAGAGATTCTGTGCCACTTCCATTGTCTTCCCCGCAAAATGTTATACATATGATTTAAATTTCATCAAAATAGGATATATTTGTAGTTTTTAAGGAGGTTCGACCCCCATAGTTTACTTTGGGTTAGGAAGGCATTTAGAGATTCTGTGCCACTTCCATTGTCTTCCCCGCAAAATGTTATACATATGATTTAAATTTCATCAAAATAGGATATATTTGAAGTTTTTAAGGGGGTTCGATCCCCATAGTTTACTTTGGGTTAGGAAGGCATTTAGAGATTCTGTGCCACTTCCATTGTCTTCCCCGCAAAATGTTATACATATGATTTAAATTTCATCAAAATAGGATATATTTGTAGTTTTTAAGGGGGTTCGACCCCCATAGTTTACTTTGGGTTAGGAAGGCATTTAGAGATTCTGGGCCACTTCCATTGTCTTCCCCGCAAAATGTTATACATATGATTTAAATTTCATCAAAATAGGATATATTTGAAGTTTTTAAGGAGGTTCGACCCCCATAGTTTACTTTGGGTTAGGAAGGCATTTAGAGATTCTGTGCCACTTCCATTGTCTTCCCCGCAAAATGTTATATATATATATATATATATATATATATATATATATATATATATATATATGATTTAAATTTCATCAAAATAGGATATATTTGCAGTTTTAAGACGGATATGTACTCATAGCCACGTTAGTTGTGCACTTCCATTGTCTTCCCAGTTAAATTTTACACAAGAATACACTTTTATATTTTATGTAGATTCTCTAACCTTTCTTTCTATAGGGAAAACACAAGCATTACACAAGTGCACATACACCTGCACGTGGAGCGTTATGCATCGAGACATTTGACTAATTATATAATCTTCCAGACCGAGGCAATTTTTATTTTGTTTGAAGGACTAGAATTTTTAACAAATAATAATAAAAATAGGTTTTACATACTGTATTTGTGTTAATAGTCTAAAAGCATTTTGTACTCTTACAGCTGACTCGCCAGATTTCCGTGACTTCGCGTCGACAACGATCGGGCAGATCGCGGAAGCGCCCGAGAGCTCGCGAGACGGGACGAAAACGAAGCCGAAACTGCCAAGCGCTTAATGGAAGGCTTTCAAATGAAAAATACAAAGATAAAATGAAGAAGAAAAAATCGAACAAACCGTAGCTGAAGAACTATAAATAAATATTATTTTTTGGGGGGGGGGGCCAAAGGAACTATTGTCAATCAAATGTGTAGATGTAAATGTTTTGATTTGTTTGTGAAAATAATGTGGGTTTTTTTTGGTGGGGGGGTAAAATTTTGTCAATGTTTTAAACATTAAACAAATAAAGAAATGAAAATGTTATGCTTTTGAATTAGTTCTTCTGGGGATTCAACAACCTGACACAGCTGATAATAATTCATGTTCGTTGCAATAGAACGCGATTATTGTTTTGCTTTTGTTCAAATATTGTCGGCTGCTTGCTATAGCCTGCTTGGCGAATGAATGCTGCAACCTGATTGGTTAATATTTCGCCAGCTCTCGGGCGCTTCCGAGACCTGCTCGATCGTTGCCGACGCGAAGTCACGGAAATCTGGCGAGTCACCTATAAGAGTACCGAGTTTTTTTTATAAATAGAAATGAAATAAAATAAATCAATGTATTTTTGTGTGTTTGAAAATACATGTTAAATATTTGATATCGAAAATATTGTTCTAATAACGTAGCCAATAAAGAATATCCCGGAATAAATTAGTTTCTGTGTACGCTTACAAAAAAATCCTTGAAGACTGAGGCAAGTTTTAGTTCAGTATCCATCGGAACAGATACTACACTTTGATCTTAGCCAAAAGGCCGAGAAAGACTTGAAATTTTAACAATAATCGCCATTGGAAGTATGGTTCAGAAAACACGCTGGTTGATGAAGAAAATGGCTTTAATTAATTGTATGAATAATTTTTATTAATATCACCTTATCGGAACGTATTGTAAATACATATGGAAACTTGATAATAGCAGTTATAAGTGTATATTTGTAAATCTGAATTTAATGGAAGGTTAAAAGTAATGTATTATGTAAATGAGGAAGCCCGTCTAGTGTCTAAACGACGTTTATTAAGGGTATATAAGGCCGTTGAAATCTATGAATTTAAGTATTATTCTTGCCACGTTTACACTTCTAATCGCAGCCTCGTCTTGAAATTTCGTTTTTCTCTGATCTAATAAGGTTATTTAATGTTATCTAATGTAAATTTAATTAATTGGAGAGCCGGATTTTCCACAAATAATATTGGAAGCAGATTTCAAATACTTTATTTCTGTAAATAGTTTAATAATTTTTCGTAAATAGAAATTAAATAAATGTTAATTAATAAATTAATAAATGTTGAATAAATTAAATAAAAGGAACGAATCAATGTCTAGTTAGTTTCACCATTGAAAAAAATGCGTTATTTTGCGAACGTCAACTTAAATGTGCTCAGATGTTGGAATGTGTAGATGCATGCGACCATCTGTTCGTTAAAGAATGTTTATAGAAATTATAAGAAACATACATTTATAATAGCCGAAAGATATTCCCTCAATTCGCTCATTTTAAATCTATTCTAATTTGTAGGAACTATTAAGAAGGATAAAATTAAACAATTCAGGTTATTTAACCAAAACTCCCTTCTATTACGAAAGGACCCGATGTAATTAGTGGCGGTGAGAGTAAATAATTTGTAGCGCGTATAAATGGATGCAAACTTCTATTTGGGAGAGTACATTGATCCGGAAAAAATATAATAAATATTGAAAGAAGACGAAATGAATGCATAATTTCTAGAAACACGCATGGAGGGTTAGCGTAATTGTATGGCAGAACAGATGAAGGTTTTGCTTCATTCTCATGAAATGTCTTCATACATACGAGAAAAATCGACTTTGTTTTATTATATAAATTATATTATATAAATATTAAATCATATATAAATTATATCATACATAAATTTTATGATACATAACTTTTATTATATATGTATAATATATATATATATATATATAGTCTCGGAAGTTTCTCAACCATTAAAACTATATAAAAAAAAAAATAAAGAAATAAAAAAATTAAAAAAAACTTATAGTCTCAAGTCTTCCAGTGGAAAATCACTCATGTAAGTCAATTTATTTTTTACAGTTATTATATTAGTTAGTTTCTAACACTATTTTAAGGGATCATCAGTTGTTTACCATGAAAAACTGTTTTGGGAATATATATATATGTGTGTACATAAAGTTAGTTATATTTATGTTACTATATTTATATGTAAAGGGTTCACTCTTAAACTATTTAACTGATCATTATGAATGTTTAAATACACCTGCTAGGCGTAAGGCGTCCAAATGTGGGTTATATTTATTATAATTCAGTTTTATACCAAGAGGCAAGAAGCTTAAAAATGTAGAGTTTTGTGAAACTTTAAATATCGGTATTGAACATCAATTAATAAATATTCCAAAAATTTCAGTTCCTCTGCGATATTTTACAAGATATTTTGGGGGGAGGCATAATATGGCCACAATCGTAAATTTGAGAATTCAAATATTTCAGATTTGCATTGAATTTGATTCTTACTCAGTAGACACCAATTAAGTCAGATTCATGAAATGCAATTTCTTGTTAACACATCTTTAAGTTTAAGCCTAAAATTTTAGACATTTTTTTAGAATCCAAATAATGGATTTTAATCAAAATTCGAATTTATATATACTAGCAAATATATGTTTCCTCTAGTTGCATAATTTTACTAGGCAACCGCATCCCATCTTTTCTCTCGGTGTCTGTATAATTGTGAAAAAAAAACTACATACGATACATAGTTAAAACAAACTAAATTGTTTGGGACTATTAAAATAATACCTAACGCTATTGATAATGTGTACCCATTCATTTTTTTTAAACTTATGTTTGAATTCATGTTTTGAGACATGACATAAATCATGAATCTATGACGTCATGCTTAAGCTAGAATTATTTTGTTACGGGAATGTTTTAAGGTCTATTTATAAGAAAGTGCAAATAGCTCAGCTTGTAGAACGTCTGACAAAAATCCACAAAGAAAAAAAGTTCTCAAATTGAAAAGTCTTGAAAAAAAACCTACACCACACTGTGGGTCATTGTGGGCAAAAACAAAGAAAAAAAGTTCTCAAATTGAAAAGTCTTGAAAAAAAAACCTACACCACACTGTGGGTCATTGTGGGCAAAAACAAAGAAAAAAAGTTCTCAAATTGAGAAGTCTTGAAAAAAAAACCTACACCACACTGTGGGTCATTGTGGGCAAAAACAAAGAAAAAAAGTTCTCAAATTAAAAAGTCTTGAAAAAAAAACACCTACACCACACTGTGGGTCATTGTGGGCAAAAACAAACAAAAAAAGGTCTCAAATTAAAAAGTCTTGAAAAAAAAAAACCTACACAATATTGTGGGTCATTGTGGGTAAAAACAAAGAAAAAAAGTTCTCAAATTAAAAAGTCTTGAAAAAAAAACACCTACACCACACTGTGGGTCATTGTGGGCAAAAACAAAGAAAAAAAGTTCTCAAATTGAAAAGTCTTGAAAAAAAAACCTACACCACACTGTAGGTCATTGTGGGCAAAAACAAACAAAAAAAGTTCTCAAATTGAAAAGTCTTGAAAAAAAAAACCTACACCACACTGTGAGTCATTGTGGGCAAAAACAAACAAAAAAAGTTCTCAAATTAAAAAGTCTTGAAAAAAAAACCTACACCACACTGTGGGTCATTGTGGGCAAAAACAAACAAAAAAGTTCTCAAATTAAAAAGTCTTGAAAAAAAAACCTACACCACACTGTGGGTCATTGTGGGCAAAAACAAACAAAAAAAGTTCTCAAATTAAAAAGTCTTGAAAAAAAAAAACCTACACAATATTGTGGGTCATTGTGGGTAAAAACAAAGAAAAAAAGTTCTCAAATTAAAAAGTCTTGAAAAAAAAAACCTACACCACACTGTGGGTCATTGTGGGCAAAAACAAACAAAAAAAGTTCTCAAATTGAAAAGTCTTGAAAAAAAAAACCTACACCACACTGTGAGTCATTGTGGGCAAAAACAAACAAAAAAAGTTCTCAAATTAAAAAGTCTTGAAAAAAAAACCTACACCACACTGTGGGTCATTGTGGGCAAAAACAAACAAAAAAGTTCTCAAATTAAAAAGTCTTGAAAAAAAAACCTACACCACACTGTGGGTCATTGTGGGCAAAAACAAACAAAAAAGTTCTCAAATTAAAAAGTCTTGAAAAAAAAACCTACACCACACTGTGGGTCATTGTGGGCAAAAACAAACAAAAAAAGTTCTCAAATTAAAAAGTCTTGAAAAAAAAAAACCTACACAATATTGTGGGTCATTGTGGGTAAAAACAAAGAAAAAAAGTTCTCAAATTGAAAAGTCTTGAAAAAAAACCTACACCACACTGTGGGTCATTGTGGGCAAAAACAAAGAAAAAAGTTCTCAAATTGAAAAGTCTTGAAAAAAAAACCTACACCACACTGTAGGTCATTGTGGGCAAAAACAAACAAAAAAAGTTCTCAAATTGAAAAGTCTTGAAAAAAAAAACCTACACCACACTGTGAGTCATTGTGGGCAAAAACAAACAAAAAAAGTTCTCAAATTAAAAAGTCTTGAAAAAAAAACCTACACCACACTGTGGGTCATTGTGGGCAAAAACAAACAAAAAAGTTCTCAAATTAAAAAGTCTTGAAAAAAAAACCTACACCACACTGTGGGTCATTGTGGGCAAAAACAAACAAAAAAGTTCTCAAATTAAAAAGTCTTGAAAAAAAAACCTACACCACACTGTGGGTCATTGTGGGCAAAAACAAACAAAAAAAGTTCTCAAATTAAAAAGTCTTGAAAAAAAAAAACCTACACAATATTGTGGGTCATTGTGGGTAAAAACAAAGAAAAAAAGTTCTCAAATTGAAAAGTCTTGAAAAAAAACCTACACCACACTGTGGGTCATTGTGGGCAAAAACAAAGAAAAAAGTTCTCAAATTGAAAAGTCTTGAAAAAAAAACCTACACCACACTGTAGGTCATTGTGGGCAAAAACAAACAAAAAAAGTTCTCAAATTGAAAAGTCTTGAAAAAAAAAACCTACACCACACTGTGAGTCATTGTGGGCAAAAACAAACAAAAAAAGTTCTCAAATTAAAAAGTCTTGAAAAAAAAACCTACACCACACTGTGGGTCATTGTGGGCAAAAACAAACAAAAAAGTTCTCAAATTAAAAAGTCTTGAAAAAAAAACCTACACCACACTGTGGGTCATTGTGGGCAAAAACAAACAAAAAAAGTTCTCAAATTAAAAAGTCTTGAAAAAAAAAAACCTACACAATATTGTGGGTCATTGTGGGTAAAAACAAAGAAAAAAAGTTCTCAAATTAAAAAGTCTTGAAAAAAAAAACCTACACCACACTGTGGGTCATTGTGGGCAAAAACAAACAAAAAAGTTCTCAAATTAAAAAGTCTTGAAAAAAAAACCTACACCACACTGTGGGTCATTGTGGGCAAAAACAAACAAAAAAAGTTCTCAAATTAAAAAGTCTTGAAAAAAAAAAACCTACACAATATTGTGGGTCATTGTGGGTAAAAACAAAGAAAAAAAGTTCTCAAATTGAAAAGTCTTGAAAAAAAACCTACACCACACTGTGGGTCATTGTGGGCAAAAACAAACAAAAAAGTTCTCAAATTAAAAAGTCTTGAAAAAAAAACACCTACACAATATTGTGGGTCATTGTGGGTAAAAACAAAGAAAAAAAGTTCTCAAATTGAAAAGTCTTGAAAAAAAAAAACCTACACAATATTGTGGGTCATTGTGGGTAAAAACAAAGAAAAAAAGTTCTCAAATTAAAAAGTCTTGAAAAAAAAAAACCTACACAATATTGTGGGTCATTGTGGGTAAAAACAAAGAAAAAAAGTTCTCAAATTGAAAAGTCTTGAAAAAAAAACCTACACCACACTGTGGGTCATTGTGGGCAAAAACAAAGAAAAAAAGTTCTCAAATTGAGAAGTCTTGAAAAAAAAACCTACACCACACTGTGGGTCATTGTGGGCAAAAACAAAGAAAAAAAGTTCTCAAATTAAAAAGTCTTGAAAAAAAAACCTACACCACACTGTGGGTCATTGTGGGCAAAAACAAACAAAAAAGTTCTCAAATTAAAAAGTCTTGAAAAAAAAACACCTACACCACACTGTGGGTCATTGTGGGCAAAAACAAACAAAAAAAGGTCTCAAATTGAGAAGTCTTGAAAAAAAAAACCTACACCACACTGTGGGTCATTGTGGGCAAAAACAAACAAAAAAGTTCTCAAATTAAAAAGTCTTGAAAAAAAAACCTACACCACACTGTGGGTCATTGTGGGCAAAAACAAACAAAAAAGTTCTCAAATTAAAAAGTCTTGAAAAAAAAACACCTACACCACACTGTGGGTCATTGTGGGCAAAAACAAACAAAAAAGTTCTCAAATTAAAAAGTCTTGAAAAAAAAACCTACACCACACTGTGGGTCATTGTGGGCAAAAACAAAGAAAAAAAGTTCTCAAATTAAAAAGTCTTGAAAAAAAAACCTACACCACACTGTGGGTCATTGTGGGCAAAAACAAACAAAAAAGTTCTCAAATTAAAAAGTCTTGAAAAAAAAAAACCTACACCACACTGTGGGTCATTGTGGGCAAAAACAAACAAAAAAAGGTCTCAAATTGAGAAGTCTTGAAAAAAAAAACCTACACCACACTGTGGGTCATTGTGGGCAAAAACAAACAAAAAAGTTCTCAAATTAAAAAGTCTTGAAAAAAAAACCTACACCACACTGTGGGTCATTGTGGGCAAAAACAAACAAAAAAGTTCTCAAATTAAAAAGTCTTGAAAAAAAAACACCTACACCACACTGTGGGTCATTGTGGGCAAAAACAAACAAAAAAGTTCTCAAATTAAAAAGTCTTGAAAAAAAAACCTACACCACACTGTGGGTCATTGTGGGCAAAAACAAAGAAAAAAAGTTCTCAAATTAAAAAGTCTTGAAAAAAAAACCTACACCACACTGTGGGTCATTGTGGGCAAAAACAAACAAAAAAGTTCTCAAATTAAAAAGTCTTGAAAAAAAAACCTACACCACACTGTGGGTCATTGTGGGCAAAAACAAACAAAAAAGTTCTCAAATTAAAAAGTCTTGAAAAAAAAAAACCTACACAATATTGTGGGTCATTGTGGGTAAAAACAAAGAAAAAAAGTTCTCAAATTGAAAAGTCTTGAAAAAAAACCTACACCACACTGTGGGTCATTGTGGGCAAAAACAAAGAAAAAAAGTTCTCAAATTGAAAAGTCTTGAAAAAAAAACCTACACCACACTGTGGGTCATTGTGGGCAAAAACAAAGAAAAAAAGTTCTCAAATTGAAAAGTCTTGAAAAAAAACCTACACCACACTGTGGGTCATTGTGGGCAAAAACAAAGAAAAAAAGTTCTCAAATTGAAAAGTCTTGAAAAAAAAACCTACACCACACTGTGGGTCATTGTGGGCAAAAACAAACAAAAAAGTTCTCAAATTAAAAAGTCTTGAAAAAAAAACCTACACCACACTGTGGGTCATTGTGGGCAAAAACAAACAAAAAAAGTTCTCAAATTAAAAAGTCTTGAAAAAAAAAAACCTACACAATATTGTGGGTCATTGTGGGTAAAAACAAAGAAAAAAAGTTCTCAAATTAAAAAGTCTTGAAAAAAAAAACCTACACCACACTGTGGGTCATTGTGGGCAAAAACAAAGAAAAAAAGTTCTCAAATTGAAAAGTCTTGAAAAAAAAACCTACACCACACTGTGGGTCATTGTGGGCAAAAACAAAGAAAAAAAGTTCTCAAATTGAGAAGTCTTGAAAAAAAAACCTACACCACACTGTGGGTCATTGTGGGTAAAAACAAAGAAAAAAAGTTCTCAAATTAAAAAGTCTTGAAAAAAAAACACCTACACCACACTGTGGGTCATTGTGGGCAAAAACAAACAAAAAAAGTTCTCAAATTGAGAAGTCTTGAAAAAAAAACCTACACCACACTGTGGGTCATTGTGGGTAAAAACAAAGAAAAAAAGTTCTCAAATTAAAAAGTCTTGAAAAAAAAAACCTACACCACACTGTGGGTCATTGTGGGTAAAAACAAAGAAAAAAAGTTCTCAAATTAAAAAGTCTTGAAAAAAAAAACCTACACCACACTGTGGGTCATTGTGGGTAAAAACAAAGAAAAAAAGTTCTCAAATTGAAAAGTCTTGAAAAAAAAACCTACACCACACTGTGGGTCATTGTGGGCAAAAACAAAGAAAAAAAGTTCTCAAATTGAAAAGTCTTGAAAAAAAAACCTACACCACACTGTGGGTCATTGTGGGTAAAAACAAAGAAAAAAAGGTCTCAAATTAAAAAGTCTTGAAAAAAAAACACCTACACCACACTGTGGGTCATTGTGGGCAAAAACAAACAAAAAAAGGTCTCAAATTAAAAAGTCTTGAAAAAAAAAAACCTACACAATATTGTGGGTCATTGTGGGTAAAAACAAAGAAAAAAAGTTCTCAAATTAAAAAGTCTTGAAAAAAAAACACCTACACCACACTGTGGGTCATTGTGGGCAAAAACAAAGAAAAAAGTTCTCAAATTGAAAAGTCTTGAAAAAAAAACCTACACCACACTGTAGGTCATTGTGGGCAAAAACAAACAAAAAAAGTTCTCAAATTGAAAAGTCTTGAAAAAAAAAACCTACACCACACTGTGAGTCATTGTGGGCAAAAACAAACAAAAAAAGTTCTCAAATTAAAAAGTCTTGAAAAAAAAACCTACACCACACTGTGGGTCATTGTGGGCAAAAACAAACAAAAAAGTTCTCAAATTAAAAAGTCTTGAAAAAAAAACCTACACCACACTGTGGGTCATTGTGGGCAAAAACAAACAAAAAAAGTTCTCAAATTAAAAAGTCTTGAAAAAAAAAAACCTACACAATATTGTGGGTCATTGTGGGTAAAAACAAAGAAAAAAAGTTCTCAAATTAAAAAGTCTTGAAAAAAAAACACCTACACCACACTGTGGGTCATTGTGGGCAAAAACAAAGAAAAAAGTTCTCAAATTGAAAAGTCTTGAAAAAAAAACCTACACCACACTGTAGGTCATTGTGGGCAAAAACAAACAAAAAAAGTTCTCAAATTGAAAAGTCTTGAAAAAAAAAACCTACACCACACTGTGAGTCATTGTGGGCAAAAACAAACAAAAAAAGTTCTCAAATTAAAAAGTCTTGAAAAAAAAACCTACACCACACTGTGGGTCATTGTGGGCAAAAACAAACAAAAAAGTTCTCAAATTAAAAAGTCTTGAAAAAAAAACCTACACCACACTGTGGGTCATTGTGGGCAAAAACAAACAAAAAAAGTTCTCAAATTAAAAAGTCTTGAAAAAAAAAAACCTACACAATATTGTGGGTCATTGTGGGTAAAAACAAAGAAAAAAAGTTCTCAAATTAAAAAGTCTTGAAAAAAAAAACCTACACCACACTGTGGGTCATTGTGGGCAAAAACAAAGAAAAAAAGTTCTCAAATTGAAAAGTCTTGAAAAAAAAACCTACACCACACTGTGGGTCATTGTGGGCAAAAACAAAGAAAAAAAAAAGAAAAAACAAGAAAAAAAAACGAAGAAAAAAATCTTCACACGAAGAAGAATCTATTTAGGACGCCATTTTGAAGTTTTTCGGTAAAAAGTCAGCACGCCAAAAAACATTTCCAAAGAACTTTTCTTTTTTGCTGATTTTTCTGATGATCTTGTGATGTTTAGCAGGGCCGATATTGATATAATAATGTTGGGTGTACTCCAGAGAAACGAGCCGTAAATATACATCTCACAGGAATGTTATGGTTTATAAAAAATTAAAAAAAAATAAAAATAGAAAATAAAAAATTGGTTATTGGAATATAAAATGAACCTGTCTTATTTATATATGCTCTATTGTTACTGGTTGACAATCATCGAGCTGAATCTTTTTTTAAAGAATACTAAGTAAAGGGTACTGATAGTATATGTTGATACATATTTTGTCATAATACATGTATATATATATATATATATATATATATATATATATATATATATAATAAGTTATGAAAATATATTTATGGCAACTTATAACCTAGCTCTACTTACGTATCGAGCACTGTTGAAGTAAATACTGAAAATGGATACATAAAAATTATATCTCCTTATAACATTTTATGTGGATACATGAAATAGTAATATATATATATATATATATATATATATATATATATATATATATATATATATATATATAACTGCGTGTATATTGTCATAATCTCTCTCTGCTCTCTCTCTCTTTCTATCTCTATCTCTCTCTATCTCTCTCTATATATAAATATATATATATATATAACTGCGTATATATTGTCATAATATCTCTCTGCCTCTGTCTCTCTCTCTCTCTCTCTCTCTCTATATATATATATATATATATATATATATATATATAACTGCGTATATATTGTCATAATCTCTCTCTGCCTCTCTCTCTCTTTTTCTCTCTCTCTCTCTCTCTCTCTCTATATATATATATATATATATATATATATATATATATTGTAGTAAACTACGAAACTGATTAACCGATCATTATGAATTACGTAAATTGCAGTATATGTGGTTTAGTTTAGTTTAATGCCCTACGTGAAAATTCAGGTATTTTCAATTTTGATGAAAATTTTCATAAGAATAAGAAGTCAATTAATATATATTTTAAACATCTCAGTTTCATTTTGGATTATTTTAAATGTTTTAGAGACATTAAATGTCATGTATGAAGATTCCAATATTCAGATTTGCATTGAATTTGACACAAATTAAGCAAAATGTCGTGAATTTCTTCTTACGACCTCTGAAGCTTCTAGATTGTATTGAAATTTTAGGTTCAATTTCTTCAATTTTTTTGAATTTCTTCAATTTTTTCAATTTTTTATTTTTTTCATTTCTTCAATTACTTTAATTTCTTCAATTTTTTTGAATTTCTTCAATTTCTTCAATGTTTTTAAATTTCTTCAATTTCTTCAATTTCTTCAATTTCTTCTTACGACATCTCAAGCTTTTAGATTGAATGTAAGTTGTAGGTTCAATTTCTTCAATTTTTTTGAATTTCTTCAATTTCTTCAATTTTTTTGAATTTCTTCAATTTCTTCTTATGACCTCTCAAGCTTTTAGATTTAATTGAAGTTTTAGGTTCAATTTCTTCAATTTTTTTGAATTTCTTCAATTTCTTCAATTTTTTTGAATTTCTTGAATTTTTTCAATTTCTTCTTTTTTTTCATTTCTTCAATTACTTTAATTTCTTCAATTTTTTTGAATTTCTTCAATTTCTTCAATGTTTTTAAATTTCTTCAATTTCTTCTTACGACATCTGAAGCTTTTAGATTGAATTAAAGTTGTAGGTTCAATTTCTTCAATTTTTTTGAATTTTTGAATTTCTTCAATTTCTTCATTTTTTTTCACTTCTTCAATTTCTTTAATTTCTTCAATTTCTTCAATTTCTTCAATTTCTTCAATTTTTTCTTACGACCTCTGAAGCTTTTAGATTGAATTGAAGGTTTAGGTTCAATTTTTTCAATTTTTTTTAATTTCTTCAATTACTTTAATTTCTTCATTTTTTTAAATTTCTTCAATTTTTTTAAATTACTTCAATGTTTTTAAATTTCTTCAATGTCTTCAATTTCTTCATTTTTTTTTCATTTCTTCAATTACTTTAATTTCTTCAATTTTTTTAATTTCTTCAATTTTTTTTAATTTATTCAATTTCTTCAATGTTTTTAAATTTCTTCAATTTCTTCAATTTATAAAGTTCGAGGTCCAAATTTGAAAGATTTTTCTAGAATCAAAATCATTTAATAAATTTTGATCAAAATTGGAGGATTTTAGTCGTAAAAGTGAAATAGTTATCTCAGTGACGCCATCCGGCTTTGAATTCGGAAATTAACTGTTAGAAATCATATTTTACGGCGAATGTTTTTGGAGAGGAGTGGGGGGGATCAATTAACAATTTGTTTTCACATTTTTTAAACATATTTATTTTTATTTTATTATAAATAATAATATCAAACTTTTTTTATAATTGCATCTTTTTTCGAAAATATTTAAATAGTTTATTTACAATTTTGTATGATTGGTATTTTTTTGTTGTTCTTTGAAAATATTTTTTAGTTATCATTTAATTTTTTTTTTCGTTCAAATTAAAAATACTGCTTAACTCTAAGCGGACGAATACGATGAAGAACTGTTTTTCTGCTGAACACCGCTTGTCTATTTCCGAATTAAAAACCGGAAGCCGTCATCAAGTAGACTGTTTCTATTTTACCAGTTTAATAGCATATATATCTTGAATTTAATCTTGGGACAGAGAATATAAAAGTGGTGCAAAGTTGTTTGGTGAATTAAATTTTCGGTACCCTTATAAAGGTTGATATGCCGTAAAAAAACGACGAAACATAACACCATGAAATACTTGAACATATAAATAATTGAAGCATAAAAACTTCACCAAAATGACCAGATTCGGCATTAAATAATGTGAAAAGGGTTGATATGCCGTGAAGCAAAACAACGAAACGAAACACCATGAATAAATACTTAAATATATAAAGAACTTGAAGCATTAAAACCTTTACCAAAATTACCGGATTCGGCATTAAATAACCCGAAAAGGGTTGATATGCCGTAAAACCAAACAACGAAACCAAACACCATGAATAAATATTTGAACATATAAAGAAGTTGAAGCATAAAAACTTTTACCAAAATGACCGGATTCGGCATTAAATAATTCGAAAAAGGTTGACATGCCGTAAAACAAAACAACGAAACCAAACACCATGAATAAATATTTGAACATATAAAGAAGTTGAAGCATAAAAACTTCTACCAAAATGACCGGATTCGGCATTAAATAATTCGAAAAAGGTTGACATGCCGTAAAACAAATCAACTAAACTGTTTAAAAACCAGATCGTATAGAAACAGAGACTACTCGCCCGACTCCTTTCTCTTCTTGTACCCAGTTACCTCTACGCCAACGAACTCTGCGTGTTCAAATTCAGTTCCATCATGGGGGAGGGTGGTAAAGTAAGAGAAAGGGAGAGATGCAAATGTTTTATCATATTCAGAGATTCCGCAGACGTCCCCTTACTCCACAACATCAATATCAGATAGCATTCTTTACTCCCTAAACGCACAACTCGCAGGATGGGTCTCCGTTATTGTCTGTGGAATATTTGCAGAGTTTTCCGTTTAAAGAATAGTCTCTTTTTTTAGAGTTGTTTAATCCTCCGTTTATTACCATATGCTTTGAGGAAGGTTGCATTGACCTTAAAGGAGATTATTTTTTTTCATGGAAATCGCTCCAGACAATGCATGAAGTCACTTGATGTAAGGAGCTAACAAGAACAAGACAAGAGATGCCTATTGACTTTAGTATTGAAAAGACCAAGGCTATAGGTAGAAGGAAAAGAGTCAGCAGGAAGAGAGTTCCACAAGCCTGCAGTTATTGGAAAAAAGCTACTTGAATAGGAAGCTGTATTACAATGAGGTATCAAAACAGCGAATTGATTGAGACCACTAGACCAACAATTCAAACGAGCTGGAAGAAAAAAAGCAGGGAATAGATCCCACAATTCCGAAGAACACATGCCATGATATTATTTGTAGAAAAGACTGAGACTAGCAACATCACGTTTTGAGAGAGAGAGAGGGTACAGAGAAGAAGAAAGAGTGGGGCCAATCAAATTACAGATACGTTTCTGCACCTTATCAAGAACCCTCAAATGGGACAGAGATTCACCAGCCCAAATATGACAACAGTACTCCCTACATGGTCTGACTGTGGATTTGTAGAAATAGAGAATAGCCTCAGGTGTGAGAAAGTTTTTGAAGCGATAGAGAGAACCGACTTTACGAGAAGCAGAAAGAGCAATGGATCTAATGTATGAACTCCGAGAACGATTTGCTGAGAGAGAAAGACCAAAAAGTTTCAGAGTCGATTTCTTATCAAACTAGACCGGGCTCTGTAGCGAGTAGTATTATCACAGCCGTCATCGTGGCTTAAATACAAAGTTCGCTTATTAACCCGGTCACTGAGAGTGGCAACGTGGGCTAAGACGACGGAATTTGAGTTAGAAACATGACTCACGTACCGGGGTTCGAATCCGGCGACCGGTATGAATAATCATCTGTACACTGACACTTCCCGAAAGGATGAAACGTATTCGTATGTAGATGCAAAAATTTTTTTTCGAATTATGCATATATATATATATATATATATATATATATATATATATATATATATATGTTTTGTTTTGTTTATTATCTATGTACGCATACGTTTCGTCCTTTACAATCGAGACCCATCAGCATAGAGGTATAACTATTCACTACTGATGATGCAATTCGAAACCCCGGACTTCGAGTATTTCACAAGTCAACTCCCGACATCTAGAACCACTCGGCTACCAGTGAAAATCTGAATAAACAGTGATAATTTAACACTTTATTCCGCGGCTTGACGTTATAAGAGCGTTCAACTTAATGAAAAAAACGATGCATATATATATATATATATATATATATATATATATATATATGTATATATATATATATATATATATATATATATATGTATATATATATATATATATATATATATATATATATATATATATATATATAATAATAATTATCATCTGCATACGTATACGTTTCATCCTTGCGGAATCATCAGTATAGAGATTCAAACCAGTCGCTCTGTTAGAAACCCGGAACAAAAAATGTTATACTAAAGAACAGCTCTACTTGTTATTGAGCACTTTTTATAAACACTGGAGTTTCTACGGATTTACATCTACAGAAACTAATATAATACATGTATCATATATATA